>BMAW01117270.1:332723-448960 GCA_019974015.1 Nephila pilipes | reverse complement strand
GAAATCTTTACTATTTTATCGGTTTGAAATCTTTATTTGAAATCTTTACTATTTTATCGGTTTGAATGCAATAAAATACACCCGAAAGAGCGAAAAATAATCAAGGTTTCTACAGAATTACATTTTTCGTCCGATTTGTAAAGATATTTTTACCCCTATTTCAATGATTCATTCGTGGTTTTTCCTGCCTTTAAAAACATTCTAAAATATATTAAAAAATGGAGGAGAAAATGTAATTCCGCAGAAACCTTCACTAATTTTTACTGTTTTGAATGCACATTTTTGCATTCAAATAGATAGTACAGGTTTGAGGACGGTAGTTGAAATTCCAAAGGATTAACATTACGTTCACGAAATTAAAATGGCCGGTAGACGGGAGCCTTAATGTCCAGTTTCATTTAACGTTAATCGTTTCCCATTAATCAACGAGTCAGTATGTGATAGAATTACTAACTTGAACGCCATCGACCACTAACTTTGTAGTATTTTTAAATTCTATAGTAGCCAACTGCGTAACCCGTCCCATGAAAAGTAAAAGTCATATCTCAATTTAACATGTTTCATTCATTTAGGGAAGAATATTGGCTACAACTGAATTTTGAACTAATTTCTCCTGATTTATAACCTCTCTTTTATCGAGGTATTAAGTCTTTTAGTTTTTATATTACCTAAGTTAAGGTCTGCTCGGGCTTAAGAAGTTCTTATCAGGCCTACCCATCTCTGATTCTGTGGCCCTTAAGGCTGGGGTACTAATAATTAGCTAGAGCCCAGACCGAGTGTCTAGCCCAACACAGGACTTCCAGTTAACTTCTCAAGTGCTATTGGTACTCATTTACCGACTCCAGAGAGGTGAAGGGCTGAGATGACCCATAGCTTGATGCCCAAGCCAATATTAATGGAAATCGAACCCTGGTAGGCACTCTTTGTAGTCAGAAACGCTAACTACTGCGGCATCTCTAAGCAATATCTAAGGTAAAGAGGCAATATTATGTATGACAGGAGGAAATTATAAGTCGATATATGTGAAAATGTAAGAAGTTTGTTAATAATATTTATATATAATTCTAAAGATTGTCCTTATACCACAAGAAAAAAAAAACATTTGTAACCAATGATTTAAGATTCCCAGTAAGGCATTGATTGCGGAATCAAATGAAATAAGGTTGGTTATTGCGAATTGGAATCCATATTTCACCAAGTAAATGCTCGTTTGATTGATTACGAGTTACATTCAGAACAACAAGAGGACTATTGGTGACGGACCTCGCAATTATGACCCATAGTCAAGTGACTAGGCTGACTCTTCTGAATTTAATCATGCTGACGAGAGGACTCTGAACCCTGACAGATTTAACATATATTAAACCCGTGAGCGAGCGATTGAATGTAGGTAATTACGCCGCAAGAGTCAGAAGTGCCTATGCTGCGTTAAACAACGTGTATATGTGATCTTGACGCAAGAAAATGGAGCAAAGGTAACAATTAATTGATCAAAAGGAAGTTTTTTTAAGGCTACCCTAGAGTTCGTCAGTTTCTTGATTTCCATATCACCTCTCCCCACCACAAGATCAGTTTCTTATTGGCATCGACAATTTGACGGAAATAGTACGGGGTTTGAATTCGTAGCTCTGATCGCTCGACTAGTGCGACTACGAAAAAAAGGTCACTGGAATCAATGGAAACTGCTGGACGTTACGAAGCATTTAAATGAAAGAATATAGACATTAAGTTGTGCCCTCATGTTATTAAACAGGAATTAATTCTTTCAATTTGCATAATAATTTGGATGAACAATAATTTCGAGCATGCAATTCTTCTTCGCTTTCGAAGGACAAATGCTAATGTGTGGTTCGTTTCTCGATTAACTACATTTGAATAGATTATTGAACACGTAGCAACAGTTGCCATGTCAAGGAATTGCAGCGCGTGAGTAAGAGGAATTTAAATTTCGTAACCATGAAACCAAAAGCAATTTAGTTGAACAATGGGTTCAGATATGTTAGTTAAATTTAACCAAGTATCAAAAATTTTGGAAAGTGTGAAGTAACAAATGAAAACTCAATTCATTTGACTGTGATTCTAAATTATAACGCCTTCGCACATTTGTTCACTGTGTGATGTGAATAAAACTCGACCAAGTGTAACGCAGTTTCATAAAATTGAATTTAAACTTCCACACTTTCATATTTTATTACTCGGATAACGTTAATGTGTAATTTCTAATCAGAATCTTTATTAGTTGTAAAGAGGGCCGTGGTAGCTTAGGGGTCATGGCCCTTAAGTCGCAGCCATTGTCCTTTTCGTCGAGTCTTGAGTTCAAGTCCTAATGCCACTAAAGACTCACCTTAAAGCGGGGATAATGCACGTCAAATCTGTGAAGGATCTAAGCCCTCAAAATGGAGTGGTGGGAAGTTTGGAGAGGGAGTGCCAGCCAAAATGTCGTCTTCGTCACATGATCGAGGTTCAAAATTACGACGCCCGTTAATGAACAATCAATATGAAATGCAGATGCCTGAGAAGTTGATTGTGAAATTAGAGTGTAAGCTTAACATTTAATTAGTTTACTGAATGTTTTTACCAAATTAGATTTTTTAAACTTTAAATTACATTACAGGAATTATTTTTCTTTTATATTCTTTTAATAATTTTTATTTCATGAAGCGCTAAATAACCTTGTTCGCTCATGTTGAAAAGAGAAATTGGTTGAAATCTGTAGAACCATGCTTTTAATTCTAGTTTCAAGTATATATTTACAACTTTTGTGCACGGACAGAGAAATTCTTTTCCAGATTCCAACTTAAAATGAAGGACAGAAAATAATAGGTATGAATATAGCTGAAAAGGAGAAGAACAAACTATTAATAGTATTTTGTATGAGCACTGAGATAGTTTAAATTTTTTCAGATGTACTTAGGAGGAAAGGATGTGACGAAACTAATATGAACTTACATAACTCAAAACTAATGCCAATGGAAAAAAAAACCCGCTAATGTTTGCTTCTATTTATTGAATGAGTTCCAACTTCGAAAGATAGTTGAAACGGGAAGCGAAACTACCGTTCTGCGTACTATGAGAACATGATTTGCAGTTTGATTTTAATGTAACCGCGGTAGCCTAGAGATCATGGCCACAGACTCACTGCAGGCAATTTTCTTTGAGTCGCGGGTTCGGGCCTTGATGCCCCGAAAGACCCACCATGTTGTCGGGACTGATGCACCTTGAATCTGTCGGAGCCCAAAGTCCTCCCGTTGGCATGGTGTGTAAGTTAGGAGTGGGGTTGCCAGCTCAATTGTCGTCCTCGTCACTTGACTGAAGCTCAAAATTACGAGGTTCTTCTCCAATAGCCCTAGAGTTGCTTCAATTTCGTGACTTTAATAAAACTAAACCAAACTTTTATTGTGATCAGGGAGCTAATAAATGAGCGAGATACGTTTTTGAAGTTTGTTTGTTCTCTTGCTTTCGAAACAGACAGGCTTTTAATCCTTGTCTAAGAAGTGTTACGGTCCATAATTTGTTCATTTATTTTTAATCCGTGTATCATGACCCCGAGGCACCTAGTGATCTTTTTCTTTCCTATTTGGTTTACTGTCATTGGTAAACACGGGTGATGCACTCCGGGATACCCTAGCGATCCTTCTCTATCTTCAACCCTCCTTCTTGCCTTCCAATTTTTGTCTATTTCAATTTATTCTCATCTAGACCACAATTAAATTTAGTTCGGCGCAGCATAGCCATATCTGGCTCTTACGCCAAAAAAAAACCTTTACATTCACTCACTATTTCTAATCCGAACCAAACCATTTAATCATATGCAACAACATTCTCGGTTCATTATAAAGCTGAGGCTCAGATTGGCAAATGCGCTTGAGAAATGACACACTCTTGAAATAATGTGCGCGTGTTACATCTGACGGAGTGAGGCAAGGGCTAGATATAAAATGAATTTCGTAAAAGTTTTGTTTTATGAGAACAAGAACTTAATTTTTAGGCTAGACCTTACTTCGAAAATCTGCTAGGAACTTTTGTATTATTCTGTGCATCATAATAAAATTAGAGTTTGCTTGACGTAACAGGTCAATTGAAAAGTCCCCGGCCTACTATAGTAAAACACATTTTTTTGGCAAAATTAGTTTTTTTTATTCAACATAATTCCCTTCAAGGGTGATACACTGATTATAGTGACCCTCCAACTTTTCGATACCATTTTTGTAGTACGATTTGTCCTTTGCTTCAAAATCGGCCTCAGTTTCGGCGATCACCTCTTCATTCGACAAAAATTTCTTCCCAGCGAGCATTCTTTTGAGATCTGAGAACAGGAAATAGTCGCTGGGGGCCAGATCTGGAGAATACGGTGGAGGAGGAAGCAATTCGAAGCCCATTTCATGGATTTTTGCCATAGTTTTCACTGACTTGCGTTCCCCGTCTTCGGTGCTCATTTCACTACGTCTAAACTTAGCATACCAATCCTTGATGGTTGATTTTCCTGGGGCAGTGTCCGGAAACTCGGCATCAGACCAAGTTTTTGCTTCAACTGTCTTTTTTCCCTTCAAAAAGCAATATTTTATCAACACGCGAAATTCCTTTTTATCCATTTTTTTCATAATAACAAAAGTTGCTTCACTCAAAATGCTATAATTCACAAACGAATGATCCAACAGCTGTCAATTTTATACACGCATCTTTTGAAGGTTAAGGCTAACTAAAACATATATGGATTTAATTCTAATAGCGCCATCTATGTGTCAGGCCGGGGACTTTTCAATTGATCTGTTATATGCTGGAGGAAAATAAAATCCCAATACTAAGGAGAAATTGTGTAGAATAAACAAAATTTGGAAGGCGTGTTTGCACATATCTGAAAGATAACGTCTATTCGAATTCCACTCCAGATAAAGAGTGGTTCTAGCACCATCGCTTTGAACAGGAAAATCAGGTCTGATTTAAATACACCAAGTCATCTTTACGAATGTTATTTATTTTCTGGATTGGGTGTGTTGGGAGTTAGATTTCAAACAAGATTGCTTTTGAAGAGACGAAGATGCAATTTCAGCTTCTTATTCTGTTTGAGCGAGGATGTGCAATAGGGCTACTTAAAGATGTATTTTCTTTACGTGATATTGTGCAAAGGCTTGGAAGAGATGTAGCCACCACTGTGCATGATTATTAGTAGAAGTAATCAAGGGATGGTATTATCTCAAGAGGACCGGAGTCGGGTCGCATACGAGCCACTAATAAGAGGGAAGAACAACGTATTCGCGCTGCGCATAACAGCAGTGCATCGCATTTCCTGAGGTAGAAATTCAAGCTTCTGTTGGCATCAGAATGACACAGCGAATTGTACCAAATCAATTGTTTGAGGTTCAACTTCCAGCCAAATGCTGTGTAGTGCTCATGCCATTAACTCCATTTGTGACTTCAGTGATGTCAAACTAAACCTTTTTAAAGGGTTGAGTGGAGATCTGGTGATGGTTACAGGAGAGAACCCGTCATTCTGCCAGTGATGGTTGTGTGAATTGTTTGATGTCCTATAGTTTCAGAATATTTAATGAATCACTTCCCTTATTTTCCTCTCTTAAATTTACATACGTTAGAGTTATTGCTGAAAGCTCTAAATGTTGATCAGATTCGGGGGAAAAACGTACACACTTTTACTGGAATTGAGAGACTGTAATATCCGAAGATTCATGGTCACGAACAAGAGACCAGCCTTATTTCACTCGAGCTACGAGTATGATTTTTGATTCCTCTAAATATTCGTTTTGTATTGGGCCGATGTATGGTTATTCTATTTGAGCTCTAAGTAATCATGCTGGCGAGGTATGGAATTTAGGAGGAAACATGAATTGATAAGTCAAAAGAAATCGACAACATCTACCAAATAATATCAGATCTAAATGAAATCTGATTATAAATATAAATGTATCAAAAAATGAAATTTACTTTAAAAAAGGAAAGCGAAAAAAGCAAAAACAATGAATTTTTTTTTTAAAAAAATCAAATAAAAATAATTAGTTAATTTAATTTAAAAAATCATAAAATAATAAAAATACATTAAAAAATGAATAAAAATATTTTTAACTTGAATATAATTTAAAAATTATCTGTTACATAATTAAATTTTAAATTCTTTTTTAAATATATATGCATGCATACGCACACACATTCACTCTAAAGTAGCATTGGAAATCTCCCTAATATGACGTATAAGTATCATTTTACCCGCATTGTTAAATGGGAGACCATATTACATAAAATAAAGTTTTAGAATTTAATAGGAAAAAAACCTATTTCACATAAAATAAAGTTTTAGAATTTAATAGGAAAAAAACCTATTTTAATTACATTCATATTATAACTTTTTTCGCTTTAAAATAAAACTTTCATTAAAAAAAAACAACTAGCTTTTTCTTCTTTTCCCATTTTTTAACTTACATGTTTTAAATGGGTTTAGTAGGGAATCCGTATGAATTATTTGTAACATATTTCCTTCCAAAACATTCCAATTAGGAGAATTTAAATGTAATATATGTGATCCACAAATTTGGATTGATGTCCTAAGAAGATTAAGTCGCTTAATGCGAAATTCTCAATAATGTTAGTTGAGTTATACAAAGTTTCAGCAAGTATTTTTCAGTATATAAGTCGGATCATTAATTTTTTCTGGGGAGTAGTCGTGTACCATTTAACGCAAATAAGACTTCACAATTTACTTTTGTTTTTATTTTGCTGTTAAACACACAGAAGGCACTTCGCTGAATATGTTTATGTAACAACCATGATAAATTGCTAAGAAGAACGAAAAATATTGAATTTCAAAATTGTAAACGTATTTACTATATGGGAATAAATACATGTTCTTCTGTTTCCATCAAAATATATTTTCTTACGATTCTGTCACACTTTGCTTAAAAGCTACTCATCTATAGTGTGGTAATATTTTCCACATTACAAAATTAGACTATTACACACATGGTAAACATAATGTTTTTAACAAGCACACACAAATTACAGGTAAGCTTTGATATTTATATAAAAGTTATGGGAAATTTGAATGAAATAAAATATTTTATTGAATATAACTTTTGAAATTATAATGATATATATGCTTAGTGTATAAAATATCAATTTTTTTAAGTACTCTGAAAATTTTTAGAGTAATAAATTACAGTAGAGTTTATAGAAGATATACCTAAACGTGCATGTGCACGATTTACAAATGCAAATATAGATATTGATTGTTATTTGTGTGTGCTCATACATAATAACTTATTATACATTATTTCTCTTAACATAAACATAAGTATACAGATTACTTAAAATTAAAACCTGACTTCCATTAGTTTTTATGTAAAAGAGTGGGGATTGCTTAAACTTGGCATAAAATAAACTTATTTTTAGTTGCCGATGGTTTTTAATCAGTTGTAGTTCAGACTTAAAATTACCGCCTTCCTTTTTCTTAACACTTTGTTATTACAACAAGCTTTGTAGAGTTATCCGCGAAAAGACTATAAAATTGCACAGATCTTCTCTATAAATCTCTTCAAAGTTTCCTGAGAGAAATTACAGATAAGCAATGTGATTAAGCCATACGTCAAAGATATTCAGATAGAACTCACTGCATTGTGCCTAAATATGTTTACGTGATTGTAATACGAGAGCGACTGTAATATGGGACGAACATTATCTTTGCATTATCCTAATCAAATATCTTAGTTAAATGGTCGGGGCAGTGTGTTTACAGGAGAGACATTCGATAACGATTAGACTCCTGATTTCTGCAGGGCCATTGTCGTTAATGTAAGCCAGCTGCAGCGTTTGCAAATTCTTATAAAAATAGAAGAATGCATATTTAACTTTATAGCCTTTATTAAACAATTTTCATACATTAATAGGTAACAGAATAATTTAATTTTTGTTATACTGCTGAAGATATTGCTAATAATCCAAATGGTTTCACGAAAATAATTCTGAAGTGAACAGAGACGTAAATGTTTTCAAAACGATACGTATGTACGAATGCATTATAATAAATTTTCAGCCTAATGAAAGTATGATTACATAAATTACATGTGAAGGATTGATGGAGTGTTTATTAATATCATATTTACAACCAATACGAGATCTGTTGTATCTCATGATGTGTGTATGTTTTACCATGGTCAAGTGAGGAAGACAAAACTAGAGTTGCCATCCCACTCTACAAACTTCCACATCACACCACAATTAGATATAATTAAGTGTACCAAATTCAAACCAATTCGCTAAATAGATTTTTTATGGAATCACTACATGATCCCTGAAATTTAATAGAGTAACAGAATTTTTTGATACACGCTCAGGGCTTTTATGAAAACATGTTATGCGCATAAGAATGGGTTTTTCTGTTATTATTATGTACTTTACATCTGACAGAGGAGTCAATATTGAAATCTTGCCTGGAATGTAATAATTATAAAAATTAACGATTATAATTATTTGATTTAAAAAAAGGAAGAAGATGTGTAATACACCTCTGTGAAAGTTTCACATCGAAAATTCAACATTTTTCTCTCAATTTGAACTCGTTAGTGTACATCTCCCACTCGCACAATACTTGAATTCGATTGGAACGAATCTTTCGATTTCGAGGTAGTAATGTGGTTTAAGAATATGTAATTCTTTATCGTTAAGCCTTTTCCAAATTTCAAAAACATGAATTAACCAATTGTTTATTACATTTAAAAGCAAGACACCAAGCCACGCCAAAGAAAGAACCTTCAACCTTGACAGATTAAATGTGTATCAGCCCTGCAACACATTGGGTTTTGAGAGGTTCGGGATTTGAACCCATGGTTCGACGGAAACAACGCTGGCCACGAGTTTGTGACCCCGACCACTAAGGCCACAGTGGGTGTCATTTTTGTTCAACAGTTCGTTCGCGTTTCATAATTCTTTAAATATTTTACAGAATCATGGCATATGAGAGGAAAGTTCACATTTCGATCCCTCCGTATAATATTGCATCAGAGACTGAAACTCAAAAAACCGTAAAAGACTTGCAACGTCCCCTAAAATGTTTCTGAATCAATGATACGCATAAAACAATCAGTTAACTAATAGTCAGATAGAAAACACTTTAAATTATTTTTATTCTGTTTCAGAATAATGAAATTAAAGGCTTCTGATACGATTATGGAAACACGTGTTTGTCTATCTTTGGTGGTTGCACGAAACATGCACAGTTAAGATACTTTAGCATTCATACTTTATTTTCGACTACCCTTGACAACCAATATTTTATTTCCCCCATTTTCTGTCTTGATTAAAATTTAAACAAATGTTTAGTGCTGTGTTTCCAGATGCGTTTTAACACGTCCAATATCTCTATCGTCTTCAACTTCTATTCACTACTTTTCTACATACATAGCAATGCTGATTTGCACAAGATAATGGTTCATTCTTAAGGCGAGTTCCTCAAATCAAATAACGTCATAATGTAGCCCAAAAGTTGGTTGAAGTGAAAAAACGCGTGAGAACCCTTTACATAACTCATATTATTCAAGAAAATATCATAAATTGATTTAAAAAATAATAGTCTTACTGTAAATCATTCTAATTTTTAATGGTTTTGACTGTATGACATAATCTAGTTAATCTTCATTTATAGAGAATAAATAGTCTGATAAAAAATTCATATAATATTCAAATAATATATGAATATTTGGATTATAGTTTCGGTGTTGTTCTTATCCTTTATGTGATTCAGGAAATTTCAAGATTTGTTAAGCTATACTGATGGGATAATAATTCGAGATTCGCTCAATAAGTTCTAAGAAATTCCTGGAGGTGGCTCTCGTAGCATCTAAATTATTTTTAGGAAGTATCATGACTCACGTCATCATATGTTTTAAAGATAGTGTCTCATTGTTCTAGGCGTACAACAGTAAATATCTGGCTGAAAACCAATAGTTTCAAACGTATTTTTCTAAAAACCAGTATCATTCTAAGAATGGAATCAAAACTAGATTTATGAAATTTAATACATGGAAAGTTTGAAATGAATTTTTTTGAAGAATATATACTAGCCTTTTAAATATTTTCGAGCATAATGTGAATGGTTTTCACCCTCGGGCTTATAGCCAAGTGGATAATCTTTGATGGCCAAAAGAAGTGTCCGGTTTTTCTTCCAAAGAATATGCGTCTTTCAGGGAAGGTCCACTCGGAGCTCTGTTCACGCGAATCAGATCTCCCCTAACCCCTTCTGAGCGCGGACGCTGTTTTTTTTTCCAAGTGTCGCTCGCCCATCTCAGTAAACCACTTTCCGCAAAGAATCTCTCAGCCAAGAGATACGTATTAAAATAATATTTCAGAAGCCTTCTGTTGAAGAAGTTGGAGTTCTTTTCTTCAAAAAGCGAACTCGGGTGGTGACGGCGGCAGTTTTAAAAAGAAAATAACAACTCACTAAAAAAAGTAAAGTACAAACTCCTTTTTCTAAATGTTTGCCAGTCGAAAGATAAGAATAAATATTTCGCATCCAAGAAGGAGAGAGATTTATCTATTTTATTTATTATTTTTGCCTCCTTCCCTTCAGTTCGCGCGCGAGAAAACCGTCTGGCTTTGCGTTAAGCCTCGAATAAAGAGCGAGGGGCCGCACTTTGTTTTTGTGGCCCCGAGGCCCCTAGAAGGAAAACTTCCCGCCTTCTTTTTGTACAATAATCTCCATTTTCTGCATTCTTTCTCTGGACGAGAAAAAAATATGCGAAGGAGGAAAAAAAGGGACGTTCTCTCTTCTTCTTCTGTTACAAAGTGCACTTCCTTCAATATAGAAGGCTGTAAAAAATAAGCAAAGGAGAAAGTAAAAAAAATATAAATTTATTTTCAACCTACTCTCACATCCAAAATGTGGCTTTCTCGGCTGTAATCTGTTTTCGGGTAGAACAATGGAAAGGTATTTATCTAACGTTAAAGCGAATACTATAGGCATTCTTTGAGCACGAAAAAATATTTATTTTGGAGAGATTTTATTCATTGGTTTCCATTGCGGTAACTTTTCAGATGTTTACTGTTTGGTATATAAGTTACTAGCTTCTTTTCGTAGCAAGGAATAAATATGTTTTGTCTTAAATTGTTCGGGTACGAACAAATTCCTAAGCAAAATAAATGAGTTTTATTACCGTTAAAGAAGTGACATTATTATCGCCATATCGATTCTATCAAAAAAAAAAAAAAAAAAAAAAAAGAAAAAGAAGAAGGGGGAGGGGGAGTGAATAATGATAAATAAAAAGAAAAATTGCTCTGAGTAAAGTTTTGCAAAGAGCAGGTTTAGCAACCAAAAGTAATTTCTTAATCATAACTATGACGTATATTACTGCCTTATTTATTCCATCGCCATTTTCTCGTTATATTCCAAATATAAATACTTTTTCCAAATAAAAAACAATGACAACTTTTGATAACAAACAAATAAATGAATAAAAAAAAAATGAAACAAACAGTTGTACTATAAAAATCAAATTATTCAATAAGCCTTAAAACTAACACAAATAATAAAATATTGAAATGGACAATGATATTCATTTTAAATTTTAAACTGAGATCAAGTGATAAATCATTGATTGAATATATTTTAAGCTAAATACAATTATTGCTATCGTTAAAGGAAAAAATCTTTATGTATTATTCTATTTTTAACATCCGTACTTCAAATGTGGGATTATAATTCAAACTGAAGCTACTGCGAATCGGTTGAAAGAAATCGAATTAGATTGAATACATCCTGTGCATGGAACATTTTATTTTTAAAGTGGTGGGGGACGCCATCAGGGACGAAAGCACAAGTCTCTCTTTTGTGGCAGGAAAATTAAGTTAAAGTCTTCAGTTTTATGAAGGGACTTATTCCGCTGGTCACCTTCTCTTCCTTCTAAGATTTTCAATACTTTTTTAAGTACATAAATATTTCTGAAAGTGTACAATGTGCAATATATTATTAGTAAAGAGTACATCAACAAAAACGTAAATTAATTCTTAAAAAAAATTTAAGAATGAAATGCAATTACGTATTGTATTACGTATACGTAATAATGTATGTGGTGTACTGTTTTTGGTAAACACGGGTGACGCCCCCCCCCCCCAGGTTACCCATATTTTCGACCCTCCTTCTCGTCAACCGATTTTTGTATTTATTCAATTTTTTTCCCATCTAGAACACAGTTAAAATCTTGTTAGGCACAGCATAGCCACATCTGGCTCTTGCGCCAATAACCTTCTCATTCGTTCACTCACCCGATGGAAGGTGATACTTTAAAATATTTGTATGTTGCCTGAATATAAAATGCTTGTTAAGTAATTTGTTTTCTACATCATTTTTAAAAAGTTATAAATACTAACAAGAAAAGTGTGAGAGTGATATTTGTAAAACTTTTTTAATTCTAACCGAATATCAATAACAACTATGTAACACTAATTAAGAACGATATGAATTGAAAAACAGACGATGAAACAATTTGTTTCATTGTACTCGAAGCTTATCGATATTTCTCCAAAAATATTCTTAATGCTGAAATATATTTTTTTATAAGTTAACTCATTCAAAGTTATTATTTTGTGCAGTAATGTTTATGGCAGTACTTTCTCATGTAATTTCGAAAATATAAAAATAAACTTAGAAAAATGTCACTTGATGTTTCTATGAATAATGATCAAATAGAAATAGAAAAAAAAAGTTATTACGAGTTCATTTTAACATAAATTTAATACCGTTCTTAGGGACTATCTAAAAATTGTGTATTTCTTAAATTTCTTAAAAAGAGTTTTTACTAACTAATTTGTATAAAAACTACACTTTTGAATGACTGATTTATTTTGACATTTTTTTGTTCTTAAAAACTGTTTATATCAAATATATTATTACAGGAGATAAAAATTCCAAAGAGGTTACGGCTTCTTTATTCTGTGTTTCATAAATGGTATTTAGAAGAGTGTTTGATTTTCTTCATGTTTCAAATAGTTTTTCTCGATGTTCTAAATAAGAAATAATCATAATAATAATATGTATAAAAAGTAATCTAAATTATTGTGATCTGTAAGAAGATTCGAAGATTCCCTTCGAAACTTATGTGGAAAATTCGCATTAAGAAAATACTTTGAAGCACAAAAGTTGAACTCATGTCAGAGAATTAGAACACTTTATAGTTAACTTCTTGAATTAAAGTCGATTTTTCGGTTTTGCAGAATTTAAACAATCAGCAGACCAGAGGAAATGAAAAAGAAGAGCGAGTGTTTCAGAGCAGTATTCTATGAAAATTGATTTCCTAAAGTCATGGGTTGAATATGATAGCGCGTAATCCCGGAAACCATCGCTGTTATTTAATAATGCAATTTTCGATTATTTCGACTCATAAATGTCAAGTTTATTAATAGAAGGACCACGCGAGGAGCATAATTTGAATTTTGCCAATAGGAGGCTGACCATGCTCAACGCCCTCGCTTCAATTATTGAGTAGATTTTAAAATACTTTAATAAATGTAGATTAATCAAGTAAAGTACATTTCATTTTTGAAAAAATCATATAAAATAAAAGAATTGATGAATTATTATACGATTACTGTCAAAGTTCTGTACTTTACATTCAATTTGCTAATGTTTATTAAAAAAAAAACTGTTGCAACTAGTTTCATACAATTGAAATAAAAATGAGTGAAATAAATTAAAAATTGAGCTTTTTTTTTCAATTTTACATTTCGCAAACATGTTCAAATACAAATTCGTGATAGATTCTAATGGTAATTTTGCTAAATATTTTTTTTATATATGCAAATAAATTTGCTGTATTACACGATAACTTTGGGTTGGTGTGACTGAACTAATCTATTAGTTTTGTTTTCTGAAAATCTTTTATCGGTGTTTAGTTTCTTTAACAATAACCAAAGCTCAATATATTTTTTTCATATTCTATCGCATCCAATATTTTAAGATATCTTCGTAGTAAGTTTATAGATATGAACCAAGATAGACCAGTTGTAAGGTCATGTTCTAATGTTCAAGTTCTGATTACACCAGAGATAATTATTTGGAATAATAAAAGATAAAGGATTCATTCGAGGCATTTTAAAAGTTCCCGCGCTGACGACTCGTGAATTTATTGTACAAAAACAGCTAACTTAAGTATATTTATTTTTATACTAATTTTGAAAGGGATTTCGAATTTAAGTCAATAATAATAATAAATTAATAAATCTATATATGCAGAAAATGTTCAAAATGTCTGCCTCTTTCTAGGTGGCAAAGCTGATTTCGTATCTTGCGTGTATTTTCAGTAACGCTAAGATAACCTTTTGTATCCTTTCTGTATTATGATACTTTCTTGGTCATATAGAATTAGGGTATTATTTTCATAATATGTGGATTGTGTATATCCGCACAGAAGAGAGTGAGATTATACTGATGCCAATGGAACAAGGTGGCAAAATTTCTCGAGATGAATCGATCTTCTAAAAACATAGTGAAGTATGTCCACGGTTTCATTACTCGTATTGCATATTGCGTTCCTTTTTAAACCAAGAATCTCGTTCTCTTGACCTGAGCATTCCCTTACACTTTTATGGGGGAATGTTTCAGGAATAAATTTTATAAAAATAATCCTATAGATGATTTGAAAATCGACATTACTCAAAAAATACGAGGTCGTGGTATCTAAGTGGTCAGGGATACGAACTCGCGAACCAGAGTTGTTTTCGCCGAGTCTTGGGTTTGAATCTTGATACCACAACACCCTTGGGGTGACCATTTGTGAAAGAATAGTTCCAAGTTCAACATGCATGTCGTAAGAGGCAACTGGGGCTACAGCTGAGCACCTTGACCGGAGGGAATATATCAGGGGAATCAGGGGCTTGCCTTCTTTAGGTGGGTACGGTCATCACTCACCGTACAGTAGTCATCATTTCCTTTCCAATTGGGGTTTACTGTCTTTGGTACACACGGTTGACGTGGACCTGGAATACCCAAGAAATCCATCTATATTTTAGACCTCTACTTTTTTTAAATCTGTTTTCCCATTTTTTATCAAACGTCTAGATCACAGTTACACCTTATTTGGTGCAGCAAAGGCACATATGGCTCTTGCGCCAGGAAACTTCACTTTCATTCACTCACTCACTCTGATGCCACAAAAAATGCACCATTTAGTGGGGCCTATGCACGTTAAATCTGACTTCCAAGTCCTCACGTTGGCGTGGTGTGGATGTTTGGAGAGGGAGGTTCCAGCTTAGGTGTTGTCCTCGTCACTTGACTGGAGTTCCAAATTAAGAGGTTCACCACTAATAGCTCTCGTGTTACTTCCTGTTGCAACGTTAATAAGCAGCCCTAATCAGAAACACTCTAATACTAGTAGGAGTATCTTGAAAAGCGTTTGCCAAATTACGCACAGAAGATTTCCGCTTTGCCTCCCAGAAAGGGGTCGATGTTTTAAGTAAATGTGGATTCAAATTTTTTTTTTCTGCTTTTTTTTAGAAGTGGGTTCACCATAAGCTCAAAAATAACTGTTTTAAAATTCGTTGGTTTTGTATAATAAATTCACGAATCATCCATATGGGAACTTTTGGGGCATCCGGTTGTAAGTGAAAAGGAAGTGGATATCAGAATCACCCAATTACGTGATGTGGAGGCTATTAAAAGGAGAACTAGTTGGGACACTTTAGTCGTTTCTCGGTGATCAAAGTTGCGAGTTCCATCGCCAATAGCCTCGAGTTGCTTTAGATCAAATAATCAAAATTTCAGTTCATTCACTCTCTCTCTCTCAAAATCCCGAAGTTTGCTGTTGGTAGCCTTTCTACACCTCTAAATCAACGCTAATTCAAAGAAAAAGGGAAGAAAAAGTTTTCCATAATGATTTATTTATTTCCGTGAATAGTGAATAAATATACCTGTTTGAAGTTGGGAATATATTTCACAAACATGTCGTTTTATTAAATTAAGTTAAGAAATATAATGAAATAGTTAAAAGAAATTATCGCTTTTTTAAATAAAAGTTTATAAGTTAAATTATAGGTAGTAATTCGTCCCCCCCCCCTTTATTGCAGAAACGATAAGCTATTCTTTAAACACAATTCGTAAAATATATTTATTTGAATAGGTTTTTAAATTTTATCTATGCCACTTGTGTTTGCCTTTTTTTCCCTGTTATATAGGCATTAATTTATCCATCTTTAACCAATATTTCTCTCATATTCCTGTTTTTAAATTAAATTGACCCTTGTTGTGAAAGGGTGTGACTAAAATGGTTACCCAGAATATGGGGGTATAGCCAGGCACCTTGCCCCTGGGGATTATATCAGGGACTTCCCTTCTTTAGGTAGGTTTGGGCATCATGAATTCAAGACGACCGAGTGATTTTTTTCTTTTCCATGAGGTTTACCTTCTTTGGGAAACACGGGTGACGCAGCCTCGGAATACCCAGGCGATCTTTTTCTATTTTCGACTTTCCTTCTTGTCAACCAATTTTCATCTTTTTTCGATTTTGTTTCACACGTTTAAACCTTAGTTACATCTTGTTTGGTAAAACATGGCCCCATCTGGCTCATGCGATCATAAACCTCACTTTCCTTCACTCTATTTTCCAGCCTCCTTGACCACCCATATTTTTTTCAATGATTTATCATCTATTTTACAGATTTATCTTGTTTGACGCAGTATAGCCCCCTCTGGCTCTTGAGACAATAAACTTCAATATCACCATCACCTTTTAAATTTCATTAAATAAAAATAATTTTGCAAACTAGTTTTGTTAAGTGAATTCAGACATTTTCTTTATTTCAAAAATGGAAAATGAAATAAAATATAAAATATGGTAATTGATAACTTAGCAATCACTATACATAATTATCGAGGTATAAAACAAAAAGTTAATTCATTTCAATAAAATGTTAACCATTTGGTTTAAATCATAACATTTAAAAAAGTAATATTTTTAGTAAACTTTCGTTTTACTTTCGAGCAAATTACAGAAGACTAAGAGAAATGGAGAGGGCAATCACATCAGGAAGAAAACAGCTTAACTCCACTCCCTACCAGTGTAATAGGGAGAAAAAAAAAGGATAAATATCACTTAAGCCTGGATTCCATCTCGTACATTACTCAACGTAATTTTTTTTGTTGAAAAATTACAGGTTGCGAGTCTTTAATTTTTCAGCCAACTCATTCATCACCAAGTCTTTCTCTTTTACTACTTATTACTGTGGCCTGCATCCAAGATTCATCAACTCGGGAAAAAAACGGTAGCATCTTCCTGCAATTCGTATCTGTCGTGTTTGTAAAGCATGAGTAATTATACTTCATTATATAATCATTGTAGAGGAATTTTTTTCCCTCCCAAACAGTTTTGGTCCTTTTTTCCTCCATTATTATTTCCCGTTTTAAGTAAAGCACGTGCTTTGCCCGATCTAAAGTCAGAAGGCTTTACTCTAGTTTTTGATGGATTGTTCAAGTTGCTTTCGGACGTACATTGTGTTTATGTAATTAATTACGTGATTATTAGAAAACTTTATTAAATTTCCCCTCCACTTGTGTGGAGACATTTTTTTTTTACTTTCAAAGTAGTGCTGAATGGCTCTTTAAGTAATAAGCATCTAGATAAAATGAGAAACAGATAAGGATTTTGAAGGACTAATACTTGTATTTGTCATTTTTTTTATCTCTTTTGAATTATCGTTGAATGTTTCGCATTCTTTTAAATATTTGTGGGTAAAAAATGCTTAATTAAAGTTTATTAGTCGTTGACGGAGACTTGATTAAGAGACAAATCAGCACATAAAAGTGTATAATTTTCCTTCTTTTCATAAACATTTAATGCTATCAACGAGTGTATACATACGGTTAAAAAAACCCCATTTTGCTTATAATTAAATTGCAAAATTTATTAAGATATTGGGAGGTTTGCCTTTGTTATTATTACGTCATTTTGTAAGAATTTATTCCATTTTATCGGGACTTAACTTCTTAAGCTCATTTCCTGAAAATTATGCAAATGCACTGTGAATTAAGAGTGCGTGCATCTTCCAGTTCTTTTTATATAAACCGCTTCTCTGTAACTTTATATGCTAAAAGACTATAGGATAAATTAAAAATTAGTTGATTGTATATTGTCACGGAAAGTTTGGACATAGCCCTTTTCCTTTGGGAGTAAGTATCGTGATTGGATCGTGAGTGAGAATCGTGAGTGGTCTTACAGTCTAGAAGAGAAAACGAGAGATGAACTTGAAAGCAAGTAGTTTTCAAATGCCGCCAAGTCACCAAACTTAGCTATATAACTAAATAAACTAAGAAACTAGTTCGAAAAAACTCTACAAAATTCTAGAACAATCTGGCACGAAATATATATATATATATATATATATATATATATATGCAGGTGGTATCTGTCTGGACGAGATATCTCCTGGTGCTTCGGAGTCTGGGAGGGGGGCATTTTCGGATTTGGTATTGGCATTTACTAGTTAAGTGATGAGGCTCGAATTTGAATCATTACTTTTGTTTTTGTTTAGATGAAGTAACACTATTTACAATACTTCTATTTAGAGGTTTTTTTCAAATAACTAGTTCCTTCGAGAAAGATGGATGGCAGCCTAATTTTATCAGATATCGGCAATGGGCGCTGAAACGCGATCAGAGATTTACTGCATCGGGAGTAGAGGGGCAGAAGAAGAAGAGGCGTGAGTTAAACGCTTGTCAGTTTTGTCTAGGAATAGGGGGCGCTGCATGAACTATCCCATGACGCTGATTTGTGGTTCCATCTATCGAGCAATTGAGGAACTAGTTTTGCAATATCATTGAAAATACAATTTAGTGATTGATAATTAGCTGGAAAATCCTTATATATATATATATATATATATATATATATATAATATTTCAATAGGGAGTGTGTATATGTATTTCATGTATTATTGTTAGTACGTCTTTTGAACTGCTATGATAAGTATAAACTTTGAATATCTGCTCTCGTATAGTCGCATGTGTTTTTGTAGTTTTTTGTAAAAGGAAATATTTTGAAATTGCTAGGGATTCTCAAAATCAAAATTAAATTTCGTCCTAAAGAATCTGTTTTTCAATTTCTCGAAGATTTTTTACATTGAAAGCCGATCAACCCTGTAACATCTAGCAAAGGGTAACGTAACACTGGAGATGGATTTCGTAGTTTTGAGTCACGATCGACTGAAAAGTATAACACCTGAGTTAAGACCCCCTTTTCAAACTTTCACTTCATACTGACTTGACGACCTTGATCTCCTTCAGATTTAATGTGCTTCCTCTCTGTTACACAAAACATCCTTAGAGTAGAGTCAAGACTCGAACTTGACCATGACCACTCGGCTACTGCGGCTGCAACTAAAATTAGTAAGGTAATGTTGCTGTGTATTTCATTTTATGTTATCGCTCATAATAATACGCGAATCCTGGATTTAGGTTTAAATGTAGATAAATATAGGTTTTTAATGATACTTTGCAACTTGACTATTGTTCTTCTTTCAGTTAAAATGGCTTTTGTTTACTTTAAGTAAAGACTTACTTTTGTTATTCCTCTTCAGAAAAGACCGTTCTAAATCCGTGAAGTGATAAAAAAAAATTTAAAAAAATCATCGAGTTTTTTTTTTCTGATTCAGGATGAATATGTAATTCGTATTTATTAATATCGCACTACAAGCATAACACGAGGGCTATTTGCGACAGACTTTATAATTTTCAAATTCGGTCAAGTGAGGAGACGACATTTCCCTTCTCGCAAATTTGAGCTTCAAACAAGAGGCACTTGAGCTAGCACTTCCCTCAAAGAATTTCCTCAACCCGCATACGGGAGAACTTGAAACTACAATTAGATTAAACGTGCATCAGCCCTTCTACATGTCGGTTTTTAACGGCATTAGGACTCGAACCCATGACTCGATGGAAGCAACGGCTTTCGTGAGTCTACGACTTAAAGCGTGCTCATAATATTTGGAAGGATATGCACATCACATTTATAATACGAAATTTTCGTTAAATATATAACTTTTATGATGTTTAAAGTTACATAAATCTCATCTAAGGGCACGTGATTTTAAAATAACCAGGATGGCTTTCCACAAATCAATATAAAAACAGTTACGCCAAATTTTGTAATCACATTTGTGAATTTTTTTTTAGTTTTTACTGTTTAAAAAAGGAATTTATCATAAGGATACAGCATATCGGGAAAGGTCTTTGAAGCTATTATTTAACTTTAATTAACTGGTATATATTAAAATGCATGTAATTCGATATCTTCTCATCATACGACCAAAATACTCTAAATGTGTGTAGCATATTTTAAGAATCTAAGAGTTTTCATAATTTGTCGAATTCTTGAAATAAGTTTCAATTTTTTCGTGGAAGTTCCAGTTTTTAGCTAATTTATACAGTCTCAGTATATTGACGAATATATTACTGATCTTTTAAAAGAAAGGAATCATAAAAATACTTCTATTGTAAAGGAATATTTGTTTTCTTGTGCTTCATGAGTCACATGCGGCGATACTCCTGACGTTAGTGTGTTGACAGAAATAATATTTGCGTTTAGAGGTATTAAGAAATAAGGTTCTGGAAATATTAACTGAAGTAAACTTCATCCGGCATACATGTTTGAAAGTATTCAAAAGGGCGTAACTTGTGCTGTAATAATGGATAATTAAGTGACAGGCATATGCGTAGAAATTATCTTAATTTATCGAAACAATTATTTATTTTACAACATAATAGAGCACGTAACAGTCATTTAGATCGGTAAGAAATCTTATGTTTATTCATATTTTGTTGCATTTATTTATTTAATTGAGACCACGCCTCAATGAACACAGGAATATTATCGGTACTGTCCACCCAAACAATAATCCACTTTGTTCCGAATTACTAATTGAGATGCATCAACTTTCAGCTATTGTTTAAAAAACAGCGAATAATAAGTATGTCGGTTATTTCAATCACTAGTTAATAATTTCTTTGCAAGGGAAAAGATCATCCTTTCCTACTTTTATTTCTTTAAAAAGAGTCTTAAAAGTAGTAGCAAACTTAGTTTTCGATGTACTTTCTATGGTTAGTAAAAACAGTGAGAAAAATATTTCATTCCATAAAGTTGAAAATAAGAATTGTATTATTTTTTATTTCATAAAAATCTATTACTGTCACACTTTTTGATTTCGTTTAGCATCTCTCAAGAGCTCACGAAGTAGAAAATTAATAAAAATTTTAAATTCATCCTATATAAAATTTCGCAATCTGCAGTCGATACATGTATATGCACACACATTCACGCCTACAGATACATCACTGAATGAAAATGATATTGATAATTCAAAATAAAAATATCTATTGTTGAGTACTATATTTCAAAATAATTGAAAATATAGAATTACGCAAAATCATTGGGTTGAGTGGTGTAAGTTTGAAAGTTTAAATAGCAAGTTTAATTTAGTATCCAATGGATTTTGAATCAAATCGGGGATTCAAGTCCTGATTACACCGAAAAATTATCAAATGAAAATATTTGATCTACATCTCTCTCTCTCTCAGACTTTCAATAATACACACACACACAATACGCTTCACACACACACACACAATACTTGTCGACACACCACACATTTGTTTATTAGATATATAACATGATCATTGGGTTCCGAGATCAATCAGAGTCGGCGCTCGTAGTAAACCAAAACTGTGTCTTTCTAAATGCTCAACCTTGTTGAAACGTCAAATTTTAAGTCGATCAATTTGCAAACATCATTGAAGTTATCGAGGCTGGAGTAAAGTTGTTTGTAGTTTGTTTAAAATGTGAAAACCGAGTTTGTGTTCTGATAAAAACATATTGAGTTTTAATGGTAAAACAGACCGTGCAAGCGAAACAATGGATTGCCGAAAATGTTACCCGACTCCTTGTTCACTTCCAAAAGCAACGATTTGTTTGCATTGCTGAAGCGGCACAAATGACGCGGAACGCTCGGGTAGACCTGTGGAAGCCGTTACACCGGAAAATGTGAGTGAAGTGACAAAAATTATAATGAAAGATCGTAAAGTGAAGCTCCGTGAGATTGCTGAGATGACACAGATATCATATGGAAGTGTATTTACTATCCTTCATGAAAAAGGTTTTTTCCAAGTGGGTGCCGCGATTGCTTTCGATGGAACAAAAACAGCAACGAGTCGATGATTCAGAAAGCTGTTTATCGCTATTTACTCGCAACAGAAAAGATTTCTTGCGTCGTTACGTGACCATGGACGAAACATGGATACATCACTACACTCCAGAGTCGAAGCGGCAGTCATCTGAGTGACGCACAGCTGGCGAAAGCCGTCCGAAGCGTCCGAAAACGCAGCAGTCAGCTGGCAAAGTCATGGCGTCAGTTTTTTGGGATATGCATGGCGTGATTTTCATTGACTACCTCGAAAAAGGTAAATCGATCAACAATGATTATTATATTGACTTGCTGGTGCGTTTGAAGGAGAAAATCGCAAAAAAACGACCGCACATGCAGAGAAAAAAAATCCTTTTTCACCAAGACAATGCACCCTGCCACAAGTCGATGAAAACAATGGCAAAATTGAACGAATTGGACTTTGATCTGCTTCCCCACCCCTAATACTCGCCAGATTTAGCCCCCAGTGACTACTGGCTCTTTGCTGATCTTAAAAAAATGCTCCAGGGAAAAAGATTTGGCTCAAATGAGGAGGTCATCGCTGAAACTGAAGCTTATTTTGAAGCGAAAGATAATTTTTTTTATAAACATGGTATTGAAAAATTGGAAAAGCGTTGGAACGATTGTATCACCCTAAAAGGTGATTATTTTGATGAATAAAAAAAAATTTTGCAAAAAAAATGTTGTTTTCAATGTTAGTCTCGGGACTTATTGATCCATGTGTTATATATGAAATTTTTCGAGAGCTGAAGTTATTAAATATTTTGGTGTAGAAGTAAGAAGAGTGGTGAGCGATTAACGAGTTTAAACATCCTCTTCATCCGACGGCGATTTGAAATTTGATCGATCCTGATGAGAAAAGCAACAATTCCATATATTCTATAATTAAATTTATCCTTTACAGGGAGAAACGCAGATCTTTCTACTAGGGTTGCAATTAGTGGAATCTCTAATACTTATTTTCGATTTTTTTTTTACCCATAAAAGAGGTTTTGAGAAAATTGACAGGATTCATTAGAGCGAAGAAAAAAAAATGCGTGTATTACAGTGCATCAGTATATATCACAGTGCCGATACGTTTCCAATGAAATAGTAGAAAGTTTGAAACCCCAAAGCTCTTCTCGTAATGGCAAGTCTCCTTAGAGAAAAATTATCAGAAATATTATCGCAAAGTCACACTTCAACCTTTTCTCCTTTAAATTAACTCCGAAGTCTATGATATCAATTATATTAGAAATAACCAAATTTACCTGACGAATGATTTGAACTTGATACATTCGTGTTTATATACTTGGTTTATTTTAATTAAAACAACACAGAATTAGTTCAGGTTTCGAATAGTAGTACAATATCGACCCCTTTGTTTAAGGAGGACGAGAAAAATACTATACATGTACAGTAGAACCTCGATGAGTCCGATTTCATTCTTTTGGATCATCGATAGGTTTGTAAGATTTTTTTTTTTTTAAATTTGAGAAACGATAGAAAAAAATTTCCATAATATTATTTATTTGCTTCATTCGCCTATTTTGAAAACATATTTTATTTACTGAAATCTTATAACAGCTATAAATGTATGAAATAAAAGAAGATTTTACAAATATTCGATACTAAGTCAACAACATTACTTACAACTCTTACTCGTTTCATTTGAGACAAATGGTGGTCTAAATGGAAAACGTGCGTTTCTGTTGTTCGCAAAGTTAAAGTCTTCATCTTCCACAAATATGATTCATCCTCTAATTGCTTTATATAAAGATGATTTTCTGTTAACATGTTTTATTTTAATTCATTTTTTCCCATTCACCGGATAACGAGGACCGACTGTAGTCCTAGTTATTCCGATTCGGTGAGGTCTTACTATGCCTTGATAAGAATTTTTATGATAAATGAGATGCAGCTTAGTTACGTTCCAGGAAGTGGCTTTTGTAATACTTTGTTTTTCTTTTTGCGCAGCTCCTCCGCGCAGCTTCGACTTCAACTACACCAAGATGTCTTCCGAAGCGGTGAACTTCACATGCGAGGCGGACGGCGTCTTCCCCATGCCCAAGATCACCCTGCTGCAGGTGGACCTTGCCGAGCGAGAGCCCAGCCTCGTGGCCGGCGTCAACACGGTGACCACGTCGCAGAGGGGCGCCTACTACGTCCAGGTGTCCAGGGAGATCCGCGACTTGGAGCTCAGTGAGGAGCCAACCGTCTTCGAGTGCATCCTCTCCATACCAGGAACCGACTACGAGAATCAGAGGAAGATACTCTACTTCCCAGGTGAGGCTCTTCGAACCCTACCTCTTGTGGTGACTTTAATACAAACAGCATAAGGTTTAGAACGTACTTGAAAGGTTGAGGTTGATTCAGAATCCTCGAGGAAAACATATGACCTTGAAAATAATTAAAGCCTTTTTTTTTTGTTTGTGTCTCTTCTATTACCAAGTGACAGATTGTAGGGTATATTAAAGTGCAGTTGAGAAAAAAAATCAATATCAAGCAAGGATGTTCCTGAAATTTTCATTTAGAAGCTTCAAGATACATCCTCTCGGAGGTCTTTTAAGGCACTTTTGGTCGATGTGTGTTCCATTTCCAAGAGAATGATAGAGGGAGTTCAGGTGTAATCGACAAATGAAGTCATAGTCAATTTTGATGTCATAAAATGAATGAAATTGTTATATTTATACCGCACTCAAATTCTGTAGATGTCATAGCGTTGTAATTTGAATTCTAGAAAGAATGAGAAAAAAATCTTGCGATGAATAGCATTTGGGAGTCATTAAATTAGAAATTCAAAAGATTTGTACAAAAAAAAAAAAGCATTTTTGTAAAATTGAAACTGCGTTTTCTGTATCCAAAGAGTTTTTGTAATTTCATAAATTCCAATATGTTATAGGTTGAATGCTTGCATTCTTCTTCAGATTTATCTGCCTTATGTCGGTTAGCGTAGTCTAAATATACTGTGCAATACTCTTCTCAGAGAGACAATTTAACATCTTTAACTTCATTGTTTAATGGATTTTCTTAACGTTGCACTTTCCCTCAATATGGGGCTATTTGTAATGGACCTCGTCATTTTGAATCTCGGTCAAGGGAAGAGGACGATGTCTCAGCGGGCACCTCCTTCTCCAAATTTCAACTCTCCCTCCGGGAGGACTTAAAGCCTTGTCAGCTTTAATATGCATCACGGTGGGTCTTCAGTGGCTTCAAGACTCGAACCCACGACTTGATAGTTAATATATGCAGAAAAGGAGGAAGAAGGTCTAAAAACTTTCTTCTATGTTTGGGGAGTTCTTTGTTATACATAAGAATTTTTATGACTGATTCTTACACTTTCGGGGAAAAATGGGTAACTGAAACATTTATAATAAATAAAGTAAAACTTAAACAATGATCTATTGAATACAATTTAATGAAATCCTACTTTAGATCAGGGAGTAAGTGTGAGACGGAATTACTTTCCCAATTATAAAGAATAATGTAGAAATAAATACACGTTATCCTTCAAAGACTTTACTTGACAGTAAGAAAGTTCTAGCTATTATTATCATTTCCTTGGAATTATTGTGCGGAATCTGTCTCGTATCATCCGTCATACTTACACCCCATTGAAGAGACTTTGACACCGGCACAATCTTCAAGTTGCACGAGGAAGCTAATCGAAAAAAAACTCCAACTTCCTGGCAGTTTCTCGAGATACCAGCTCTTTTTCACGAAATTGTTGGTTATTTTGATGATTAAAAGTTTTTTTCTTCAAATAATTCTATTTTTTAATTGTAAAATAAAGGCATATTTTAAAAATGGCTGTTCTGGACATTGAGCTGGTTTCGATGAAATTTTTCTTGACATCTTCCTTCCTTTATTGGATTTAAACTACTTTCTATTTTAAAAGGTCTGTATTAAAACAAGTTTACATTTTATAATTGATTAAAGAGCTAAATATCTCATAATCAATATAGATAACCCCGATTTTTAATTTGTCATCTAACTGCCAGTACATTATATGACAATGTAAATAGTAATAATACCTTTAATTAAGAATACTTTGGCTATTTTACCGTAGATTTGATGATAAATACTTTTCTAAAGAAAGTTTTCGAAAAGAATACCCATGTTTTAACTGAATAGTATTTGGATTACTTCGATATTGCAGATAGAAGATTAGCAACCATGTTTTATACAGTGAGTACAGTAAGAATTTAAAAATCTACACATAATGCACAGTTTAATTTTTGAAGAAAAGGGTAAGTTATTATATACAGCATTAAAAAATAATTAAACATGTAAAAATTAAAAGATAAAACTTGAAATCATGCTTATAAAAGAGGAATACACAATAATATTAAATTTCAAAAAAATTAGTATTAATTTCATAAGAAAATTGATCCAAAAATTCATTTATTAATATACTACAGTTGAAGATATAATTGAAATTACAAGTTCTAAATCTAAATATACATTTATAAATATATATGTCACTACTTTGAGGCTTGAAATATGTAATATTTGAAAGTAAATAATCTCAGTTATAAGTAATTGAATAATACCGTACTCTTAGGTATTTTGTTGTATATCGTTTTTCAATAATAATAATTATAATAATAATAATTATTATTATTATATTATTAAAATAATAAAAATTTTAATAGAGGAAGCACCAAAATATATTATTCATAATTTGCTTTTAAAATAAAACTTTTTTTCAATTATTTAATATAATTCTAGTCCTTTTGTATCAATTCGCTAAAACTTTTCAGAAATTACAGTAATTACTTTATTTAAAGGAGTTTTGAAAGGAAAAACTTTAAAAAATTGCATACTATTTCGATAGTTTCTTTTTTTTTTTTTTTTTTGTTTCAAATTCTCAGATAGGATAAATTCTTTGGATGTTAGATAAATGAAATTTGTCAATAATTATGAACGTTTTAGAAGCATCACTTTTAAATATGAATTTTTGTTTAAAACAAAACGTAAACTAAAACCACAACAAAAAAGATATGACAACAAAACTGACAAAAGAATGAAATCTACAAACGGACTAAGCTTTGTCTTTTCTGTTCTTTAAAATGAAATTTATTCTGTTACACTAATACCATAAAATTAACATGAATTTTGCTTAGAATGGAGATAATGAAGAAATTATTAATCCAGACTAAAAAACATAAAATAGAATAATATGTTAACCATTAGTTATAAATAAAATATTTGAAAAATTGTAAACAGTCTGAAGTAGTGCGAGTAGAGATGCATTTTAAATGCATTGCTATAGATAACACGCTAGCACTTAAGATAGCACCAAATCCATTCCAGCATTACATTGCTCTTTTTGGGGATGCGAAAATTTATTAAGTGTTTATTTTTTATGTATATAACTTACTATTACATTTCATCCAAAAATGTCTTGATTTGTATTAAATTTACTTTATGGAAGTAAGAAATAAGTCTGGTGGACATTAAATTTTATTTTAAACAAATAAAATTTGTTTACATTAAATGTTAAAAAAATATTCCGAACATTGAATTGAATTATAATGAAGAAGCAACCTAAAAGATTGAAACAGTTCTTTAAAATTTGTAGTACTTGTTTAAGTAGTATGTAATTCAGAGAAAATGAATATCTGAGAGCCACTTTTATTGTTAGGTGTTTTTATAAATGTTTAAAAAAAACCCCGCCAACTTTAAGCAATTGCGTCAAATGTTGCTTTCAACCGGATGTATAATAAATAAATTTTAAAAATTAAATATAAGTAGGTATTATAAGATATAAAATTCTAAAATTAAAGTAATTAAGTACTAAGCTTCAGAAAACTGGTATTATAATTCTTAAGAAATAATTGCTTACCTTTAAGACATCTTAATATATATATATCTAAAAAGCAGAAAATTATCAAAAGGATTTTAAAATAGAAGTTCATATTCTTTCTTAACATAGCCTCATATTATGTATGCATCAAATGAGTATTAAATTTATTTATATTGGTAAATAATAATAAAGTTCTAAGCTTTATGTAACAAATGTTAAGAAATTAAAAATAATTATTAATAATGTTTATAAATTAATTCTTACGTTGATAACATTTAATGAAGCCTATATATTTTTTTGGAAAATATAATGTTCTAATGATGATATCGTCTCAAATAAAATATAGATAAAAGCATTTTTTAATATATATCATTAATTTTTGTTTGAACCAATGAATATTATATCACACTAAAATTGCTTCTTATTATATCTATTACAATGATGAATGGATTTTAAATATTATATTTTAATGCAAAAAGAGGAATTTTTCTGAATATTTCAAAGAGGCAGTATAGTAAAATTTTATATTTTTTAACCACAGAAATATATAAATTAACGCAGATATTTTTATTTATTTGAAAATTACTTCCCTGTATGATTTTTTTTTTGACATCAAGCACAGACATCCTTAAAATAAGGTTTTCAATCATGCAGATCATTGTGCGCAATAATTTTAAGAAAATTATTGCAATTCATTTGCGTAGAAATGTACATGTGCAAATATTTATGCACTCTTAAAGGATTTCATTAAAATATATTTTGCGAAAACAACTCCTTTGGAATCGGATAAAATCCACAGGAAGTTTCATGCTTAAGATACAATAATTACGAACTGAAAATCCTTTGTCTGATGCTTTAAGAAGCTGTTTAATTCAATTTCTGCATATTATTATATTCGAAACATAATTAATTCGTCTAAAAGGCCCGACGGCGATTTGTTTTTGCATATTTCTGTCGGCGAGCACAAAGACTGGCTAGCTTACCGGCAGGTGGCGCTCTTCAAAATAAACGGACTCTGTTATTAAAGGAGCTCGATTGGCCACAATTGCTCTCTATTATCTTATCTCGCGGAACATAACTGGAATAATCACACTCTTATCCGTTGCTATGACGACCGGCGCCAATACACTGCTCTATGGTCACGTAGGCTAAGACTTTTTCTCTGCGGAATTCGTCTTTGGATTTTCAGGTTCTGGGCGAACACGTTTTCTGGGGTAGCTTTATTGGTTTGGAGAAGAAAAAGATTCGAAGGGGAGGAGAAAAATATGGAACAGAAGAAAGCCAATTCGACCGAAAAGAACGAATTTATGGATTTAATTTAAACGTTAGTTTTTTTTTTTTTATTTATATATAGCATGGCTTTTATAAATAACATCAAGTGTTAAAAACTTCTGCAAGTAATTTTGTTTCTGCTGATAACCGTTTGTCAATGTTTGGATTAAAAACTTCTTTTTATACTTATCAAATCAATTTGTAGGAGTTTTCTTGTTATTCGGAGATGATAACATGTTTTGAAAAAGTTCACGATTTCTTCGGAGAAACTTGTATTAAGAAAAATACGTTACAAAAAATATCAACCGTATAAAAATTTAAATAATTAAAATATGAGCTACATCATCGTAAATATATATCTGGTGGAATTTGATTCCATTTCCTGGAAAGCTCAAATATGGAAATAAAAAAAAAATAACTTGATTTTGAAATAGAATTTTTTAAATTTCATTTTTTATTTCTAAAAATTCTAGTTTCGGAGAATAAATATTCAACAAAACTGAAGTGCATTTTCTAATATGATTGCTGTTCAGATATGATAGCATTATTTGAGAAAGTGAATTTCTTACTTCTTCTGAGAAACGTTTATTTAGAAAAATGTTTTAGAATTATTCACTGTGTAAAAATTTAAGTCATTAAGTTATAAACTTCACAGTAAAATATATCCTATGAAATTTGGAATACACAAATAATTAAATAAATAAAAATCTTGATTTTGCAATCGAATGATTTCAGTGCTTCATTTTCTGTTTTTAAAAACTCTAGTTTAGCAGAATAAATATTAAAGTGCAGTTTTTAACTAATGAAGAAATTCGAAAGAAAACAATAAATAGTAGTCCCTTATTAAATTATTTCATTTAAACATTATTAGTTAGTGAAATTTTTTGAAACTGTGTGAAATATTTTTAAACCTTTTTTGATTTATGATGAGGGCTCTATCGCTATTTTCCCTTCAATCAACATTCGGAGCTTTTTTTTACGATGCTGTTTGAATTGAAAATCTCTCCCAATAAATGAAACGCGACTTATGTAAATTAGACCAGAGTTAGTGAAGCATAATGAATAGAATTGAAGGAATGCATATTTAAAGCAGTGAGGAGTTATATACCGAGTTGGTGGTTAAGTGTATGATAAAGGATGTGAGCAGAAGTTACCAAGTGAAACGTCGGTATTAGATCTGAGTTGACTAAGGAACCTTCAAAGTAATTCCAGACGAATCTACATGAGATTAATGATTCGTACCCTCAACTTTAGGACGACATCTAATTACTTCTCTTGCTATTGTCATCCTAAAGTTAACTCTAATTACAATATCTAAATTCCAGCTTAAGCTCTAACCCAAATTAATTAAAATAGTCAATAATCTTCCAAAATATAACTTTATTTATCTTTTAATGTAAGGGGAAGGCTCTCAAGCAGTTCGATGTCTTTATCCGTGAGAGCACTAACAACTTCCGTAATGTTTTAAATAATACGCCTTCCGAAATACGATGCAAGTACCTCCTTCAAGCATTAAGTTGCTTCGACAGTGTCGAGTGCTTATCTTACCAGTGAACGATATACATCAAAAGACTTCAGAGCACATCAGACGAACACCTTGCTTATTACTCTTTTCAATTCTCAGTCGCTTTTATAGGTCTTAATAATATTCGCTTCAGTTCTAAAGTTCCTAATCTGCTTTATTTTTTCATTTATTAGGAAGAAATTTGGAACTCGAATATAAAGACATCCCAGGTGTTAGTCTAGAAGAAACATCACGAATAGCTTATGCTATAACTTTACTTCGTCTTAGGTTTTGAACCCGATAGGATTGATAAGAATTACAATCTTCATTTTATATAAAACTTAAATCAGACGCATTTGGGAGTAATTATCACCAATAAAGACAGGTTTTAGATTAAATAGTGATTATTAGTGAACACGAATAAAAAAAAAACTAATTATCCTCAATAAATAACTCTCTCTTCATTCGACTGTGTCAGCTTTTGATTCTCTAAATGATCTCAATCGTCACAGAAAAAAGAAATAACTACAGTAAGACGTTACAAGATCATTTAATGAACGCGTGTGCTACTTGATTCAATTGGTTTTAATTTAATTTTTGAAAACTGCACATTTTTCATCGAATTGCGCAATTATAATTCACACCATGAAACACGATATTTGTAAGGATTCAGATGTTTTAAAAGCTCTTCAACGAAAATTGACATTTTTTTTAAAATTTCAGTGATATTTAGCAGGAATTATTATGATAGTAGTAACCAAATACAATATATTAATTATTCTTTAACGAACATCTGTGCGGGTTATCACGCATGTTATAACTTTAATATTATTATTCAGTTGGTCAGTTCTACACTTATTAATTTCTTCCAACTTATAAGGGTGCCCAACTTTTTCTCACTGGAAATGTTATGTATTAAAGCAAGAGATTTTATTTCATCGTGTATAAGGTTTTCCATGTAAGAAAAGTATATGCGGAACATTGAAAAATGATATGTGTTCTATTTTTTCTGCTCAAAATAAAAAAAAAAAGTAATGGAAAGCTCTGAATCTGAGATCTCAACCAGTACTTTAAATTTTAATTTAATACTTTAAATTTTTTTTTCCTTTTTCAGATATTTTGAGCATTTTAACTCATCTTCAAAAGACCACAGCACATCAAGTTTTCTTTAAAAAAGTTATTTGAAATTTTAAGAAGTTTCATAGAGACCAAATTCTAAGCTATATAAATAAAACCTTGGATGTTACAATGTAAAACATTGGTCCTGAAACTTGATGTAAACAATGAAAGGGGACCTAGTGGTCATGGTCACAGACTTGTGGCTGGAATTGTTTTCGTCTAGTCGCGCATTCTTACCCTGATGACACTGAAGACCCACAGTGTAGCGGAGCTGATGGACCTTAAATCTGTCGAGGCTCCAAGTCCTCCCGTTTGGATAGTGTGGAAACTTAAAAAGGGAGATGCAGACCAGGCGTCATTCTCGTCCCTTGACCGAGATTCAAAATAGTGAGGTCCGTCGCCAATAGCCCTTGTGTTGCTTCTAACTGCGACGTCAATAAACAGTCGCATTAATTTTTTAAAAAAAACAAGGAAATATTTTTCTTAATCACTTAAACGCTTTCACTGTTAACATTTCTTATATTAAAGATATATTTCGGTATTTTCCATTATTGTTTTGAATTTACGTGGAATGTATTAAAGAATGAATGATATAAAAAATAGTAAAGCTAAGTATACGTAATTAATCACGTAATTGTACAAATATCAATATTGAGGTCCATAGAAAGTATTGAACACATGAAAAAAATTCTGAACGAGAAGACGCAATCCAACGGCAGGTGTGAACCGGATTACTTGAATCGAATAACGAGACCTAATCAAACTAGTTAAAGAAGCTCTCCTCGCCCGAAGAGGGGATGTATTTTCTTCTCGGTGATGACTTCACTTCAGATGAGAAAGAGAGTTGTTGCGAGGGATTTGCTGCAGAGAACGATAAAGAAGGAAGGAATTGTAATCCATTTAAAAAAAGAAAAAGATCTCCAAGAGATGGAAGAGAGAGATAAGAAACCGCTGACTGGAGCCTTCCTAAGCCAGTTACGGTTACGCGCGATTAAGATAAGCGAGCGTAGGGGAAGCCCCGGGTTTTGTAAAATTTAATAACGTCACTGTACGGATTCTGGAACGCTTGGTCCGATAGAATGAAGTGATAAGAGAAGGCCTTGAAATTGTTGAACGTCGAATTACATGGTCTGTGGATTTAAGTGTTTAGGCTGTCTGGTTTCCAAAAAAAAAAAAATCTTTTTTTCAATTGTAAGGCTACTTGACAGTAGACATTTTTGTTAAACAGAATGTAGATACTCGAAAAGGCTTCAATTCTAGAAACTGTAGCATAAAATCACCAACTAGTCTAGAGAGACGTTTTGTGGTTTTATCTACCAAACTCTTTAAATAGAAGTCTGTGAAACTTTGAGTTATATTACATGATTCTACACACACAAGATATGACGACAATTTCAGGAATTTTTTTACACGCAGTCGAAAGTAAGTGGATTAGTTTTGAGGAAGTATTTCACCACTATAAATGTTTATTTTGATGGTTTATTCAAAATATCAGTTTCTTTCGCAATTAAATTTTCGAATTATGTATGTAGTTCTTAATACTACGTATGAAAATAAAATGAAGATAGTTAATTAAAAATTAAGGAGTAAAGCCGGGATAAAAAGATTGTAAAGAACAGCGTCTTAGAATGTAAATTCTCTTCGTGATTAAGGTTGTCATTTATAACATATGCCTTTTACTAAAGAAGTGCATTTCGGCTTAATACTGATATTAATATGTTAGCAACACTATCGTCATCTTTTTCGCTTTTAAAGTTGTAATTCATATGCTTATTTGTTACTCTTATACTTTTAAGAGTGATTTTAATTCTGTTTATTTAATATAAAATGCATAGAAATATCGTCTACAATTATTTTACAGTATTTCGGAATTAAAAATCTTAATAACATTCTAAGAACAGAATTTATCTACGATTAAATTTAACAAGCTAGATAAAATAACAGACCAAATAACAAGATATTTTATTTGACTTTTCTAAAATTTAAAAAATATATTTTTATATATCAGTCTAATTTGATTGAGAATACCATACGTCTACAAGATCGTAACGAATAATCCCCCCCTAAGAAATTGCATCTCCAAATAACATTTACTTCGATTTCTTCAATGTGATATTTGTATTCTGTCCAATATACTCTTTATTTTTCAATACTTTTCTGTTGGTTTTCTGTACACAAAACATGTATTCGCTTCATGGTTTCTTCATCACAGACGCGATATCCCCGGATGGGTCCTGATCTTCTTCAGAATTCCATTCCACGTCGTCCTAAAATAGCCCAAAATTTTCTTCTTTAGATTGTTTTACTGGAAGTATTTTCTTTGGAAGTTTTGGATTGTGTTACACGCCCTAACACCAACCTGAAGGACCCGGGACACCCCCAGACACCTGGTATCCCTTTTAGTCTACTCTTAGGACATGCATGAACTACATTGGGAATATTTTTTCACATCCAGTTAGCCCTTGAGTGTTCTTCATAATTTACGTTATTATTTTTTAAAAATAATTTTGTAAGTTCAATGTCATTAATGTATTGTTTTTTCCCTAAACAATTGCAAAAATTGAGAAATGCCAGTCACAAGCAAATAAATTTGACCTCGATATAAAGTAACACTCAGAGAAGTTATAATTACTTTAAACACTTAAAGAGTTATGGCGATAAACTGAAAATGTCATATTTTATTTATCTGTGAGAGTGACGAATCCTTCAACATTAATTCAATTTAATCAGACAAAGGGTAATGAACTTCGATCCGTTTCAATATGTGAAATTTTTTTGGTTAAGCTTTTATTTTCTCCTTCAGATATTTTCAATCTTTTTTTATTCTCCGCAAGCTAGTCCCTAACCACTTGCCTAACACGATGAATTAGAAGACACTAATCTAACCAACCCAAACTAAGCAAAGAAACACTCTCCCCCGTGGCACCTTTCTGCTGAAAGAAGAAGAATCCTTTAAATTTATATTCTCGACGGGAAAGGCACACGACAAATTTCCGATCGCTCCTTAACGTTGAAAACTAATCGAATTCCGGACCAGTCATTCCGGTCGATATATCGCCGAAAGAACAAACTTGCCCCTCCCCCTCTCTACTGTACCCAGAATCCCAAACCGTGGAAGGCCGACATTTTTTTACCCCACACTTTCCACCATTGTGCCGCTTAATGGCTTTCCAGAGCAGCGCTGCAAGGATTAGGCAAATTCTGTTCCTGTAAGGAATAAGGATAAGGAGGCAAAAAATGGAGAAGGAAAAGAGGATTGTCGGCAATTGGCGTTAATTGTTCCTGGCCGGATTACTGGAAGGGGGGAGGGGGGGCTCATTCGGAGCGTTTAAGCGTCTTATTCGCCTCTGCGGTTCTTCTGATGAGGGGCGCGAAAAGATAAAAGGGTTGAGAAAAAGTTGCACGGAAGCGATTATAGTCCCCGAGAACCCTGTCTGGTTGCCGATATCTGTCGATAATGGATGCAAAAAGGCTCTTAAAAACTTTTGCATTGAACCTGGGTTTCAAAAGTTTCTTGCTTAATGTTGGAATTAAGTTAGTTCAATTATGGTTAGAGAACACGTTAAGGAAAAAAGAAGGATCAAAAATAGTTATGCGGGTACGAGGCAAAAGAATTTTTTTTAATATTGCGCAAGGTATTATGTGAATAATACAAGTATTGTCGAAAGAAACTTTTAAATATGTTTTATGTTTTTTTTTCGTTGGAAAAGCCTTGATTTTCTTTTCAGACGAGAATCAGAAAATCATGCTAGCTGTTTAAAATGTGTTCATTCTAAGCTATTAATAATTCATATTGAATTATTTTTAGGAGCTGAATTTTTCCTATTTACATGTTTGATACAAAATGTGTTAATACATTATGCGTGATAAAAATATTTTTAATTTTTTTACTCCTTTATTTCTAATCAAAATAATTTTGAAATGTAGCAATCCTCTATTATTTAGTTTTAGAATATACCAGAGTTCAAAACATACTTTTGTTTAACGTTACTAAGAGTTGAATATGTTTTTGGCTTTTGGTTATTTGGGAATGATGAAATGTATTTTAGCAGTCAGTAGATCAATAGAATATTTCGTGATATTCAGAAAAAAATTTGTGGTATCATACTTCAGCTCAGTTGTCGAATTTGTAGCCTTACTCTACTTTAATTAGATTAATGTCTTAAATTTCATTCATATTTTCGAGCAACACATGGTGAACTGATAATATTGATTTCTATGTATATAAAGTTTTATATAAATAATTGCTCTGAACAGTTATTTATTTATAAAAAATATTTTTTTCAAATGTTTATAAAGCTATCTCTAGAGATACTGTAACATTCATATCACTTAAAATTGTATGTATATTATAAATCATTAAAATTATTTATCAATTATTGAAGTAATATAAAAATAATAGTTATTATTTCCCGTAGTTCTCATGCTATATGTTATACTTGAATAAGAAAAATGCTGTTTTCAACTTCAGATTATTGAAAAATTATTATTTTTCACTCTGTTTAGGAAGTAAAAAAAGGAAAATATATATAACTGAGAATGAAAATTATAAAATTCATGATCATAAAGTCTAATATGTTATTCTTATAAATGTATTTAAAGTGCATTAAGTGTTGCACTTTAAATATGCTTTGAAAATAATATCCATCATAATATGCTTTGAAAATTGTATGAATAGTCAATAAATAGGTATTTGAAACATTATTATTAAATAAATATATTTTATATTTTGATAGCGATCAGAAATATGCTGATGCATGTGTGCTTACTTTTTAATTGCTCAGAGTATTTAAAATAGTCTATTTTTCTTCTTAACATTTTCCACATTCTACAATTTAATACTTATTTAGATTCTCCCATGAATTAGTAAATCAAATCGTTGTATTAACCTCATCAATTATTTTACTCTACATTTGGAAAAAAAATTATCACATTTTGAAGAAATGCTTTTCTTTATAATACTTTTTTATAATTGGCTAGTGCTACTAATTATATAAATTAATGAGTGTCGTGAACAAGAAAAATTGGGTAATTCCTTTAAAATATATCAAGGCAAAAATATTTGGATAATATAGTTTTAAATTTAAAAAAAAGTTTCCTTTAATATTTTTAAATTATTTTCTTAACTGAGTTTCATCGAATTTTACTTTGTTTATTTAACGAATTTCCAGTTCATCAAGCTTTCAAAGCACTAAGAAAGATTTATCGGCTACTGAAATAATATAATAATATTATTATTTTGCTTTGAATTCTACGATTATTATTTCAATCGTTAATTTGAAATTTTATCTCCTTCTTATATATGCGTGGGTATGTTGCCTCTGGGTAAATATACAGGATTTCAGAGAATCAAAGGAGCTTTAATGATGCGGAAATACATTCAATAAGGAATTCTGATTAAGTATCATTAGTGTGTAAATTGATGACCTGTTTCTGGATGATGAGAGTTTCCTGTTTCACAATACGACGTATATTGTAAATAATGAGCATATTTGATTATTTTAACCAATAATCTATTGAGATTATATTTTTATTTTACAAATGTGATGATTCAGCAGTTTAGTCACTGAAGCAACTATCATTCATTTTCAGAATTCCTTTTTAAATATTACGCTTCTGTGATATTATAAATAAGTTAAATCTTGGGAAGATTTGTGATGCTTATCTATTACATAACTCCTCCGTCGTCTTAATTCATAAACTTAAAATCTTTAACTTAAATTCTAAGTCCTTATATATATAAGATAAAAAATTTCAATCATTTAAAACACTCACAGAATGTGAATATAATCACTTATTTATTTATATGCAATGAACAGAAATGTACTGTATTAATTCATGGTCTCTCCTCAACATGTTTTCTAACAAGTTTTAAGTAAATATTAAACTTACCCGATACTTGGGTCGGAACAGACGAGTATGTAATTACTGCAAAGTTTCAAATTGTGCAAGGCTGATTTGGATCTGTGCATCAGCCATATCAAATTAGATTTCACTCCCTTACAAGAATATTCTGTGAACTACTCCTAATTCCTTCTCACTCCTACTTAATCTACTACTAATTCTGGAATCTCTGATGTGTCTGTTCTTCTCTATCATTATATTACATTCCTTTAGTCTAACTAATTTGCCTGGATCTCGTTTCATCGAGATCGAGGTTATTAATTTATATAATTGAATTATAAAGATTTTCCAAAGTAATTAATAGAAGAACGTAGATAGCCCATTGAATCAAGCTTAGAATGTTATTCTCGAACCACTCTATACTTCTCATATAGACCCACTGAGTTTACAAATACTCTATTTGAAATCTCCATTTCTTTTCTATTGCAAGTTGTAAAACTACAGCAGATATCTACAGGAAGTATAAAGTTATATAATTTTGTATCAGGTGAGAACTCTTCTTATAAAACAGTGAGTATCGGGGTCAATGAGTAGTGAGTTTGGGTTTTTATACTTCATAAAAGACAGTGATATGGAGTAATAAGATTTTCTTTTAATTATTTTCAATTAATAATTCTTTTTAAACAAACGGTGAAATGTTAATTTATTCAATGATGTTATAAACAACAAAACATTCATTTTTCTATATGATTGAGTCTTACTTTCGCACATGCAGATTTAATCATAAATATGGACGTAATGTTGCAATCTAATCTTCAAATTACATAATAAATAGATCTAGAATCGTATAGATATTTTTTGTGCCTCCTTCTTTCATTACTATGACTTCGCTTCACGTGTTTAATTAATCCTTAATCCTTTTAGGTTATTATATAATTTTCTTTTTAGTTTCTTGGAAGAATGGTGGATCAGAAGCTAAAATCTCCAACATCGCATCGAATCCTAGGTACAAATTGAGGTCCCCGTAGAAAAGAATAATGAGGGAAGCTTCACATTCAATGAAATTTAACCAGAATATTCTCTTATGGTATTGCATGGAAGTTAGAAAACTTAATTTACCAGCTCAGGGTATTTTCCTCATCATTTGATTGCGATTCAAATATATGATCCCCTTGACAATAGCTTTTATATGACTGTCAATTTTAATCATACTTTATTTTCATGAAACAAACTTGCCATTATTTAATTAAATTTCATTATTATAAGCGAAATACTGGATACAATATTTATACAATTTATTATTCGAATGTATTCAGTAGTTCTTAAAAATTGTGCGATTTTCTTTTAAGCTAAAACATATGAAAAAAAAAACCTGTAACATTCTTATAAGACAAACATTTTTAGAATGGATATTGAGTTTATTTCATTTAATGGAACAGCGTCTAGAAGACCTATAAGTCTCTAATTTGAAAATCATTTCTGTGCATCGCGTGTAATATAGGAAGCTGTCGAAAATTGAATGTAACACTGTTACCGAAAGTTATTGGTGTTTGATGTAATTGTATGAAAACTGACGCATCCGTTAGGTGAGACTAGTATCAGTCGTCTTGAATCCTTGAACGTTGATGAGAATGAAAAGAGCTATCAATATATAAATTCATTGCATTTACCTAGTAACTGAACATTAGATATGACTACATTTAAAATAGATGAATACAGTTCAACATTTTGAAATCGAATTTTATTAATTGAAAGAATATTTGTATCAGAATATATGTCAAAATAATCGTCCTTTTATCAGAGCATTTTATCCTAGAAATTCCTAACAGGATTTTTTTTTTAAATGAACAAGCAATAAAGCTCCGTTGATAAATGTTTTTATTTCTGAAATGAAATTTGTGTTATAACATATACTCTCTCTCTCTCTCTCTCTTTCTTTCTCTCTCTCTCTCTCTCTCTCTCTCTTTCTTTATTTCAATATACAGCACAAACACACACAAACACACACACACACATATATATATATTAAAATTGCCGTGTAACACATTGATGAAAAAATAAAGTGATTGAAATTATGCCGATGTTCGTAACGTATTATTTAATTTACAGGTTTAATGAGAATTCTGAGCAATTTATATGATTTATATAAAATTTATTCCCCTTGGACCCAAAGTAAGAATAACTACCAAAAAAAAAAACCGCAAGAGAATTAACTCCCATTTTTACTAACAAACAAAATACTCGATGAATAAATCTGCTTACGAAATTCTTGGCAGCCGATGACACGCAAATCCTGGCAAAAGTTCTCCTCAAGATGTCATGTGCGGTCTTAGAGTTGTCAAACAAAAGGCGGCCTGATTGGGGCGAAAATCTAGGGTAAATTCTGGCGGACATTTCTCCCAATCCCTGCAGAAAATCGCGCAACAGTCGCCCCTGCCAAAATCCTTGGCGTCGGTCCAAGGGCCGCGATCGATGCCTGAGGTAAAAGGAAACACAGCGACTCCCAATGACGAAATTCTATGAAAATGATATTCCGATGGTAAAGGGTCGCCAAGTCAATCTGCATCCCACATCCGGAATGGGGTAGTTAAGGCTCCTATTGAAAATATACAGCCAATCATTTCGCCAATGTATTGACGAAACCGCAATGGCTTTGAATATAGATGTGTTTATAATTAGATGTTTCTATGCTGGGGACTCAGAAATGGGCAATTTATCAATACAAAAACAAAAAACGGCGTGAAATGTTTTTAAGAGTAACAAGTGATGGCTGATAAATGGAACAAGATATTCTAAAAAATAATAACATTGGTTAGTTCAAAGATATTTTTCGTAATTTTGTTTTTATTAAAAAAAAAGTTGCTTTAAATTTTGCAGAGCACAACGAATGATGCATTTTATCATTTGTATGCATGGTTAATGAAAAGGGCGCCAACACAGTTGGAATGTTTCTTTTAAAATTTATATAATGCCATATGAAATATCTGACACTCAACTGCATTTATCATGCAGTAAGACATCCATTTTTTCTCTTTTTGTATTGATATTAATTTTTTAAAAAAAATATCTTAAAAAAAGAATATTTTCGGTATATCAAAAATTGCATCCCATGCCAACTTGAGAGTACAGGAGCTACTGATCTGGTATGCAAACTGAGTTTCCGATGTATCCTGTTTTAAAAAAATAATAGTTAAGACTTTTAAAAAACTCGGTACCCAAAATGTGTGTTTTTACTGTCAAAGTTGTAAGAAAATTACATTAATGGTCAAAATATGTGCAAAAAATCATTTAAAAAACACAAAATTATATATATATATGTGTGTGTGTGTGTGTAAAGAATTATTTTTATCCCTTTAATTTTGGCTTTTTTCACACAGTCTGATATTAATAGTAAACTTATTTTCCGTAAATTCGTATTTCATTCAATGAATGGATGATATATGTTATTGAAAATGGAAAATTGGAGGAGCGCGCGCAATTGCAGGTCTCTTTCACATCCCCATTGCAAAATGTTTTAGCCATTTCGAAATCATCATCCGAACTTACTACGTCATTATCAGAATATGTGTAAAAATCTGAAGAATTCCCGGGTTCTCTGAGCAAATATTCAAAGTCGCTGCTGTCAGAACTTCCAATGCCACCGTTCCTATTGTCAGAATCATATATTTTCGATTTACATAAAAATTAAAGTGTATAAACTACATAAAATGAAATTTGAATGTCTTATTATTAATTTTTCTAATAAAATAAAAAAAAGCATAATGTTTTCCTTCAAAACTTAACTGAACGAGATTTTAATAAACTATAAGATGCATTTTAAAAAATATCGGAACTATAGCATGCAATACAGGAGGAAAAACAAAAACACGTGTTTCACAACCGATTGGTAACGTCATCTGTAAACAGTCTGCATTGTGTGTAATCCAAGAAAAAGTCCTTAGTTGATATTTTCGTACTTATTGACACACATAATTGTAACTGGACGAAGAACACATATAACATTTACGAAATTAACACATATAAAATATAATAATGATTTGCCGCTAACAACGAGCGAGCTGTGCCTTTTTGCACAAGTTAATAATTCGAAATAAAAACCAACGTTTTTATATGGTGGCAAAGTTTATTAAAAAAATTATTAAAATATTAGTTAAAACTGGTCGCAAATATCTAAATATTGCATTGTTAGGCAAATAAGAACGGTTCCCAAAATTTCAGAGCTCTAGCTTGATGGGAAGTTGGTTAAATTAACAATAGACAATTTGATGACACACTGATACACATACATACAGACACACACCAAGTGAAATACATAACAATATTAAAACTAACTAAAATTAATTAATCCGGTAAATTAAATGGTTGGAATACAGTTTAGTCAAACCACTCTTGGAGACAGGAATTATTTGGCGGTATTTTGCCAAATGTTGCTAAGTTGGTCCGCGAAGCGGACTTAACATTCAGCCAAAAAAAAAAAAAAAAAAATCGCCAAGTTTGGCAATTATTGAAATTGCGCCAAGTGATTGGGCTAAACTGCATTATTGAAAAAAATATTTGTTAAAACTTGTCTCAAACGTCTAAATATTGCATTGTCAGGCGAGTACGAACGATTCCCAAAATTTCAAAGCTCTAGCTTGATGGGAAGTTGGTTAAATTAACGATTGAAAATTTGATGACACACCAAGTGAAATTCAGAAAAACGTTGTAAAAAGAACACTTAAGAGGAGTAGAAGCACATAGCAACTGATTCAAACTTACTCTCTCGTTATTCTTACAAAAAAAAAAAAAAAAAAAAAAAAAAAGGCACACACAACGCCATCTATACTCGGTAGTAATTAAAACATTTAGAATACGAATAAAAAAAATTATAAACATAAGAGTTATATGAACATCATGTAGGAATCAAAAAGTAAACAACAATAAATTAATCACGAGCTTTTAAAACAACATATCTGCTCCATGTGCGGGTTAATGATACAACGCAAAAAAAGTGTTACTCGTATAAGGTAGGGGCAAAACTTCTAAATATAAATATGAGCTTTTCTATATTTTTTTAGACTAAAATCACCGCCATGGTTGCCGAGTGGTTGTGGCCACTTAGTTTCTGTTGAATTGTGCATTCCAGCCCTGATGCCATTAAAAGTTCCTCGTGCAGCGAGGCTGATGCAAGTTTATTCTCTTGAGTACAGTGCCATCGTTAATGGATGGTGAGGAAATTTGGATACCAGTTCATATGCCATCCTCGTCACTTAATCGATTTTCGAACTTGCGAGGTCAATTGTCAAAGGTCCTTGTGTTGCTTCTAAGTATGGCGTTAAATTAAATAAAAATAAATTATTATGTATTATAAAGGAAACTGGTCTTCTTTAGGTCCTTGAAATCTCTTATTAAAAAGGCAATGTTTTGATTAAGTTGGTTTGTATTATTGTCACATTAGAAGTTATATACAGATTATTCTCTAGTGACGTCCTAATTATAAATGATGAGGACAACACCTGAGATATGACCTTTTTTTTCAAAATACAAATCTTACAATTAGAGGATTGAACTTAATTTTTTTTTACATTTCAACGGATTTCAATATTCTACACGAAAGAATTTTATTAGAATTAGGATTCTAATTCTGCGGTTCGATATAAACACGACTGGTTACGAAACTCCCGAATCTGATTATTCACCTGCTGTGGATACAAAATTTGTGTCACTTTAATTTAACAGAGGCACACGCTTCAGAAATGTAAGATTTACTAAAGATTTTGTCTACAGAGATTAGCATTATAGCAGCCTTCTTGTTTCTCACATCAAAATCCTCGATGATATCCAATATTGAATATCATCAGTTAATTGTTATTTTTGTTCCTAACGAATATTATGTTCTTTGTAAGTAAATGAAGACAATAAGCTGGCGGAACATTTCTTTCAGCGAAATATTTATTTTTGAAATTGTTTTTAGCTACACAAAGTGAATACAGAATAAATCAGGAAATAATCACCATATTTCTTTAAATACGAAATTTGGTCGAATTCTCTAAAAGTTATCAATATTTAAAGATAACTTATGAAAAAAACCGAACATCTTTTTAAAATATTATCTGTGCTGCGCTGAATCAGAATTCTCGAAAGTAAATCTGCGAAGCTTCCATTGAAATGATCTGTAGTTAACCTTCCTGCAACAATCTTCACTTCACCGTGAAAACGCTTCTACAGAATCGAAAAATCAATTTCCTTATAACTGTGGGTACAGTTACACATTCTATGCCTATTGATACGCACAACACAGATGAAATGCATGTTTGGCGAGCGAGAGAAAAATCAATAATCGATCTTTACGAAATACGTTAATATTCCATTAATTAAATGTTCCATGGGAAATTATTACATGGGTTTTTAATTTCAGTCTAATCATTTTCAAAATTCCTTTCGGTTTACATTCAAGAGAATAATCGATAGATAAAAAAAAATTAATAAATCTTTAGTAGGAGAGAATTTATTAAGTACTTAAAAATTAAGCGGAAGAAGAAAAAATCGAATTTTTTCTATTGGTTATAAATATATCAGCATCTAAATTAATGGCAGGATAGTTTTTAATACGCTCTACAGTCTTTAGTTATTGAAACTTTAATTTTTTTCCTAGTTTGCACACACTTTTGTCTTTGCCCTTATGTCAACATTTCAAAAATGCGCTTTTTTCTCGATTACAAAAGAAAATTATTAATTGTGGAATTACTAATTATTTAAAACATTCAGAATCAGTTTATGACAGTTAGAATTGGGAAAAAATGATCTATTTCATGTATATTAAAGCATATTTATTAAGGGTTAACATATATAAAACATATAATGGGTTGGATATTAGGTACATAAAATCATGACAAATTAGAGATGTGAAAACTCAAATCCAATTTTTTTCTTAAGGAATTATTGAATGAACAGAGTTTGATATCAAATACATTTATTTTTATTTTAGATTTATAAATTTATATTCAATTTTAATTCGTTAGAAATTTCTTCTAAGTGCTCTATAAATTAAAAGGCTTTTCTAAAATTGAAATGTTTTTTTTTCGTATGTATCTGTTTTCTATATTTCAATTGAAATCAAAAAAGAAATATTTCCTACTGGAAATATATGCACTTTAATTTCTTATTGCTTATAGCTAATTCAGGTTGTAAAGCGTTCAATATATTTTATTTTATTCTTGTACAATTAATTTACAAATATTTTTGAAGTTCATAGAGCATAATAATGCTTAAATTTAACTGTTAAGTAGAGGCAAATCTGAATTTAGAAAGCTTTTTTTTTAGAGAAAAAGACTACATTTTTTATACGATAAATCTTTTTTCTCCTCCTTTTTTCTGAATGTTGCAAACCTTTTATATATATACTCTACTGTAAGATATTTTTGATAATATCTATGATTTAAATTAAATAATTATCGAAGTCACTGTAAAAAAGCGTATACCATTCCAGAATAAGAAATTTATTTGATAAGAAAGGAAATTGTTTTAATTCACAATTACTTTTAATTTCTCAACGTACAAGCAAAACGAAAACATTGATATACTGACAAATAATTTATTTCATTAATTTTAATTTTGAAAACTGGGTATAGCAAAATGTGTAATAAAATACTGAACAATTAGTTTACAGTTATGTTTTCATTATTTAATCCAAATTCATCTTTGCTCGATGTTGTATAATTTAGAAAACATTACTACATTTTTTTTTTTTGAAATTATTTATAAGTTTTAAATTGATATAAATTCTGAAGTACTGAACATCTTCATTTAAAACTGAAACTAGTCAAAAAATTACTAAAGTATGTTGACAAGATTTATAATATCAATCTGCATATTATTCATGGTTTCTTACATTAGCGGAATTTAATACAATACCAAAAAATATACTTATCGATCTGTAAAGAAGTAAAAATTACTCTCATGTAAACATTAATTCATATTAAAGCAACATAGCTCTTAGGTTTGAAGTAAAGTAATTAGAATGTTTCTATTTGTTGAGGTCTTTTTATAGTGTTAAAATAAATAACGCATATGTTATATGCTCTTTTTTAGTTCAGGATTTCTTGCGAATATTAGTTTTTCAATAACGTGCATTTCTCTTTTTTATTTTGGTTTTGTTCCAAAACTTATTTTCTTTTTTGCCAACCAATTTTATGCATAATTCATAATTTAATTTCAAAATGTTAGATCGATGTTTCTGTTATTTTTCCCCTGAAAAATCTACATACTTAAATGAATATTTTCAGCGACCATTCCGTCTACTGTGTACAAAGAGGAAATTTGTCTGCACAGAAAAACATTTTTAAACTTAAAAAAAAAAAAAAAAAATCGCATAATGTCTAATTTTTTTCTTACTTCCTTTCAAAGTTGTTTTTAGGGAACAAATACATTTATTAAATACATTATATGAAAAAAAAATGAAAGAAATTTTACATACGGAAATAGATTATTGTTCTTCTCCAGAAATATTTGCTTTTCTTTCTGAATATAAAAAGGAGGAAGCTGTAAAAACCGGATATTATGCTTCTTCAGATTGTAAGAAGAACGTTTCTGTGGGAAAAAATCATTTGTGAATATTTATGTAGGGAAAAGCAAAACGAAGAAAATAAATATAAATATTTTATTGTTATTACTTTTCCTTTCTTATTTTCAAATTTCATTTTATTTGTCAATATTTCTTGGGTCTCCTTATCGACAACCAGTTTTTTCTCATTCATATATTCATATTGAATCAATTTCAAGGTATAAACATCCTGTTATTCGCACTAAGCATATTTCCACTAGTTTATTATAAATTTAATTCTTTGACATTTCTTCTTTATTTTACAATTTTGTGAAAGTAAACTGCATTCATTGAACGTATAGAATTTTTGTTGACTATTATTTTATAGCTATTAAATAAAGTTTTTCTCCAATTTCGACTCTCATCATATTGTTTCACATAATTTTGGCATATTATTACAATATTTTGGATTTGCATTTCTTAATTACCGCGTAATTTATTTATTACAATTATGAAATATTTCCCTTTATTTTTAATATAATTTTTCATCTCTTAGATATATATTCTTTATTATTATTATTGCATTCTACATTACTTTTTAAGGAGACGACTCTGTATTCCCAAATTGACCAAAAATAAATTTTTAAAATTTGTACTCAATAATATTCTTTTAATTATCATCTAACGATTGATATACTATTTTTGTACGTATGAGAACTAGAACTTGGAGGAAGTGGAATGGAAAAAAATAAACAAAACAATTTTGGACACCTGACAATGCCATCTCTTCTTGTAGATGTGAGTAATTTCATACTGTTTTTTTTATCATTTTTTTTGAAAATTAAATTTATTTTGTTTTAATCATAACAATAGCTTTTATTCTTCTTTTCATTGATAATAACTTTCATTGCGTATTTCATTTCTAACGTAATTTTATAATTACGTTTTATATTTATCATCTCATAATTTGTGTTTTTCTTCGTAATATATTTTTATTCAAATATAATATTTTTATATTATATTTGTACAAAAAATTAAATAATTATGTTGTACGAAACAAAAGAAAATTTAGTTGTTTTATTTTTTCATTTTTGAGATTTTTCTTCATTTTTTTTGTTGGTTTGTTAGAATTAATATTCTGGAGTGATCAATTATTAAAAATAAGTCCGAAAATTATATGAAAAATGTAACAATTTCTAAGGAAATTCTATACCTCATGTTTTTAAGAGGTTATGTCACACTAATTACAATAAACAACATTTGTTTTTTCAGAGTCATAGAATTTAAAATGGTTTTCCTCTGAGTTTTTTGAATATTTCAATCTACAAATATTTAACAATCACTTCCAATTCTTTCCCGTTAGTTATATATAAAACGCACAATAAAATCAGCGTTCCATTTTGCAATAGAATAAATACTTTTCATAAAAAATCTAAATGTATTGGATATTAAAAGTATTTGCTGAATTTTAGCACACACATGACTATTTTAATTCTTTTTTCCCCCTCCAAAATTACACATGTTTTTGTTAAGTATAAAGTTAAGTTTGTAATATTCTAAAATATACTTTAAAGTTTTTTAAAGTATACTTTAGAATATTAAAAAAAAAAAAAAAAAAAAAAACCAATTCAACAAGTTAAAATATTAATAAATGCGGGAGAAGTAGGATTTTGAAATTTCTCAAAACTGTTTAAAAAATTTAAATTTTTAAACTTCTTTCAACAATGCATCTAAGTTTCCATCCTAAATTATTATCTTGAACTGAAATTCTACGAAAATACGACATGCTAAAACATAAGATTCAAATATGTAAATTAAAAGAAAAAATTGTTCAAAGGACACCGACTTCTCTTAAAGTTTTTACATATGTTTGCAAGATTTTCTTTAAAAGTATTAAGATACATGTTCAATATGTGTAGAATTGAGGAAAATACTTTCCAAAAGTCTTTGTTTAAACCAGACATAGAATATACAACTTTATGTTTCATACATATAATCTTAAGTTTAATTTGTAGTTTATTGTTCATCTTGAATTTTAGACAAAAGAAATACTTTTAGGAAACTTCATTATTACTATAGAAACCTTAAATATTTCAAGGAATGTTTTTTCTCAAATGTAAAATACCGAAGTATACAATTAAAGAAGTCTAACATTATTCAAAATTATTTTCATTATTTATTTTTAAATTTTTCTCAGCTACACATTAATGAAATATGATTATATATAAATTAAAGGATGATTATATGTTATGAATTCAATGGAAATTAAATTTATCAGTATTCATTGCTATGGATTGCAGCTCATTAATTTGTAAAATATTTCCATATTTTACCTTGTTTACTAAAACTTTTAAAGAAAAAAACAGAGTATTAATTACTTCATGGATACCATTTAGCCAACGAAAAAAAAAACATTAAGATATTTTTCTTAGTATAAATTACATTTAAGTCAACTTAAATGACGGTTAATAAAACACATTGAATTTGAGCTTACTAATTCTGTAAAAGAACGCTACTAAATAATTGTTAGCTCACATTTAATGGTTTTACTCCGGTGTTAGAGAAAAATGTAGAAACATGATACAAAACATTTCGACTATGCATGAATAAATTTTCTTTTTATAATTAGATTGGTATCAAAAGTTTACACATATATAAGACTTTCTATAATAAGTTACACTTACTTATGTATATCCTTACATTTTTTTGATTCACGCATATTGAATTAAATCTGCTTTGGCAAAAAGTTTAAAATTAGTTTTGTTGTAACTTGAAGAAGGAGATATTGACATTTTCTTTCTTTACAATTCTTCGTATTTCAAAAATATCAGGTTGATCCATACAAAAATCCTTCATAATTCGATCTCTCTTCATTTTGCTCCAGAATCGAGTCTGTCTTTCATAGAGACCCATTTTTATTCTTGAGAACGAATATCCGTTTACTTTTCAACCACCGGGTGTCAAATTCTGACGAAGTCGAACGAGATAGAAGAAGAAGGGGTGATGCCCCCCTTCAACCCCCAATCTCCGTTTATTTTCCCAAATTTCTCTAGAGATTGTTTTCCGGAGCGGGGATTAAAGCTTCACGCTCAATTTTCCCCCTCTTTCTCCCACCGGAAACCCCCTTTCCATCCGAGTGAAATCGTCTGCCCGTAGGATTAGGACACGTTTTCGAGCCGATTAGAATTTACAAGGCGGGGGTAGATCGGGATGAGAAAATAGAAGGGGGAGGGCACACCCTTAATACTTTCCGTATTTTGCGAAGGCAATCGGTTAGAGAGGGACTTCTTCAAGCGTGCCCAGAGAGAAGGGCGGCTGAGAGATCTAATGTGGAATATTAGATCCGCGATGGTGTGGAACGTGGCTTAAGTCTCTTCTCTTCTTTGTGTGTGCAGTTAAAGAGTAAAGGAGGTGTGAAACATTCGCACTTTCGCTGCATGGAAAAATAGGGGATGCTCGTAAGGGCGGAGGATTTATATTTGGAGCTCAAGTAGAGGGAGACTGCCTTTTTTTTTTCTCTCTTTTTCTGATGTACCGTTTCGTACATGATGGATGTAACTGAACAGATATAATCAATGAAACAATTTGTACAACGTCTACCATGATTTTGGTTATATATAACGGGGATGGACAGTTAAAGTCACAGGATTCTTATAGTAAACAGAGAGCATGTTTGCATAAATCAGTCATATTCTGGACAGGCAATTAAAAGTGTGAGTTGTTACAGGCATAATATCTTGTTATCAAATGCAGTAAAATTATTTTTACGGAAATTATTTGTGAAAGTTACATTGTCGAAACTTAATTTTAACTTTCATTATTACACATCTTCAGTATTACGTTACTTATAAATTACTTAGTTGATGTTTAAGTACTATCAACTGTTATAACAATGTTTTCGTATTATTACTATAAAATGATATCTGAGACAGATACTTAGTCTCTTTAGCGAAATATTGTAAAAGTATTTCACAAAAAATGAAGGAAATAAACATGTTTTTGGACTAAAGCACAAAATGATATGAAAAAGAATTTCCTTTAACTGTAGCATATTCTATATAGTATATTACGTTTCCGATTTACGATTACGGATATTGTTTTTAATTCTTTCTATAGATTCCTTTAGAGCAGTTATGTTAACTGAAATTCGAATTCGAAATAAATGTTAAGATCTGTGGTATGATAGTTTCAAAAGTGCTCGTGCTATTTAAGAAAAAGTAGAAAGAAAATAAACAACCCAGAAAAATGTAACATATATGACACCATGAGTACATGAAGTATTACAAATATTTGTGGAGGAACAGACAACAAAAATAATTCATAATAAATGTATTTATAACATATTACACATAATTCAATTTTTTTTACATATAAATGTAATCTAAGCTTAAATGCAATCCTATTATGCACAAAAAATATGTACGCCATTAAAACCGATATTTCTTTCCAATGTGGTTCTTTTTTTTATAAGAATTATAAGTGCCGTTGAAAATTAATGGTCGTACAGGAACTGAAATGCGAAACAAATTTGATTTCTTAAATACTTTTGAATAGAACTACTAAATTTAATAAAATTTATTAAATTATTTTGTTAACCACTTTTTTTGAAATTATATAATAACCAGTTCAATGATACTACACACATAGAGCTTTTAAGAAAAAAGGACCATTAAAGGCTTGCATCTCTGTATCAGACGTTCATATCGAAAAAATTAGGAAAAAAATGAATATTCATATCGAAATAATTTCCCCAATTGTCCGCCTTTATTGTCTTTGTATTGGCATTTTAGAGACAAAAAAATGTCAAATACTCAAACGTCAAAGTATTATCTTTCAAGTAATTTTTAATACAATTTCATTGTCACGAGAAGAAAATTTTTCTAAAAATAAATAACTAATTTAAGTGCAAGTCTGGAATTATTATTACAGATCTTTTAGACTTAAATGTTAACTTCTTATACAAATACTGTTTATTTAGAAGTTTTATAATTATTTGTCCGAATTTAATTTTTCCTCTTGTTTACTAATGTAAGTTACCTGTTGTAAATATATTATTTGTTTAAAATGGGGGGTCACGAACCTCAACATTCCAAAATTAACAATTTTTTTACGAGTTTAAAGCGGTTCAAGAACCTCATTCAGAAATCAGAGTGAAGACAGCATTAGTTGAGCCTTAGTCCAAACTCTTTTGAAGCGAGCGGAAGTCCATCAGCCCTTTGTGACAGCATTCTTGGCATAGTTAGAAGAACTTTAATGGCGCTGGCGAGCGAAGAAATTCCTTTTAATGCGATAGACAAAAAGTCCTGCGACGCACAAGTGGTTTATGAAGCGAGAGACAACGTTAACGGGCTCTGACAATAACCCTCTCCACAGTACATCAGCGGGGGTTGGCGGTTTGTTTGTTCTCTTGGCGGCCAACAACAAAACCCATTATTCACAGCAGGAGCCTTGGCGACAGGGATGGCTTTCACTGTATTGTTTTAGTAATGTCTCTGGAAGTTAGACTTATAGAAGACTTGTTATTGCCTTCTGGAAGATATATGATAAGACGAAAATTTTTTATGAGACATATTGTTTTCATTGATACGTCTCAGAAATTTATATGCAAATTATGTTAAATAATTTATTTTTGTGCAGATTATTCATACACTGATTTAAGAATTGGATATCTTTTAGGTTATTTATTTTATCATGCTAATCCATACGACATTAAAAGATCAATATTTTAAAACATAGTACGGTCAATTTTTGCCATTTAAAGATATATTTAATAATTTAAAATAATGGTAAGCCACGCGCACACACGCATATTCTTAGAACTTAAGATTTCGAAAATCGTTGTTGTGTGATTTCTAGAAATTAAAGCATCTATTTTTAATTTAGAGTATGAGAATGATATATTAGATGTTTTTTTTTGTCCTTGTTTGATTCATTCGCTTTTGATTTTAGAAGAGAATTTTTCAAAATTTATAAAACTATTTAAAAGTATTGTAAATCCTATATTATTTCAAAGAGTTTTGATATTTCCTTTGTTTGAAAAGGATTAATAAGTATCAAAAATTTTAAACTCTTTTGCATTATATTTTATTTCAATATTATATAAATATTTATTCTAGAAGGACACATTTTTATTATGAATTAAATACTCCAGTTTTTGGGTTGTTATAAAATAAATCTTGCATTTTATAATTTTTAAGCTTATTTTTGATCGAAATAACTATACAATATTTTCATGGAACATTTGTTAGCATTATTTATAAACTTTCTCCTTCATTCCAAATCTTCTTCATTTTAAAATTTTAAAACTTCTTAATTAAAACTGAAAGTCTCTAAATTTGAACAAAACCTACTTGCCTTTTATTATAAGAAATTGTTTAATGTAAGACAGTTTCCTGCGAATAAAATTTTTATTTTATTACAAAATGCTTTTAGCGTGGTGTGAAAGTTAGGAGGGGGATGTGTGCCTACTCAGATGTCGTCCTCGTCACTTGACCGTGGTTCAGAATTAAAAGGTCCATCCCCAGTAACTCTCGTGTTGCTTCTAGTGCAGCGTTATTGTAACTAACCTATCTAATTGCTTTATCTCGAAACGTTTTTGATGAGATCCATATTTTAACAAAAGATGTTTACTAAGATAAGAATGAAAACATTTAAAAATAACCAATGAAAATTTAAGTCACAAGAAAGTAATATAAGAATTAGCTTATCACTCTAGTCTGGAGTGAAACTAGAATACAAACTGTTATTTTCGACACTTTTAAAATCTGTTTCTAAATGAAGTTTAAATCTTAATATAATAAGCTTATCCATGAATGAGCCAAAAATGCACTTTTTTATCAAACATAAATCAAAAATTCATATCCCGTAAATAATTCTAAGTGGTAATTTAAGCTTTTAAAAAGAGCTGCTCCAGTAACTGGGTAGATAGCAGTGAGGATGATTTTGTGTTTGAAGAGGACATGTATTCCAATATGAAATGAGGTGTTGCTGTACATGTAGACGTTTTGGGAATTTAGCGAGTGATTCAGATTCATGGATGTTTCTGTCAGGGACTTTAAAGAATTTATATGACTTTTTCCCCTTCTTCCCATAAAAGTTGCAATGGAAATAATCAAAATGTAAGTTACAAGATAAAAGCGATACATTCCTTCCAATGTTATTTTTATGTGCGGCATTATCTATGGTATTCTATTATTATTTCTCGTGTAAATTGTGGCGCATTTTTCCGTTATCAATGAGCATATTTCGTCGAGATCAGAATTTGTTTTGGCTTTGACTCAACTCATCAATTATCATAAAGTGTTTATATTACTCTTTAAGAAAACTCATTTTCATAAAATAATAATCATTTTATATAAAATTGTTTTCCTTGTTAACTTTATATAAATGAAATAGCTAGAAACGCTTTATATTTAGCAATTTGTCGGTTGAGCGTGGTTATCGGTAAAACGACTACATTTTTTGTGGAGTAGGGGATTAGTAATAAGTCGACAACCGTAACTTACAAAATCTTCCAAAAGTTTTCGACTGACACGATGAAGTAAATGTACGGTATAGTTAAAGCTTATTATTACTAAAGGGAAAAATAACAACTGATGCTTCTTGAAAATAATTAATTTCCCATCAAAGATGACAGTTCTACTTTGTGATGTTCGATGCGACTTGCGTAGGAGTTCAAAATCCATCATATTGCGAGCGGCAAGTGACAAGAGGCTGAAATGCGTTTAAGTTGAAGTGGTCGTGATTTTCACCTATCGAAAATCTTGTTCAAAAGATTCATAATGATCACTACCTTCATGTTCAACACTTTATGAATTTGTGGAAACGGAGTTGCAATTTTCAATTTTTAAAAATTTCTGGATTTCTTAATATTGGAATAGAACATAATACTATCCAAAAAGGCGTTTCCATTGCTGAAAGTTAATTTTTTTTTATTTATTATAAAGGAAGCATTTTGAAACCGTAATCTGAACTTGCGACAACCGGTAAGTTATGCGAGCGCCCCCCTCCCCCCCAGTTTGCCCTAGAAATCTTTCTCTATTTTTGATTCTCTTTCTGGTCAACCAATTTCTATCTTTATTAACCTTTTGTAAAACTTTTGTATCAGAGATTTATCTCGATTGGCGCAGCAAAGTCACACGTGGCTCTAGCACCATTTAACTTCACTATCATTGTCCGATTCTTATTTCACTAGAGACCGGCACGAGGAAAAATAAATATTTTGCTATTCCCTGAATTCAGTTGAATCTCATAGTTTTCATTTGATGGGAGTGGGGAAATTTGTATAAGATAGATACTACTTCAACTGTCATCTTCTGATTTAAAAACAGATTAAGATTTGGATGTCTGCTACTGAGGGTGTGTTATAATTTAAAATTATTTAGATATAATTTCGGAAATAATTACTTAGTGAAAAGGGTTGATTAATTCATTGGTTTTATAAACGTCACTCTAGAAACAACCGGGGGAGGGGGCTATTCGTGAAAAGGGAATATTAAAGTCTCTTTTGACCAGTGAAGTTGGCAAATGTGGCGATATTCTTTCAAATCGTTTCGTTTAGCATCTAAATCTATTACATGAATTCCTTTTCCTGACTAAAATTTACATTAATATACATTTATTTTCGGTCCCGAACATACACCCTTATGGAACAGCTTTTCAAAAAAAAAATGTTTTATTATATAAAGTAAATTCACTATTTCATTTATGGTAGAAAAATATCGGTCTAAGGATTAAACTGGATAAATTGTTCAAATAAATAGTTATATTTAGAAATGAAAAAAAAGTTTTTTTTTTCTCTTTAAAGCGATATCTTTTCAAAAATAATTATCCTGTGGATGTACTGTGAAAATATTCGAACAGGAAGAATAATGGAGAATGACGCTTCTTTCACAAATATTCAGGAAATGAGGAAACGCTGAAAGCAGAACTTGCACAGATTAAAGGCACAATCAGGAAAAACAGCATTTGAACAGATAAAAACCTAAACAGATGTAAAAAGGCACGTAATACTAGTAATTGTAATCTCGCATTTTTAAACCTTGATCAAATGAGTAGGGGGGGGGGAGGTAGCCTAGGGGTCAAGGTCGTAGACTAGCGGCCGGTGGTTTTCACTCGGTCGCGAGTTCGATCCTTGGCCGCCAAAGACCCACCACGTAGCCGAGGCTGATGCACGTTAAATCCATTTGGGCCTAAAGTTCTCCCGTTGGCATGATGTGGATTTTAGGAACCACGTCACTTGACCGTGGTTCAAAATTACGAGGTCCGTCGCCAATAGCCCTCGTTTTGCTTCTAGTGCAACGTTAATAAAAAAAACTAAAAACTAAAACAAATGAGTAGGACGACAGCTAAGGAGGCATATTCCTCTTTGAAAACAAAGCTTGGTCCACATCATGTCCATGAGAGGACATAGAACCTAGATAGATTTAACATGCATCAGAACCGTGCACAGCTAAACGGTGTGTCTCCAGTGGAATCAGGGTTCGAACCCACAACACGGTGGAAACAAAGCCCGCAGCAAGATCATTTCCATGACCACTTTTTCTTAGTTGCCTTAAAATATGAGGATGTATCAAAGATTTTTTTATTATTGCTAAGGAAAAAAGAGACAGAGAGGTTTGAATAAAATTTATTGTGCATATCAGGTGTTCCTTATGTTCATATAGTTGTAAATTGTATCTATTAATGCGCATTTTTTGGGTTTCAGGAAGCATATATTGAAATTTTAATGAATTTACTATGAAGTTTTAATTATAACTAAAAATAATCGAGATAAAAAACTTAAAATATTTTGATTTATTATTTTTAATATTTCGGTACATAGTCACAATCCAAAATAACACATTTCTCTCGGCACCTCCTAATCTTTCGTAGGCTCTTACTGTAGAACGCGGCAGATTGATCTTCTCTGTTCTGTGGGTTACTTCAATATACTTGCGACCACAGTATCCTAGTGGTTGTGAACTCACAGCCGGTGCTGTTTCCTTCGAGTCGTGGATCCGGGTCTGGTCCCGTCTTGTAGCAAGGCTGATGCTCGTCAAGGGCGGTCGAGGTCAAATGTTCTCCCATTGGCGTGGTGTGAAGGATTACAGATGATTAGCTAGCTCAGGTGTCGTCCTCGTCACTTGACCGAGGTTCAAAATGAAGTCGCCAAGAGTCTATGTTGTTGTCTTTTCAGTGCGACATTATGAAATGATCAAAAAATCAATCAATCTACGGCTTTCTGAAACCAAACAAATGAACATTAATAGTTATGGATGACAACTTTATATATAAAGAACAGTTAATATACAGACTAAATTTTATTAAGATACTCGTGTCTTGTTTCTTGGTCGCAACTAAACTTTTAAGATTCCCTTCGCATGAATCCTTCATTAAAAGAAACAAAAATAACAGATAAGCAACCCCCCAGATTGCAAATAAGACTCACTGTGCATTACCGAAATGCGATGATGGAAGCATCAATTGGCGAAGCAGCGCCCAGTATATTAATGTGTTGTCACGCCGGAGACAACAGGTTTATTCCAGAAGAGCTTCTGGACTGCAGCGAACATCACCTGGGGCCATCGATCACAGCAGGTGCAAATGGAAGCCGAAATAGAAACATTTCCAGCACAACGGACATCTCTAAGTGATGAATCGCTTTTCATTAGGGGATGGCCACCGACCGAAATTGCTGGAAAGCCCCTGCCCCTGAGGCTTTGCGCATCACCCTTCGCAACTGGATATCTACTAACGATGTCTTTATTCCACATTACGGCAGTTGGGATACACATCGATACATCGCAGAATGATATCTCGTTTTCTAATGTAAACCGTAATGCTTTGGAGGGAGATGGATCGGTTTGCTGCGTTTAAAATATAAATAGATGATTTCGTTTCATCGAATATCGAGATGATTTGTTGAAAGCTTTTGGTAACGAAGCGCATTCGATACATCGGTGCAGAAGTATTTGGATTTAATGAAATATAGAACTTTTGGAATTAATTTTTCAATTAAATGTCGCGGAGGTTTTGGTTTGTTCCAAAGAGCTCGGGGCTTACTTTCGTTAATTTGAGTAATTGCTCTCACTGATTGCGGTTCGGTGATTCTAGACTTTGTAATTTATCTGTTTCGGAGAGTATCAAATTAATTTTTGCTGTGATTTAGTGCGATAATTCATTTTGGTTACCAAGTGTGAGGATGGATGTTTTTAAAATAAATTAGTACGCAGTCTCCAACATGAAATTCATGGAAAAAAAATTGTTTCATTGTATAGTAAGGTGCCACATAATTTGAAATTTCCAAAATAAACCGCTTATGCAGTTGTTAGAAATAGATGTTAATTAATTTGAATTACAAGTGATTAAAAGCGTGAATTATCAAGTAAATTCTGTGCCTGTTTCGAAAATTTGAATATATAACACACTTTTAGTTATATTACAAAGTACACACAGGCGGGGGAAGTGCTTTTTACAGCACTTAAAAATGCACGCATGTTTCTCAAACAAAAAATTTATTACGAAAAATAACAGAAGTACTCCTTAAATACTTATACTAACATTAGAATATTAAGTTACCTTACTGATTTTGTAGCAGCTTAAATTAAAGCGATTCCTTCGCAAGTATCACGAATACAATAATTTGTTTGGCTTTAGCAAAATAGTGGCAGCGGTAAAGTTATGAAACTCGAAACATACAAGGGTCAATAAGTGTTTAGAAATTCCAAGAGATGCCGCTCGTAACATTGAAATTGGTTTGTTTTTAATAAGCATCATGATTCACTATACAGCTTTCTAAGTCCCAGGTACTCGAAATCGTGATCATGACACCCTTTGCATCTCAAAAATTCTTCGTCATCATTTTTCGGGTGACCGAAATAATCCTCGCCTTCTTTAGAGCAGATTCACAGGGAGCAGCCCAACGTTTTATTTGTTGCTTGATTCCTGGTGCATAATGATGAATCTAGATCTCCCTGACGGTGACAACAATCAATAAGCAATCAAATTTTGATTTCGCAGCAAATGACTATGAAATCAAAACCAAATCATGAATCAACGTCAAATTTGTTTCGGCTTCACTTAACATATATCAGAACCCAATAGTAACAACAGTTTACGTAAGTGATGCCATCTGTTTTCAAGTACAGGCACTTATTGAGCCATCATTATACAGGCACTTATTAATACATACCACTCATTGAGCCTTGTATTTATAAAATAGCTGTTAAAATTTGAGCAAAAGCATAGTAAATAAAAAAGAAATTTTTCGATGCAAAGTTTTGTAAAGCACAGATTTAACCCCCAAATGTGATAACTCTTTTAAAAATATAATTTTTTAAAATCATTCTGTTAAATACTAGATTTTAAGCAAACAATAATGACAACAGAATGAAAATTTTATTTACTAATTCATTCACTCACTAACTCAGACACTCACTCCTTTTTTTTTTTTTTTATTTTGATCAGAAAAGATATTCAGGAAACACTTTTTTTAAAAGTGCTACGGGGATCATTCAGTTGATTACAATCTCCCCTGACAATAATGAAAAGCAGTTAACAATGTATAATTCCGTTTGACATTCCGGGAAACAGGTTTTATTTTAAATTTGTAGATATCACGTTTTGTTGCATGTTTGCTATTATTTTGGTTAAAGGTGACCCTATAACATTATAAGTTTGATATCATTTTTCTTCGTGAACACTAACGTTTGGTATCATTCTGATTACAGAAAATTAGCGTTCGGTACTATTTTTATTTGAGACGATTGGATAATTTAAATATTTCAGTATTATTTTGACCACGAAAAACATTACAATAACCAATAATCTTTTAATCAGCATATGGGCTTGTATAACATTAAAAAAAATTAATACAATTTATAATTTACTCTTTTGTGTATAGAATAGTTGTATTTTCTATGTTGTCTCGAGTATGCATATAATTATTAGATTTTATCCTTGTCTACACGAAGGAAACAACAGACAAGTAGTTAATTATTTTAAGCTTTTATTAGTCATTAAAGTTTTCTTTCGATTATTATTATGTAATAGATAATATTAGTTAAACTAAATAAATGATTTCTGATGAAATAATTTTTTTTCTCTACATAATGAGGAACTTATCAAAGTTAGATTATTTGAAGAATCAATTCATCTCTAGTAAACATTATGGGTTCATGTATATAAATCGAAAAATATAAAGGTATTATGACCTGATTTATACATATTTTACTCACTGAATTCTGCTTTTGTAAGAAAAACATTAAAAATGTATGCAAAAATGAAAGATTATACATTAATAATGAAATTCGTTTGAAAATATTTCCGGATTTAAAGTATAATTAGAACACTACACTCAAAGTAGCGTAAATTGATAAAGACTAACTTAAAAGTACCATGAAATGGAAGAGAAAATTTTACGTCATCAAATATCCTTACAGTCCGGATAATTCGACGTTTGTAAAGTCTTACGCGAGAAAAAAAAAGAGAGAGACACTTTTTCTCAGTTTTTCGAAATCCTTTTCTCAGAGCGAAGGAGCGCAATTGCTCTTCTCGAAGGAAATAAGTTGTCATCACAAGTTGCCAGAGCCGACATTCGTCTAACAAGATCTGATCGTCTGTCAGTAGTGAGGGGCTTTGCAAACGATTCCCCTTTCGAAGGCTTAGAGAGCGGGGTCTTGTCATTTAACCGGGAGAAAAGGCAGCGGGAATGTAAAGTAGGGAACGTTTATTCACCTCTGGTGACATTCAGTTGAGGCACATCTTTCAGCCGATGTTTGGAAAAGAATTTGTCAACCCTTCAGCAATTGTAGTCAGCGCGCGCCTTTTCAAACATGTTTGAAGGGATAAGATGGAAAGAAAAGGAGGCTCGCTTTGGGCCTTTTAGTTGGGCTAATATTATTTGGATAAGAGTTTCTGAATGTCTGAAATGTGACAGTCAGTTCCGGATCGCAAAATGTTAGAAGATGTAAAGAAGTTAGAGATTATTTCGGGGAGTTTTGCTTCCCTTGAAGAAGTTACAGAGGTGCACAAAGAATCACGTAATTATAAAACTACAGTTTTAATCAACGTTATGCATGGGAAATTAGATATTTTAATGCTTTTAGAAATTATTGCGGGAGTTTCGCTTTCCTCAAATAAGTTGCACGTATGCTCAAAATTCATGCAGTTAAAACACTCCATTTTTAATCAACATTTTACATGATAAATAATTAGCTTTTCTTTTTAAGGAATTTATAACTTATTTCGGAAGTTTTGTTTTAATTGAACAAGTTGCATAGATGCTCAAAGACTCCAAACTCCAGTTTTATTCAATGTTATACACGTACATTAGGAATTAGAGATTTTTCGTTTTAATGTATTTAGAAATTATTTCCGTAGTTTCGCCTCTTTTGAACAAATGCTCATAGTCACGCATTTAAAACGCTCAAGTTTTATTCAACATTATATCTTAGAAATTAAAGATTTTTTTTGTTTATAATCATTTAAAGATTATTTCGAGAGTTTCTATTTCCTCGAACAAGTTACAGAGAGACTCTTAAAATTTCTCAATTAGTGAACTCTAATTTTATTTAACGTTATACAATAGGAACTAGATAGTTTTAGTTTTAATGCATTTAGAAATTATTTTATGGGAATTTCGCTCTCCTATAAGTTGCAGAAATGCTTTCAGAATCACACAATTAAATACGTCAAGTTTTAATCCACTTTGAACATCAGCAGAACAAGAAATTGATGACAATAAAACTCGTTTTTCTAAATCTGACCCCGTGGAAAATAACGGCAATCGAATATGTATCATTGTCAGTCTCCAAACATTCACAGAATAAGTCGGCTGCAATTACTCCATATAATAGCTTTTAGTGCAACTAAATATCGAACTTACTACCCCTTTGACCATTGAGTCACTTCTTTGCATTCGCTTCTCGAGCCTTTCGAATGGAATAACATAATTTAATCAAATTATGAATAAAAATATTTTGCTTGAAGAATATTAAAGGTAAACCAGAAGGAAATTGGTAGCTTTTTCACTCTTCAAACTTGAATGCCTGACCTTACGAAAACTTTGAAATGGGCACCAATCATTCAATATATCTCTATATTACGCGACAATATAGGCTAGGACTGGAACTGGAAGGTTAAAGCTTAATTATAAGTATCTAAATCATTAATAAGTACACTTGTGGCAAAGATTATATGTTTTTTGATTTAATAGATGAAATATATCTTTAGTAAATATTTAGAAACTAATTTGAGTTGGGTGGTATTGAGCTTAGTTGGAGCGAACGATTTATTTAATAAAGCACACCTCTCCCTGACTTTAATAAATTAATATCAATCGTGTTTAAAAGTTAACATTTTAAATTCTTTTAAAATCACAAAAATGTTTTTTCAAAGAAATTCGTTTGGATTTTTTTTAATAAATAATAATTCGTTGAAACGAAATATGTATTTCAATTCTTTGGTGAATAATTAATTTAGATGGTACCTTACATTTAAATATGTATTTATTTCCTACTAAATTTTTTAATTGATAGAAAACTTTAAATAATTAAATATAGATATAATGAGCAAGTAAATTTTCCCTCTTCTTTATGGAAACTTTTCCAGAAGGAATTAAGGTAAGAGTTTCTTAAGCTTTTATAAGGATTAGCATTTTATGATCATGAATGTTTATTAACAGTAAAAGTAATGTAGTTTTACTTTCAATTTTCTTTCAAATCATCACTTAATAAGATAAAATTGGAATTCTATTGCGTTTCCACGGGTTTCAATTTCATGAGTATTTTGAAACAATACGATTTATCTGACGTGCTACACATGCTCTTTTGGAACATTGGGAGATATCCATTACTGTAAGCTCACTAATTAGAATTATCTGTGCTTGAAACGTATTGAAAAAACATAACGAATTTTAAAAACAAGTGGACAAACTTTTTAAGACAAACTTGTTTTCGTAGAATTAAAACTACTCGAAGTAGTGTGTTGCAGAAATAAATATAAAAAAAATCGTTAATAATATATGATTACCAAGTAAATAAGCTCAAAATTTGGCATTTAATGATTTAAACATATAAAATATCACAGTATACTACAAAACTACATAATTTTAATCAATAAGTACCTTTGAATTAATGAATCGTCGAGCACGATAACATTTTTTGATTTCTAGAAGATTCAAGAAAAAAATGACATTTTTTAAAATTTTCTTATGTTTTGGTTTCTCTGTAAGGATGATATTTTTGCTGAATAAATAGTTTTACAGAGAAATTAACATTTCTGTTCATATATCTGCTGGTTTTCAATAATTATCTTTTTGCATAAATTATTAGAATCTTTATATATTTTTTTAAAAATAAAAGATTTTTAATTTCACAATAATCAAAGTTTAGTAATAATACGATAAATTTTCTTTCTTTCTCTAGCAAATATGCATTTGGCAGTAAAAACTTATACAGAGGTCTTTCTAACTTTTGAATTGATCGAAAGCAGAGTCATTCTTTTTTGCGGGTGCTTCTGCTTCGAATTATTTTTATTTTATAAAATAAAATTATTTTCCGAAGTTGTTTTCTGAAACTGTGTTTCTTTGCTACATAACTCTCTTACATATTTACGTAGCTTTTCGTTGTAATGGTTTATTTATGGCTGGGCAATCATTTGCTGTAAATTACTCTAAATTTTATTGGTATCGCTTGTACTTTTTCAAATATGCAAATCATTTGTATTTCAAACTATTTTTGATATTTTATCTGCTTTAAATTCCTCTCATCTTGTCTTAATCTAGCCATTATTCGATTTTCTTACATGATGCGTATAATGCTGCTAAACGATGTAACAAAAATAAACTAAATATGCTACACATTCTATTTTATGTTTGTGCAAAAGTAAATAAGGTATTTTAAAGGCACCTTCACACAACACAACCTGCCCTAAACGAATGCACTTTGGTGACGAAGACTTTCGCTCGCATTAAAGATCCGCTTCGAATTTCCGAAACTTTTATTTACGCAAGACCTGGGATATTGGGACCGAAATCCCTCATTATGCGCGACGGCCCCAAAATGTTGACACAGGAATCGGTTTTCGCAAGAACTTCTCTAATGAGAGGCAATTAGTGGTTCGCGGGGAAATATAGTTTACCTTCCCTTTGCCGATGACTTTCGAGTAATGGATGGAGCCATCCATAATAAGGAGGCGCAAACATCATGAAGCTCAGTATAAATAGAAGACGCACCATCTTCCCGGAGACTTGGTGGTGTTTATTTTGAAAACCGCTGCTTGGGGTCGCTCTCCGGGGATTTTCGTTTGATGTAAAGTCACAAAGGTGGTTCCGATTTCGTGGCTTAGACCCTAAGTGAGATAGTTTCTGGACTTTTCATTTAGCACAGTGAAATGCAGGGTTGTTACGTTTTGATTAAAATGAGAGTTTTTGGCACCTCATCATAAACGCTGAAATTTCAACTCATTTTTCCAGGATTTGAGTTGTAGGGTGCGATATTTCAGACGAATATCGGAGGATACATCCTTTATGTGGGTTTGTGAATATATTCTATTTGGCTTAACTTCGTGGTAATATTTTTTCTTTTTCATTTTCATGTTAAAAATGTACGAGAAAATATTTACATAAGAAGACAGATAATATTCAAGTGTTATTCTGTAAAAAATTAACTCACATCACGAAGGTATAAAGAAATATTTTAATTAACTTTTATTTACATTACTTTAAGATAAAACGTTTTTATTTTTTCAAAATATTAAAAATTAATTTTGTGTTCGTCTGTGACTCTAAATTTTGCTCTAGAAAACTATTCTACTGCTAAGCTGTTATATTTTCCATTTATTCCTCATCTACAATTGCTTTTCTGCTTGACAAAAGGAGACATTTTAACTATCGAAGATATTATGAAGTGGTTTTATTAATTGTTTTATATGGGATATAGAGCAACAATAGCTAATTATCTCCTATTATGAAGTAGTTACACAAACATGCAATATTGTATCAAAAATATTTGATCAATTTAAGAATAAACTTGGTTTCAGAATTACAGACTGGTTTCGTTATATTTAATTAAATGCAAAACTTGAGTATAAAAATTTTGCATGAATTTGAATATTAATTTTTTTTTGTATTTGGACTTTAATTTCTTTGTAATGTACCTGCTATACTTCTTATAATATTTTTCTGAAATTCCTTAATTTACAAGACTTAGCAAATATTTTGAACAGCAGAGAAGGAAAGTTAAAAATATATTTTTTAATCTGAGGAATTTAAAATAAGTTTAAATCATACAATATATATCAAAATTTATCAGATCTTTTTCATAACAAGTTTCCTTATTCATGGAGAAAATTTGTACTCCTCTGGTTAATTAAACTCAAAAATGAACAAAAGTTTCTTTAAATAGTTATTTAAAAATATATACAATTTCGTTTGCAACATCATATACTATGAAATACGTATCCATATTGTTTTAGAAATATGCATTTGTGATATTGTGAAAATATTGTAGAAAAACATTTTTAATTATGTTTTTCAAACTCAATCTAAATTCTAATTCTAAATAATATTATTACGGCAGTGTAAAACTTGGAAATATTTTATTAATTGAGGGATGAATCTTCTCTTTTACATTTCAATGAAAATAAACACATAATTGAGTATTCTACGATTTCTTACCATTTTTTTTTTGTTTTCAATATTGTAAGGAAGAAATTTTATTGTAAAATTCTAACAAAAAAAAACCACTCAAAGAAAGACACCTTCCTATGGTAAAGGACATACTTTAAATACTGTGTAAAACTAAGAAACATTTGGAAAATAATACTTAATATAAGTAGCGTTATTCAAAATAATTCCATATTTTCAAAAATAAACGGCTCAAAATGATAAGCAATACATGAATGCGAAGGAAAACTCTGGTAGTTTCATGAACAGTACCAATAGGTTCTGGTGAACAATAGATCGTGTGATCTTCGCTAAGCTGTAACACGAAATCTGTTTCAAAAGCTTTCACCTTGCAGTTGGGTCGGTCACAGTAGATTAGATGATAACTTGAGATTACACAGCTGAACAAACAGATTTCTACTGCTGAACACACCTTTATCATCGACACTTCACAACGTGTTGGACAGGCATTTATATATTTAATTGACATTATACGTGTAATTAAAGGAAGTTATATCAAACACTTGCATACAAAATTCTCTATTTTCCCTGTGCATTCCTGTATTAATTATTATTTTGTGTCGTTTATTTTCCTAAATATGGGATTTTGAATTGGGAATTGAAATCGGAGGAATCAGTTTGAATACCCTTGCATTATCAGAATCTAATAAAATTCTATATTAAGTGTATGAAAACTCACCATCATCAATTTATGAAGTGGATTAAAATTATATGTGAATAGAAGAGAAATTTCTATGGACTCATGGTTTTAGAATGAATTCTCTCGGGAATGCATTCTATTTCAATTATCGAATAAACTGTTATTTGAGCACCATTGAGTTATATATATATATATATATATATATATATATATATATATATATATATCACAGAATCAGGATATATAAAGTATATTGGGAACAGAATTGTGGGATAATATATCACAGAATGAGTAAATATTAGGCTTAGGAAGATTTGTAACGAGATTTTGACAGTTCACTTGTCCACCTGGTAGATTAAAATAAAAGTACACGGAATAGACTCATTGTTTTAGAATATCATATTTTTCGGCTACAGGACGCGAGTTTCTTCATCAAAAATTGACTTAAAATTAGAGTGATTCGAATGGTACTAATGTAACTTTAAAATGTGATATTTTTTTTTGATTTTAAGTTCAACGCAACGTTTTTAATTGTTATAAATTTAACAGTAAATATTATTCTTGTAGAATAATTTTTTTCAACTTAATTCTTGGAATCAACTTCACAGATTAATAGAATTGGAATAAAGGAATTTATTAGATTTGATATAAAATAATCTTTTTAAAAAATCATTTATGAATTTAGGATGAGGCTTAACGTCCAATTTGTATTACAATCTGAGAAATATGCCAGGTCCATTGTTTACTAAACTCCCCCCGACCATGACTGGTTATATTGAAAATCGTTTTTCGTAATCCACTAAAAACGTATTGCTAATTTTAAGATCTTTTGGGAAACATTTGATGCCATTATAATTCTCGTGCACTTTAATATTTTTTTACCTGATATCATTTCGAACATATTGCAAAAAGGAAATTTTAATATGATCAAATTGTTAATTAGAAGTGTGAGGATGATTTATTTTAACTTAAAGTTTGCATTTAGAGAAGTAAATCAAATATTAATTATCAGATCCGATTCTATTTCCAATTTGCTTCTATTTTCATTTTTAGAATACCAGTTTTGGAAATCCGGCTTCATTTTTATAAGTCGTAATAAAAGATACCAGAAAATTTACAGCTTTTTCTAGTAAAGATGGTCAGTCTTGACAACGAGACAGAAAAAGAATCAGCCGTGGTATTAACTCGTGCATGTCTTTGTCACTCGATATGTCACACGACAGCTCTACTATGGATTCTCTCTCAACAAATAGATCCAATAATTCTGTTTTGGACACTTCACTGGATGTAATTTAAATTTCTTATTTATCCTTTATCGCTGCTGATTGAAAATATGTATTTATCCAGATTAGTCTCAAAATCTAACTAATGATTTTGGATAACAACTGAAATCTCCTTTTGATAATAAATTCACCTTACACTTATATTTTGTTTTATACTAATTTAACTACCTCATGGCGGGATCATCAATAGAATTTTTGCTGAAGGTATAATCTTCTCTTTCATTTTAAAAACAATTACGTTTTTACTTAATATGGTCAGTCTAAAATAATTCAAGAAATCCAAAATATCGCAAAGGAGTTCCACATCATGACTCACTAATTGCTAAGATCTGGTTAATCTATCTTCGGAATATGCTCTATTTAAATAACTGAATAATTTGTTATTATAGAAGCTAATTTGAAAATCATTGAGTTGATTTTAAAGCCCGTCTACTGGCCATTTTAATTTGTGAACGTGATGTTAATCCGTTCTCAAATCTTTACTATTTTCCATAGGATTAACATTACGTCCATGGAATCAAAATGGCCGATAGAAGGGAGCTTTGAGGCTTTAAATACCAATTGTTATCCATAACATCATTTGTAGAATATAGTTTTGAATGGGTAATCGTCAACCCTATTTAGTTTTATCAAGAGATTGCAGAGTTCCGCCTATCCAATATTAGTATAAGAGGTAGAGATGAAAAATTTTGTATTAAAATGATCGTGACCGTTAAAGTGAAGTAAAGTTATCAACGACTGTAAATCTTAGAGTATGATTTCGAATTTCTTCTTTAAGCCGAAATATGCGGAAAACAAATCTTCGTCCTTAAACTGACAATCGTCTCTCTTCGAATAAGTTCATTCCGATCCATACAATTTGCAGTAATGGCATCTCTTTCTCGAATGATGATCGTAAATCCAAATGGAATCGTGTTTCCTCGTTGACCTCATAAAAGTACTCCGATTCCAACGTGAAAACTTCACAATAACTCTTACAACCAGACGCGCCTCTAATGTCTTTTACAAACTATGAGAGAGAGAGAAAAAAACCGAATTCGCTATTTTTGTCTGTTTAGGGGCGCGTTTGATGGGAGAGATCCTACTTCTCGATCTCTTTAAGCGAATTTAAAATATTTCCATTATCGTTCGCGATATTTCGATTGCCACTGCTGCTGCTACCGCGAACCGCTCTCGTTTTCCATTTTTGATGATGAACGATGGATTTCCATTTCGTTCTCTTAATCGGTTGATTGCAAGGAGTATGGCGAGATTTTAATGTTTTTCGGGCCAAAAAAGGGTATCATCAATTCTTCAAAAGTGATTTAAAAGTAAATAAATATTTCGCATTCATGTTATGCATCGGATATTTGTATATAGATATAAAATATCTCAGTAAAACAATTAGTTTTATTTCTATAATCAAATATTTATTTTATTTTGAAAAACGAAGATTATTCAAAGGTGCGTTTTTGGCGTTATAGAGCTTTCGACCCCATGGAGGGAGGAACAGTTGCCTTGGAGTGGAAAAGGCATTTCGAGCCCTTCACTACTAGATACGAAGAAAAACTTGCTGCACTCTTGACCAAAAGAGATGTCCCAGTCGGGATAGTTATTAAAGCATTATAACATAAAGGGTTGTTTCGGAAGAGAGTCGCCACACACGAAGAGAAACACCCTGTTTGAGATTTGTAGAGAAGGACGCTTTTCAAGCCATTATAGCTATTTCTATATATCCCCTCCCTGCTGTATTGAATTTTGCTTTCAACAGATTCCATCTGACGTCATCGGCTATCTCGAATTGAGTGGTGGGTCTCTCTAACACGGGCTCCATGGTCTAGATATCACTAGTTGTGATTTGTGGACGGTTGTCTAAGTTAGACACACAGAAGAAAGTGATTTTTCAGGGGGCATTTTCAATCAGAATTTCTAGGTCTTTCAACCATCTAGTGCACAATTGCATCAACACTTCAGAGTTAGACATTTTTGACTCCTTGGAGGCGGAGGACATTTTGTCTTGGATTGACGCCAGCTTATCAAACCCTTGATCACTGAATCCGAAGAAAAGTTGGCCGGTCATATTTTTCTGCACCTTTATCAATCAAACCAAAAGAGACATCCATGTCGGGTTAGTTATTAAGTCGTTTTAAATTCTTGAATTGTTATTGAAGAGATCTGCCATATCTTTTCGGACGTCATTTAACGATGTTAAGGCATATTTGTTTTACTATTGTGTGTTATCATCCATTAAACGGTGTCAAAGAATTTTTGATGCTGATGCATTGTTTAGTTCTTTATTTGGTAGCTATTTAGTGACAAATCAAAATTTGATTGGTACCCCATCAGGCTTTGATTCATCGTTATATACTAAAAACCTAGCAACTTTGAAAAGGATGGTTTGTTGTGACATCCCCAGATTTGCTGCTAATGATTTGTTTCATTGGGTTTCTTAAAGAAATCTGTCAATTAAACACTCAGACAGTCAAATATTTAAATTATTTTTATTCTTATCTAAGTATGATTAAAAATCAGTAGTAGTATGACGAACGGAGAGAGGGTAAACTTTCCAATGTCTTCAACCAAAGATTAACTGAAAATTCTACTCATCCTAATAATTCTAGTAGAATACTTGTCCCAACTAACCAGCAACCACTTAATGTTCTGTCACCAAGTGCTCAAATATCTCTCTAATTTTTATTTCGTCAATTCATCAAAGCACGTCCAATCTCGTTATTTTATCTATCTCATTTATTTCCTATTCACTACACTTTAATCTATAACAATGCTAATTTACATTAGTCACGATTTATTCACAACTTGAGTTTGTCAGATAAAATGACGTCATAGAAAAGCCCATAAGGTTGTTGAAAGAAAAAGCGCGTGGGAGCCCGTTACAAATCTGCGCCAGAGAAGAAGACGGTAGAAAAAGGTTCAGCGACGAATTTCTGTAATGCGTAGGGCATACAATAATGCTGGAAAGTAATAACAATTTTAAATTCTTAACACGGATACGTTCTGAACGACCCTCGAAATCATTTATGCAAAAAAGAGACTCTGAGCCCTCGTCGAGGGCCAACGAGATGAAAATTGGGTGCTGTTGAAAATTAAATGGAGCTTCTCTCATAGTTTTCGCTGACTGTGATAGGGAAGTATAGAGAGAAAATTATCAACTCAGGTGTCTTTCTCGTCAGTCGACAGAAGCTTATGATTACGAGATCCGTTACCAATAGCTCTTATGTCTTTCTAAAATGACATATATTATAACTAACTTACTAAGGAAGAGATCTAAGGACGAATAACTCACAAAAACTACCTGTTGTATTTGTTTCAAACTACTTTCAACTAAAGATTTTCATATGGAATTTACAAAAAGGATACCTGATTCATGACAGATTCATTAATTAAATAAAATTATCATCTAATATAGAACCAAGCTATCTAAAACATACTAATTAAGTTATTATTACGATGATACGTAAAACCTTTAGCTGCTAATCGATGAGAAATATTAATTGTATTATATACATTCAGAGCATAACCTCTTTAATGACAATTTATAGAGGTCAGCAAATTGTAAACACGCATCTTCTCTAAAGCTAAATAAAAACAATTTTCTTGGATATTTTGTCAATTTTCTCTATAAAAAAGGATATGGGTTGAGGACAAGTAATTGAAAATGTTTACTCGAAATCTATAAAACTGAAAAAACACTAATAAAGATGAATACTGAGAAGACCAATAGAGTCCTGTTTTTACTTTCCTGACAGAATACGAGTTTTATTTGTTTAGTTATAACACTTTTATCCAATACAAAGAGATTGAAAATTTGAAAAACGAAATTGTGGCTCATTACGTACAGTCCATATCTTTTTCACGTCACGATGAATTTTGTAGCACCCATTCCGAACGCCTCTCAATCTTTCACACTCAATCCTGACCAATCGGATCGCGGAATCACCGACCGTCTGTCCTCCGGTGAACAAAAGAACTCATTTGTTTGGTCATCGCTATTAAGTAAATGCGTTCTTCCGCGGAGGAAAAATTTATAGAAGCGGGCGGGTGGTCGCAAGAAATATGGTGTGGGGGTAGTCACTCATTACTCTCTAAGAAAAAAAAAGGGTGACGACCAGGATGGACCTCCGATGGAGTCTATAAATCGTTTGGCAGAAAAACGTTACATTTGTCCTTCATTACTGATACAGAGCAAGAGCGGTCGATATACTCATTACTCGCTCCCTAAATACTTCCACTTATTCTCGGGGGATAATGACCAGCGGCTACTTCGGTCCGCTCCCTTAATAGTTGGCTTTAGGGCCGAGCTTCTGCCATTAAGGTGGGCTTGTTGACACTGATCCCATAAATCATGGAACTGTTTCGCGTGTGACGGGACTCTTTTTTTTTACCTCTCTCTCTCAAAAGAGGTTTTTTTTTGTTATTTGTGGACATTGCGATTAAGTTTCCAATCAGAGTGTGTTGCGAATTCTTCTCCCCCCCCCTCCCTTCACTCAGTCACGTCAAGATAAATGGAACTTTATGTGATGTATGGTCATTTTAAACGGAAGATTCTATTATGGGAAGTAGTGTAGAAGAGTCGTTATGAAGCCTTTAATTCGTGATTGGCTTCGAATGACAATGGGAATTGATTATAAGGATACAAAAAGACTCTTTGGGAGAAAAAAAAAATCCCAGATGATTTCGATTCTGTATGTAGTAATTTTGAGCGTGAACTTCGATATCAAACTATTATAACTATTTATTAATAATATCTTTCCTGTTACTAGTAAAAGAGCTTCGGATAATAAATGAAGGACTTTTGTTTCCCTAAAGGAAATAACCTTTTTTTTTGTTAAAATAATATCAGAAATTCTAATAAAAATAAGTTAAGCTTTATTGAGAGCTAACAATGATTTCTATTTTCGGTTTTTATATTCCACGTGATACATAATATCTCGATAACTCACGTCTGATTGATTAATTATTAACGCCGTACTTAAAAGCAACACGAACACTGTCGCTAACGGACCTCCTACGTTTTTAAAACTCGATCGAATGACGAAGACGACACTTGAGCTTTCACCTTCCTCTCCAAATTTCCACCGCTTGGGAGAACTTGCTGCCTCGACAGATTTAAATTGCATCAGCCCCACTACACTGTGGGTATTTAGCGGCTTCAGGGCTTAAATTAGGGGTAGGAGTTATTTCATGTAATATGATAAGTAATAGTATTACTTGTTTGGAACCTATTCTGTAAGTAATATACTCGATACAAAACCCTATTAATTTTGTCACTTCTTATAATGCTTAGCTTATAAATGTTTTTTGACGGAATTTGAGTGATTTAAATTTGAAACACTTTTTATATCACAAAAAATGGAACATAACATAAATGAAACATAATATACAATTAATAAAACATTGGAATGTAAATCAAAATTGATTTATTAAAATATAATTAGAAAATAGTTTGATAACGTAGTTAATAAGAAATATGAACTCTTAATCTATAAATAATAGAATATAGAAGCATATATTCTGAATGTAACAAGAATTTGGAACATTCAACGTGATAATAATTGAGTATTGGAACCTGATACTTAAAAATAATCTTTTGACACATCTCTAAATCAAAACCCATGATCCGATGGAAATAATACCGTCCTCGATCCCGACCATGACCACAAGGTTTCTCGTTAATAACTCGTTAGTACTTTTATTAATAGAAAAATTTCTGTTTATTTCAGATTTAACATTTGAAAAATAAACATATTTTTATGAAATCATGTAATATTCATATTTAAATAAAATGTTAGCAATAAAATGTACATAATTAACGTATTCAACATAGACAAAGTTAGGAAATTCCCATTTATTATATGTTGTGAGATGTAACAAAGTTCTTTCAATTAGTTGTCGAAATTTGTGTTATCCTCCTAAAATGTCAGCTCTCTGTGTAAAATTTAGATTGTTTTCATATTCTCAACATCTCATTTAATACACACACAAACGTAAGTTTCAAACACTTGACATTTAAATTTCAGATATATATATGTAAATTATTGATTTTACAAGACCGGTTACGTAACTTTCATTAGAATTTTATATAATTAAATTTTTTGAAGCCATTGTTAAATTTGGTTTTTTAGTAACACATTTAACATTAATTAGGGATCCATAAGACACTACATTGGAATTGAAACGTGGACCATAGTAGCTTAAGGATCCCGGTCGTGAACTTGCAGCCGGCTTGTTTCCATCGAATCGTAAATTCGATTTCAGATGCCGCTAACATCCGCTGTGTAGTGGGTTGATACACGTTAAATCTATCGAGGCTCCAAGTTCTCTCAAAAGCATGGCAAAGAAGTTTGGAAAGGGAGCTCAACTGTCCTCTTTATTATTTGAAGAAAACTTGAAAATGACGAGGCTGTCACTAGTACCCATGGGGTTGCTTCTAAGTGTGACGTTAATAAACAATCAAATTTATCACCTACACGCATGTGTAATGACCGGATATGAAATAACAGTCCCACTGTAGCTCATACATGTCGTAAGAGGCGACTAAAATGGGTACCCAGTGTCTGGGGGTATAGCCGAGCAACCTAACCTAGGGATTGTATCAAGGGACTGGTCCTTCAGGAGGAGGAGGGGACCTCAGGGGTTTGTCTTTTTTAGGTAGATATGGGCTTCATCACCCCGATGCCCATTAGAGAGATCTTTTTCTTTCTCATTGGTTTACTGCATTTGGTACACACGAGTGACACACCTCCAGGATACCACAGATATTCTTCTATATTTTCGACTCTCTTTCTTCTCAATCAATTTTCATCTTTTTCCAATACTTTTCACATGTCTAGATCACAGCTTTTTGGTGCTGCATGGCCACATCTGGCTAATGCACCATTAAATGATACTACTATTTACTTGTCTTTTATAAATTTTTTTCTCACGTCTAGATCAGAGTATTACTTCGTTTTTCGCAGCATAGTTACATTTGGATCTTGCGCTGTTAGACAACTATCATTCACTCTTGTCAGCCGACAAAATAATGGGGAAGAGTTTTTGGTTTAGTTTAGATTTTATTAACGTCGCACTAGAAGCAACACGAGGGCTATTGGTGACGGATCTCGTAATTTTGAACTACGGTCAAGTGTCGAGGACGACACCTGAACTGGCACTCCATTCTCCTAACTACCACACCATGCCATCGGGAGGACTTTGGGCCCCAACAAGAAGAGTTTTCGGGATGCGAATGATGTCCCTAGAAACAGGAAAAACGATCGCAGTGGAATATTGTAGTTACTCTCTTTTTAGTTCCTTTTCACAATTTCCCATTTCATATTCCTAACATGGGTACTTTTTGAACTGTGCTCTTATGGCTTGTGTGTGCAATAATTACTTGGTGCTTTATTTAACTTATATAACACACCAGGTATGTAGCATATAACGGACATATGTTAGTTTATGTAATTTAGAAAGATAACTATAGGTATATTACAAAACAAAAACGAATTTAATAGAACTGATTCGTCAGCAAGAATTAAAGTGATTGCCGAAGTGGCTAATCATGTTGAAATAAAATAATTACGGAATTAACTAGTCAAAAGGAAATAAAATGAATACCAATGTCCTTTAACTACTATACGATTGTAACTCACGCACTTCTCGAATACATTATGGCATGAATAATACGTATTTGTGATGAATAGCTTATTGATTAAATATACTGAAATTCAAATTACTTGATGCGAATTTAAAATGAAATCAACCGGAAATGAAAAATGATACTGGAATATTTATTTATTAAATTCACCACTATGTCAGGGAGAGGAAGCAATTTTCAGAACTTGAGTGAAAGACTTTTCTGTCTTCTTCTTTTACTTTTAAAGCTATCCATCATTTTCGAATTAAAATGTGGCCTCGATTCCTTCTGTTCCTTTCCACGTGATATCAGTCACCTCAAAGATGAAATAAGCATCTACTAAAAATAAAATAATAATGTGCCGAAATATATCAATCATTTCGTAATCAATGCCCAAGTTTAAATAACTTCTTAAAAACTATGAATGCTCTATACTTTCTAGGAAGGATAATTATTTTATTTTTTCAAACGTGCTGAAGTGTCATCTTAAAGAACAGAAACACATGCACTGAAAGCATACACAGATACACTCGTTAAATCTAAACTGTTTAACCTGAAAAAGATTATTAACGCATTTATAAATTACTATCAGTACCTTTTTGAAATGTATTGAAGTCACCTTATAACTGTCTTTCATATAATAGATGTAACTACGTTAAATTTTATATTATTACATATTAGGACGTTTGTCTCCTTTAATTCAATTCACCATTCTGATTTCGCGACTTTTCAATTTTAAACCTCTAATGTTCAATTGATATCAATGATTGTTTTATTTACAAACGTTGCCCTAAAAAAACACATTGGCCATGATATCTTAGTAGTCATGATCATAAACTCGAGGGTGGTTTTGGTTCTTTTGAATCGCTGGCTCGATTCTAGAAACCACTCAAAATCTGCCATCTTGTGGTGCTGATGCCCATTAAATATGTCGAAGTTCCAAGTCCTCTAGACGGCAGGGAGTGGAAGTTTGCAGTAAGAGGTGTCTGCTCAAGTGTCGTCGTCGTCACCTGATCAAGGCTCAAAATGATGAAGTCTGTAATCAATAGCCTTCGTGCTGCTTCTCAATAAGACGTTAATAAACAGTCATAATCTCACTTAGAAGTAATACAACGGTTATTGGTGATGGGCCTCGTCCTTTCGAATTTCGATCAAGTGTCGAGGATGGCACCTGAGTCCTCTCCAAACTTCCGCACCATGCCATCGAAAGAACTTGGAATTTCGATAGCTTAAATGTACATCAGCCTTCCTATATTATTGTCTGAAGTGAAACCAGGATTCGAGCCCACAATACGACAAAAATTACTCCGACCGCGAACTTACGTCCATGACCACTAAGTAACCGTGACCGTAGAATAGCGATAAGAATTTATTGAATAGTAAAGTAAAAATTATTTTGAAGAGAATGTGGGAAAAAAAACCACTCCCATTGTTTGAATACTAAAAATACTCCGAATTTTTTTTTATTCAAGTATAAAGAATTTTTTAAAAAAGGCTACATAAAACAAAAGCAGATATTTTGAAAATATTTAAAACTCATATTGCTTGTTATTTAAAGCATTAGTGAAACAATACCACAGATATATTTTTGGTCACTAAAACTCCTTTATAATTACTGATAAATGGATTCCTATTTAAACATCCTTTTAATAAAATAGATAAATACTCATTTGAAGATATATTCATCATAACAACCTTACTTTCCCCAAAATGAAATTCACATCTCTGAAATAATTCTCAGTGAAAATTCCAAAATGTATGAAGCACAGTGCTAAAAATGTTAAAGAAAAAATTACTTAGATCCTTAGTATAACAGTATCCATCAGTACCATGTCACTATAATTATCAATCTTTTATTAAAAGTAATTGGAGTAAAAGTATTTCAGAAAAATTGCTCATAACTTTACTATATTTGGTACTCGCTAAGAATTGTTTACATAATCTTTTTTTTTAAGGATAGCCTTTTTTCATAGTCATTGATATTCTTGTACATAATTATTCATTCTCTATCATTGAAGTAACACCCTCTATATAATTAAAAGTTGAAACCTAACCAAACCATACTCAAACTGATCCTATACTCCAAACACGCTTTCGTGGCTGCGGTAGCTTAGTAGTTAAGGCAGCTGGCGGTTTCGTTCAGTCGTGGTTCGAGCCTTGATGCCATTGAAGACCCGCCTTTTCTAGCTGGGGCTGATGCACATTAAATCGGTCGGGGGGATAAAGTCCTCCCGTTGGCGTGGTGTCAAAGTTAGGAGAGGGAGTGCTATCTCAGGTGTCGTCCGCGTCACTTGACCGAGGTTCTGAATTACGATGTCCTTCACCAATAGACCTCGTATTGCTTCTTGTGCGACGTTAATAAAACCAAACTAAACATATACGCTTTCCATGTCAAAAGCGATTTCGACAATTATTTTTAACTTAAAGTATCGCCTTTGTGTTATTTTTAGTTCTTTTTTTATGACATTTTTTCTCATGCATCAGTAAAATGCAATTTCCTGCGATGGAAAAAAACCTTATCAACTTAAATTCGAGTCTAACCACTTCACATATTTTACAAAGTTCTGCTTTTTGCCTAAATATAATTTCGATAATCATGTTTAAAGGGGGAAATGGAATAGCACACCTCTCTTTACTGCCTTCCCATTTCTAAATTTTATAAACACGTTACATACACTTTAGATGTTGTATCTAAACTCCAATCGCTCTACCACTCACGGTGATAACTACAAAAGCTTCTAGATGCGGGGGAAACGATCGTTTCCATGACGACCGCATTTCATCTCGGATTTCGGCTCCATTTTTTAAGGCCCCAGTGGAAAGCGGGGGGCCCTCTCCATTAGCGGGCCCCTCACGTGAGCCAGGGGGGTGCAGCGCGCTCGGATGAAAATTTAAGATTGGTCGAAGCCAATCGAATGATTGCAGCACCAGCCTTCCTGCCTTTTCCTCTTTATTTATTTATTTAACTCCATCCCTACCTTTTCGGAGTTTTAATTTAATAGTTTGTCCCGGATTCGGTAATCAAAGAGCTGAAAATATTTCCTTTTTTTCCCCCTTCCCTCTCTTTTCGGTTCTAACGACGAACGTGGTTGGGTTTTCCGATACCGGTAAAATGGGTAGGGGGTAAGGGTAAGGAATGGATGGGAAAAAAATTGTGGAATAGTCGTAATAAAAAACCGGGTTTCTTGCGAAGTCCCGGGTGATTTCTGAGGTATAGTTACCGGTTGTATTACCTTTGTGAATGGTTCGTTACTAAATGGATTTTGTGGATGGAATCTCTTAAAGTGCGATGATAGCTCGCTGGTAGGTTACGTCGGGGCTTTTTCCGATATTAAAAGCGTTAATACCGCAGATAATTTCATGATTTCCTTGATTATTTTTCGATATCCTTATGGGGAATGTATTCAAATATTTACGTACACTGTTAAGATAAAATGGAAGAAGGTAATATATTGGATGTAAAATATAATTCTGTAACTTGTATACTGATTTTTTTTATTTATAAAATAATTTAAATGTCAAAAAATAGTATTGGAAATATGTTTAGTTTGTTATCTTAAAATTTTTTTAAGACAAAATAAAAATAATTAGCCAAAAGGGAAATTACAGGAAACTTATTCAAAATTTCGTCGTTATGAAAATTTTTTGTTCCTCGTTTTTCTCATAAGTGCCTATTCATGATTTTGCTTCTTTACTTTCATTTTAATTAATTAAATATTAATATTAAGTGTAAATGGGAATCTGTGTCGAAATATTTGTGTAATAATCTACCAAAATTTTAAATGTGATTAAATATGACAACCCCCTCAAAAAATTGGTGTAATATTAATTTGATTCACCTTATTAATCAACTCAAAGTATTTTGAAATTCTTATATCATTTTGAAATTACATTTTGTAATACTATAATAGATTAATTACTACTTAAATTCCTTTGCGATATGAACAATTGTAAAAAAACCCCTTAAGACATATAATATATTTTCAATTAGTATTAGAGAAAAAAAAGACATTTTCAAAAACACCAGACAATACCGAATGATCTCAATACATTTTTAAACAGGCAATTCTGGTGCACAATACCCAAAAAAGTCAGTGATCTCTGTCCAGGGGGTTTGTCATAGGTGATCACTGCATTCATTAATATAACATTTATGTCGTGTTTGCTTCCGCTTTCTCATTGGATGAGTCGAGGGGGGTGGACGGTGATTAATACCCGTGTTTCATATTTAAAAGCTCTGTTATTCCCTGTATTAAAAACATCCACCGAGGAGGTCATTTATATTCCTACCTGAAGCATGAGTGCACCTTCTCTTCCTCAGGCCTCGAGGTAATCGCGTCACGCAGACCTCTCCAAATGGACTGCCCTCCCCCTCCAGGCCCCTTTGTTCACGTGACACTCTCAGGAGTTGGACCGCATTATCTTTATTTCCCGGACCTGACAAGTTAGAGGCTGATGCACGCAAGCAACCCCCTCCCCTGGTGTGTTGGGCATTTGGGCCGGACAGAGAGAATCAGTCGCTGTCCACCCGCTGAGAGGTTTCGGAGTTTGCAAACAGAAAAATTATTGAATGAAAACATAACTGAATGGTTACATGTTTATGGTTAGATCGACTTGTTTGGCTGGCTTATTGAAATCATAAATAGAAAGTGGTTGCTTGCGTGAATGTTAAATTGCTGCTTTGGTATACACAGTATATGTTATGGATGTTTATTTTTCGGTATTATCACATGCACCACTCAAAGACCAATCTGGGATGTCAACAGAGTAATCGATTCTATTTATAAAGTCATATCAACAATAACAGTATATCAACGCTCTTTAGATAGAAATATCTGCTAATCGGTAAATCAATAAAATATTTCAGAGGAAAGGGAACACTTAACCGGTCGAGCTTTCGAGAAAAGTATCGATCGGAAAAGCAACCAGTATATTAATTCTATTTCATTTATATCATTTTGTCTATAAATAACTTCCCTTCACTTCTATTTTCAACTAATTTACCTAATCACGTTTCATTTGGGTTGGGAAAAAATTGTAATTTTATGCAATTCAAACTGATAGAAATCCGCGAAGTTAGTGATCAGCGAATAGCCCAAGGTCACATATTTGCACTTTAATCAAAGACATTTAGAGGGGGAAAGCCAATTCCTTTGAATTTCCCCAAATCAACAAACCATGCTTCATATTTATTTATTAGTTGGATGTAATGACATGAAAAAGAAGCAAATATACTCTGTGAAATTTATAAAAATAATAAAACACGAATGGGCAGAAAATTCCCTTCGAGCTCGTTTCGTAAACTTTAAATTATACCTGGATGTCTCTGGTTAATTAGCAGATGATTACGATGACTGGAATTTAACTGCAGTTTCATTTTTGTTCAAGGAAAATTTCATGCACATATCTGCCTTAATTTTCAATCCATGCAGCATTTGTGTATCAATGTATTCTTTGACTATTGAACCCCTCCCCTCTCTATTGTCCTCAAAGTCAAATTAAAGTTCTCTGTGTTAATCAGTAGGCCGAACAAAGCGAGGCTGTAGTTTTACATTGTTTCTAGCATTATTGAACATTCGATAACAATAGCACTTTACAATATGTAGTATTACATTGAAACAATATATTCAAGCATTTCAAGAGCTATTATAATGGAAGGGCAATAAGTATTTCTCCATTTTATCTATAGGGGTTGGCAAAATTTCTTCGTGTTTTTTTAATTGCTCTCTCTCTCTCTTTCATCAACAGTTATCTTTAAGTTAATTGTTTCCATCTACTTTTCTCTTGAAACAGGGACCTTTCACCCATTTCTTTCTCTCTCTGTCTTTCCGAGAAGCACGTGATGAAAAAGAATCTGGGGAGTGAGTGGAAATCCAATCCCGGCAAGAGGCCTCGCCATTTCGAAATTGAAATCCCACTCCCTTCGCCGGCGGAGTGGAAATGCGGCCTCCTTAAGCAAACTCCCGTCTGGAAAACCGGAAAAAGAACGGGATTCCGAAAAGGAGGAGGGATCGAATGTTTTCCAGTGTTCTGTCATCGATTCTCCGCTCTGGCGCGACCCATGCAAATGGGATCTCGGGCAGGATTTGCATCCCAGAAAATCTTCGAATGCACTGCTTGGGATCCCTCGACACCGTTCTTCTTCGCGGGGCTGTTAATGATGATATTATTTTAAGGCTATTCTCTCTTTACAGCTTATTTTATAAGAACGGAAAAATGGTTAAAAGAAAATTTTTTCCCCGAACTTAAACCATTACAGGACGTTGTTGGTGGAATGGTCCATCTTGGTCAGCGAACGGAAGGAAAAACGACAATTGTTTTTATTTTATTTTCTCCTATTTTAATTATAATTCATTTGTAATGATAGATTATCAGGCATGTTGTGCTAGAAATGTAATCATAATTTAAAAAAAATATTGCTCAATTTCGAATGTTTTAACATTTCTATGAGGTTTATAAAAATAACCTCAAAATATAAATTCTTATTGTACGTTAATGCTGTAGCTTATTTTTTTGCGACATCGTTCCAACTACAGACAGCTGTTTAAAATTAATTACTGATAAGCTGAAGCTATATAAAATTTTAATTCCTTATGCTTCTGTAATAAAATTTTTTTTAAAAATTATAGTTAGATAGTGATTTTACTTCTTCTTTGGATTTTATACTTTTGCATATTATATTATATACTATATAATTATATATATATATATATTATACCTTATATAATATATATGTATGTACTCTAATACTATATATCATAATAACCTCTTCCTCCTTCCTTTCTCTCCATAATAACATAACCAACCTTATATATATAATAATATGCGTGTATTCAACAAGTTCATTGAAGTTGATGGAAAATCCATAAGAAGAGATAATACGATGGCTCAGACGGGTTGTTCCGATACGTTTTCTGGAAGCATATTCACGCAGGGACTCTCTAACCCGATAGATTCGTTTCTTGTTAATCAGTACGCAGTTAACTTGCATGAGTCATATGATAGTAATTATGCTAAAACCACTTAATCACAGTAGTTTGAAGTAAATCATCACAATATCTTATCAGGAACATATTTCAACTACAAGCATAATCATCTACCATTTGTATCCTCAAATTTCTTCGTATAACCTTCCTTATTCGTCTCGAAGCGACAAATTTTGTCACCAAATTTGACTGCATTTTGCAAACATATTTGTCGTCAAGTCTGTAGCCAAGATCACCCTCTTACTGCCCGGTGTATTCTTTCCTCGATGGTTAGACTATCTGTACGGTTAAGAAGACAACAAATTCCATGTATTCTATAACAATAGTACAACTATACCGGTGATTTTCAAATGAAAAAGCGGCTTCGAGTCTAAACTCCACTAGCAATTCATCGTGTGGAATATTGAATTTTCTGCTTCTATAATAGAATTTGGACTCGAAATTCTCAAATGTGATAGTAGAGAACATAGGAAAATTAGAACAACTGCGATATTTCTCTATATGTGATATGTTCTCTCGCTATTTCAGAGTTACGAATTAAAATTCAGAATTATAAAGTTTGTCATCATAATCTTTTTAAAATCTCTACATCGATTTTATTTAAGCCAAAATATAAAAGTTACTTTATCTAGTTGGATTTAATTACGTACTCATATTGAGAGGTAATAGATACTCGCTTGCTTTATTTATTTTTATGAATACGCTTGTGTTGAATATGTATTTTTAATTTTGAGTAAGGAATGAGAGTAATACTTAGATAAAAATTATATAAACATGACTTTGTTTAAGCATATTTAACTGTAAAAGCATGATGTTGAACACGTGTACCTCTTATTATCTGAAAAAAGAAAGACGAGCTACATGCATTCGTTCTGACAGTACAAAAGTACAACGTTTCGCTGGCGAATCTCATTTGGGGATGACATTCCCTACAACCTGTTCCTAATCAAAGGGATATTCGGGATGTGCGTTCACCTGACTTGTCGCGTCCCTTACATCGCGAGACAGCGAAGTGTTTCAGAATGGCTTTGGTCCTCATTTCCCAGGGGACGCGGGGAGGAGGGTTGCTACAAGTGATCGAAGGGGGCACGCATCGATTCCCTGTAATTAGAAAGCAAGGTCCCCGCCGTTAATTGTTTCCATCCCACCAGGTGGCGTCCGTTCGATGAGGGAACGTCATTAAGGGACCCCGTCGTAAACACTCAGTCTCATTGGATAGTCTCCCATAAACAAAAGCAGAGGAAGATCAGTTGACCCGTTACGGGAGGAGCAGAGAATCTATCTGTGACCGTGACTCTATGAGTGGCCTCGGAGACCATTCTGTGTGGTCTGCTGAAATAACTTTGTTTACTCTTTATGTACCCATCCCTCTATTAATTTTCGATTCATTGGTAAAAAATATTGCCTAAGCGTGAAGTTGAGTTCAAACAGTACTAAGACGCAGTGTTTTATTTTGAAATTTCTTAGACGCAAAAGCTTCTTAATCATTTTCTATGTACCGGTCTACTGAAATTAGATTGTGCATTTTTAAACGCATGTCATTAAAAATTTCCAAAAAAAAAACAAGAATATAATTTTTTTACACTTAATAATATATTTAAAAAGAATAAAAGAAAATTATATTTGAATATTAAAAGTTTTTCAGGAGGATTTTTTTCCCGTTACAAGCAGTTTAATGAAGCGTTAAATATTTTCGAAAGTGCGATCTAAAATTAACACTTTCAGGTCTAAGTTATTTTGACCGCATATTTTCTTCTGAACTGACGGGTTTTGGTACTCTTCGTGATTTCTTAAAAATTATTGGGAAGATATGTTTAATATTTTTAATATAAAATTGTACTCAAATATACCGAAGATTAATATTTAATGAGAAATTATAAATAAAGCATATTTTAAATTTAAAAAAAAGTTCCACATAAGAAAACATTTCATAGCTGGTATCTTCATCTAAATTTGATTCGTATGACTCTGACAAAGAATTACTTCCTTCTAATCTTCTACATTCGATAAATTTGAAAATCTTTTTAGAGACATCGTAAAAGACAACAAATATGGCTACAGAGCGCTTAGATTTGAGTTCTGATTCCAGATATTTTTATAGACTTACTTCTATTTGGTGTTGACTTCTATAAATTTTTTTTGAAAATAAAAGGTTTCCTCTTTAGAATTTAAACCTAACTAAATCTAACTTAATTTCTGATTTGAATACGAAATTTATCTAAACCAGTCCTGTTAGTTCTTAATTTCATAACTTTGTTTTACAGTAACAACCTATATAGCTTGATACTTTCAGTGAATTCTCTTCAATCTACCCCACCAATAGAAGAGTTTTAATCCGAATAATACTTCTTCGTTATCCTCTATCTCTCTACATTTTCCATTAATTCTATTTCTTTCGTATATCATTAAAAAAATCACTTCACTTCTACTTTCATCTGATTTACTTAATCCCTTTTCAGTTTGATTGGGCAGATATTGTAGTTTAACGCAATTCAAATTACTATAAAGTCCTCGAGGTTAGTGAATAGAAAATCGCGAATAGTTCAACGTCACAGAATAAAAAAAGATATTTTATAGTTTTAAAGGAAAAATTTGAAAAACGTCACAGAATAAAAAAAGATATTTTATAGTTTTAAAGGAAAAATTTGAAAAAGTGTTGGATAAGGATCAGAAGATGTTATAAATAAATGTTTGGGCTTTTGAATCTGGAGGGAAACGATGTATTTCTCTTTTAAACATATCATAAAACGGTGAAATTATCTTTTAAATAAAAATAAAGCTTAGTACTTGATTACATAATAATACATTCTACCACACAGTATCTAGAGATGTCACGCCAATACCAAAATAATTGTAAAATATCACTTACTGGTACAAAGGACGGCACGTATTGAATTGTGTCTGAGACAAATTAAGAATACATTTAGCTGCTCACTATGAAACTTGCAGGAATAAAGAAGGCAAAAAGGACATAAATTCATCAGCATTAGTAACTTTACATTAGATGTTGAATGTTTGAACACCACCGCTATCCAACTAACATAGTACCTTTCTTAATGTTACATTTCTCTGAGTGGTAAAAAGGTTTAAAGGGGAACATCAAAAGAATTACACGATCCAATGACTAAAGACGATTGACCCATTCGGATATCAGACGAATGGGTGTACGGATGGGAGTCTCTAGGGTCCATCGACCCAGACAGGTCACTTTGTTTCTCCGATCACGTCATTCCACCCCTAAGTGGTGGAACATCGTCAGGGAATTCCAGGCCTACCCTCCGCGATTTCTTCTAAAATGCCTCCACTCCCCGTGATGTGTTGCTTTTAGGAATGGAGGAAATATCATTGGGCAAAGTGGGAGTTGTCTTACCAGTGGAAGTGGAAAAAACATTTGGACGATTCAGCGAATTTTCATTCGATGAAAACTCACTTTTTTTTTTGTTGAAAAAAGGTCCACTTTTTTAAGCAAATTCTCAAACTCCCTCTATTTTGATTGTTTTGAAATGAATTTTAGAGAGAACTCCTTTATTTGAAATAACACACAACATTTGTTGTAACAAATTTGTCCACAATAAAAAATGAGTTATTCCATTTTTAAGATGTCACTTTATCAATTTATATCATGTTGTCAAGTGGATAACTTGCTTTACTTTTATCTGTTACATTATTTATACATATGTATAGAGCAATAACGTGTATGATGCTTTTCAAACGATATAAATCTCAGCCATTTCATATACCTGAGATGTATTTCAGTAATTTATATTACAGTTAAGACACAGTTAATTCTATTGATTGTCGCTAGATTGCAAATAAATAAATGTGTCAATTAAATTAATAATTTTATCCCACAAAACAGTTAGAAACAGTTTAATTTCTAGGAAAATCTATTTTTATAAATCTGTGTAGTTTTTGACCAAAACCTAGGTATACAATCAAAAAAATTGCTGGACATTGTGAAATTGTGAAATCTGTCATCATTGATGCACAGATCTTATATGATTTTATTAAAATCATTAAAAAATTTTTTGTGGATAACATGTAACAAATTCTGATGTATATTTCTCTTCAAAGACCTTTAATGTCTTTCAAATGATCCTATTTGATTTGAGAACCTCGATATGTGAATAAACCACGAGCTATGAAAATTAGCATTGCTATACATTGAAATGTCCACATCTGGGATATCTTAAAGATCCTCCTCTATTTTTCACCTTCCTTCTTGTCCACCAATTTATATTTTTTTCCTTTTTTCATACGTCTAAATCACTGTTACATCTTGTTTGACGCAGCATAGCTACATTTGTCTCTAGCGCCATTAAAATTCGCCATCAAATCAATCTTTGTCTGAAATGCCTTTGAATCATTTTACATTCCTTACTTTTCTTACTTGTTTTGAGCAGCATAAACAAAAAAGATTTAATATTTTATAATACTATATCGAACATTAAATAGGCCTGGTGATTTTGCCGTGACGAAAAAACTCTCACTTACTGAAAACTTTTCGTAGTTTTCACTGTAGTTCGCAAACAATATATATATATATATATATATATAATATAATGTAGTAACTTCACATGTGTCTTTCATTGATATGTTCAGCTCTCACTCTTCTAACACAAACTAATCTAATGATCTTCAGTATAAAGTTTTTCTCTGTTTATAAATGCAGTTCTTCAAATCTATTCACCACATTGCAATAATTGTAATCGTTTTAACTCATGTTTTATTTATTGGGAGGAATTTTTTTCAATTGAAACAACGTTTCGCAAGAGATTCTAAAGTGTTAGTGTTAATTGAAGGGAAGCTCACGTTATAACATAGAGGGGAAAAAAACATTTTGGTTTCATAAAGTGGAGAAATTGACTTTAACAAGAAGAAATCATTCCATTTACTTGAAGCCTGTGAATATTTAGTAAGATTGTGAACACTGTGCACTTCTTTTTTGTAATTCTCTGTAACAGTACTTTTAAACGTTTAGATGTGATCATAGGAAAAAGAAGTGGACTGTAAAATGATTCTTTTAAAGGAACTGCTTTAATAAAATGTCACTTTAGTCACTCCTCTGGTTAAAATTCTTTACTACATACGAAAGAACAAAAAAGTTTGTAAAAAAGTGAAATCTTAGGAGAAATATATTTTGCTCTAAGATAATATATACAAGTGACAAAATCCACAGACCTTTAAAGGATAATCGTCTGAGACTCTTTATTTTGAGATCTAAGAATAAGTTAATTCTAAAATAATTCCTAGAAATGCCTGGAAAGTAATGAAACATGAATATATAAACACTCGGCTTAGACCTTTTAAGAACAAATAGAAAATAGGAAAGAAAAGAGAGATGTTTAAGTTTTTTTCCCTCGCAGTAGCTGAATTGGTAGCGTGTTGCAGAATAATCTCGTAATGCTGATGGAAAAATAGTTCAAAAGTTGCGTGCTCTGAGTTTGTGCGCATTTCAACTGTTCTCTTTTAATGTTTTATGTCTCGACATGAAATGATATTAAATTTATATAACTTTAAATATTTATACGGGAGAAGGTGAGGCTGTAGAGTACGAGTGTATGAGATCGGTTTCTGTGGCATCCATGGTTTTTGAGGTACGGTTTAACAACTGAAATGGAATGCGGAGCTTAATGTCAATTTTCTAGTTTTATGTAAAATGGAAGTGTTGGCATATTTCGTTGTATAAAGGAACTTCATATCCAGGGGCCCAGCTTAAGCATTGCCTACGGCGGTAGACCTTTTCCTTTCGTATACGTGACGACGCTATGTTTATTTTGACACTTTTCTCGCGTAATCCATGACATATGAAATAGAACTATTCTGAAAGAAGACTTCAAATTTAAATTTCTGCATCTGGCTAAAATATAGGAAAAGAATGAAAGTGTTTCGAAATAGGAAACATATTGTTATTGAAAAGAGAGTACTCTTTTTCTTTGCGAAGAAATAAAGCATTTCTGAAAAGAAACACCAAAGGGTTTTTTTTCTTCTTATTTTAAGTTTTATTCTACAATATTATAAAATAAAATGTAACCGTTCCGTAGAAGTTTTTCTTAGTAAAATTATATGCATTAAATGAATTCTTTTAAATAGTGAGTGAGAAATATACATTATTCAATGGAAACGCCTGTTACATTATGCTCATATAAAACGGCTAAAACCGAAAAAATTAAATAATTTCTTCCGAATCGTTACTAAAAAATGTGTCATGATCCTTTTGGTTCAACAGTGCTTTCACTCTAATTAAATGAGAAGTTACAATAGATATAAAAAACTTTTTTTTCTCGTTATGGTGTTATTTAAAATGCTACTAAGATTTTATGTTACTTCAAATATGAACTATCTAAATGATAAAAGTAACAACTTATTTGTTTTTCAAAATATTAACACACCTCCTCGACTAACTGTAGAGGTTTTGAAAGATTTGGAAATGACTGTTACCAAAAAGGAATTAATGTTTTTGTTCTAAACATGAATTCATTAAAATTATGTTTAACTTTAAGCATTTATTGAACACTTGTTGTTGCTTGTTTATTTTTTCTCTCAATCATTCAAGTAATTAACTTTCTAAAAAGAAGTAAGATTTTACTACTGTGACACATTACGTACAGGTTTATGATTTCACATTGTGTATTAGCTATTTCATTATAACTGAAATGTACACACACTTACACAAAATGTTACATTTCGCATTATTTTTATATATAAGAAAAAATATTATTTCGATGGGGAAACAAAAAAAAAAATTATAAATTCAACATATTCAGACATTTGAACACTCAGTAGCCATATCAACTATTTTCATGTTTCAAACAAAATTAGTTAACTTTCTACTATACGTTCAAAATTACGAAATAAAACCTTAAAATATAGTATTTGTGAGACATAAGTAATCTAAATATGCGATACCAGCTTCCACGATTTAAAACAGCAAAAATATAGTTCATAAAATAATAAACTTCCGTAAGAGATAATCAAATATATTAATGAATTCTTTTAAGTCGTCTAATTAATAAAACGCTATTTTCAAATGTTAATTCTCTCTGTAAGCTCAAAAGTTATTCAGATAAAAGCATAATTAATTATAATTAAATTCTAAGCTCAAAACTAATCATAATACTGATTCCCTCCCTATATTTAATTAGATGTATTTTCGTAGCTCACTGTGCCCAGTGCTCCGTCGGCCATCTTGGATCCTCTGAATAACCGTTTCCTAACACTGCAATGTGTTCTTTAAGAACATTTGGTAAATAGCTTCCTAATTGCATTCGCTGTTGAAACATTTTAAGGCAAACGCTAATGATAAATCGATGACAAAACTCAATTACCGCCGGGAATAGTCAGGCAGAGAGTGTAGAAACAATGTTACTTTGTTATAGCTTATTCGAGGAATTGAACTCGTAGTAAGATTTTATTTAATTGTGTGAGACGAATTAAATGTAAAAATTCTGAAGTAATTAAAATAGCCAATTCAATGGTGGACTTGGAAGCTTCATTCAGAAAGAAATCTGTGTTTTAAGATAACATATCTCACGGGTGTCCCAGTTCTTAATTCAAAAAGAAATATATAAATTTAAAAATTAGCTCAGAATGTAGATTGCAAAATATATTTTACTAACAAAACTGAATGTTTATACCGCTCTAAAAATTGCAAATCATACTGAAATCAATTTATTTCTGATAAAAAACAAATATTCTAAGTAAAAAGGTTTTTATAGGAGATAATTTTTATTCTTTTAGTATTGGTTGACCTTTAGAAATATATAACTAATTTTATATGATAGACTTAACGTAGTAACAAGTTCGAAAACTTTGTTTCATCCGTATAACAGACCAGATAAGGTGATGTATTTTTATTTTACTTTTTAAGATTTTTAAGTTAACAGAAACCAGCTAATCTTGTTTATTGCTGAATCACGTAACTTAATAATTTCATATCATTCATTCATTTATATATATAAAATGTTACAAAATTTTGCAGTATATAATATTACAACGTTTCATTTTCGAATTAATAAAATTTTTGTTAAAACAAGTAAGTTATTTTAAACTTTTGCAAATAAACTTCATTCCAATAACTTGAAAGCAAATAGTGAAACATTAATTAATTAATTAATTTTAGAAGAATATTATTATATTATTGTTTAATTTATATAATATTTTCTTCCTTTTTCTGCATAAAAATATCTGTATTAGTTTTGAATATTAACCACCTCTTTTTTGCAATAGCATTAACAATGTAAAAACTGTTTTTGAGGCTAGTTAATCTATTTACATCTCAAGAAGTAGTTTGTGATATAGCACTCACGTGGTTTAAAAGATTTCTTTCTAAAATATCAATGAGAACATTTCAATTAAATGTTTTTAACAAAAAAGTAAATGTAGAAAATTTCGAAATAAAATTTTTTAATATCTTCTCATTGGTTGGAGATACGGTTGGCCGTGATAGCCTGGTGGTCATGGTCACGAATTCTCGGTCCCCGTTGTTTCGTCGAGTCGCATGTTCGAGTCCTGATACAATTAATAACTAGCGGTTTAGCGAGGATAATGGTTAGTTTAGTTTTAATTAGCGTCGCACTAGAAGCAACACGAGGGCTATTGGCGACGGACCTCGTAATTTTGAACCACGGTCAAGTGACGAGGACGACACCTGAGCTGGCACCCCCCTCTCCTAACATCCACACCACACCAATGGGAGGACTTTGGGCCCCGAACAGATTTAACGTGCATCAGCCCCGGCTACACGGCGGATTTTTGGCGGCCAAGGATCGAACCCGCGACTGAACGAAAACCGCCGGCCGCTAGTCCATGACCTTGACCACTAGGCTACCGCGGCCCGAGGATAATGGTCATTAAATCTGTTGAGGCTCAAATTCTCCTCCCCCCTCTCGTGTATGTGTTGCGAAAAATTAGAATGAAAACATTTAGAAAGTGCCAGCTTAAGTGTCCTCTTCACCCCCTGACCGATGCTTAAAATGACGATATCCATTAACTGGTTAACCTATTAGTTGCGTCTAAGTTCTATGTTAATAAAAAAATCAATCAAATAAAGAATTGCGAATAGCGTTGTATATACCATTATGATTAAAAAACAGTTTGATTTCTATTGGAAATGGGAATAAAACTACTGCTCATAAAACTAACCCTATTAGCTAATATAGCGACAGTGGGAAAATTAATATTTTTGTGTTTATAACACTTAATATACAAGTAGAAAAAAAAATCACGCTTTCAAACACAACCAAGTATTCTAAGACACACGAATTATTTAAGTACAGGATGGGTCTTTGAAAAACTGAATAATAGAAAGCAAAAAATAGTTTTACAAGTTCTGAAGACCTTTTTTGCGAAAGATCACCAATTTTTTCAAACTGGAGTGAATATGTTCCTTATCATGTTATCGTTAAGAGTGTTCTGTCTAAAAGGTTTTCATTAGAAGGATTGGGAGAGCTTCAATATTTTACAACAGTTTATTAATGACTTGGACGGACACACACAAAAAGACAAGTAGTTCAAATCAGAAGGTGGGGTGAATTATCGTTCTAGATAGCTTTTCGAATTCGACGCACTTGCAGCAACGCCATGTTCTCAAGTTCTGTTTTCTTTCTCCGAATTCTACTGGCGTTGTCGATTGCAGTTTAATTAACTATGCATATGGGAAGTCCTTGTGCTCTACGAAGTTAGTTCGAATAGATTGAAATATACGACGTGATTGTATATGAATGTCTCTCTGGGAAGCAATACGAGGACTATTGGCAACGGACCTTTCATATATATGAGCATCGGGCAAGTGACAAGGACGACACCTGGACTTGCATCCCCCTTTCCAATTTCGGATTGAAATTGGGATTACCATGATGAAGTTGAAGTAGACCTCCGACCAGATTTACCGTGAATCAGCCACGCTACACTGTGGTCTTTAGTGGCATCAAGACTCGAACCTATAACTCGATGAAAGCAGAGCTGGAAGCGAATCCGTGAGCACGCCCACTATGCTACCACGGCCCTAACTGAAATATGTACGAAGAGTATTCAGAAAGTAAGGTTACTTATTTTGTATTTGAAGAAATTTAGATGTGTAATGAAGAAACTATTGCATACATATGAAGAGACATATTTTTACCTTGTTGTCATACCGGTATATCAAGGAATCGAAGCGGTGGTAGTAAAAATATATGTTTTGATGATAAAGCCATTTTTGACTGCTTGAACGTCATAATCCGAAAGAAAATGATGTCTTTGAAAAAAATTTCTTTTTCAAAATTAAGGAATAAATGAAAGTTAGAAGGAGTCAAATCAGTGCTATAGGGAAGATGTAGCAGAATTTCTCTGTGACAGAAAGGCAATCGTTTGGGTGTGACAAAACCGCCTGTGGCCTTATGTTATCATATACTGGCGCCTTTCTATGGAACTATAAACAGGATTTTTTTTGACGAATAATGTCCTTAAATTGCTCTTAACCACAGTACCGTATACTTCAGTAATTTTACTTACACTTCTGATACCGGTGCCCCCTGTAACTCTCGCCCCTTTCCCCTTGGACTATTCACTCCCTTTTAAGTTGATGCCAAATGTGCACACATTGATTGTTCAAGACGGAATAAATGATACAGGAACTGCTGTATGAGATTCTATTCATATGTTTATTGGGATTTGAGAAGAACAATTCGTGCAATAAAATAAGGAACCATACTTTCTGACGTAATCTGGTAATTTGAATGGAGAAAAAGTCGCTTAAAAATTGAATGGAGAGTTCTTTTTGAAGGGGAGCAGCAATTAGCGAAAGCGCCTTTTCATCCAATTAATGCAGTGTGGAGCGCGCGAAAGTTGGAAAACGTGTTCCTCCCCTTGTTTGCTTGTGTATCATAATTCTCTCCCTTCAAAGTTGCTCCGCTAATCGAGTTAATTGCAGCCGCTCGCTGAATCAAGAAACATAATTAAGACATTTTGTGTCTAAATCTAATTAACTTGCCACAATTACGAACTGTTTCCACTATTTTAATTATCCACCCTCCAGACTTTGATGGATAGATTTCCACTTCTCTCTTGATGGATGGCATTTTTTACCTCTCCCTCTCAAAAAGGATGGTGCACTTTCCTTCACCGTCTTAATAGTCACTTTCCGTGCTTGCTTCACTAGGTCGAGTTTAAGAAACCACAAGTCTCGGGAATTTTTCTGTTCGTCAGTATCCTTGTGTGTTCCACAAGTTGTTCATCCTCAAGCACTGCTTCTCTTTCGTGTGTCAGGTGAAACTTTTGCATTATTAAATTTCTCTATTATGTTCTATTCTAATGACTAATTGGTCTTTCTGAATTTTTTTATGTCCACTCTGTATTGCTTCTAAATTATGATGAAGTTATACGTGTATCACAAGCACTCAGTGGAATGTTTTGGTACAACTTAACTCGTGAAAGTGAAGGCCTTCGCGCTAATTTTATTTCGCTCTCTAACTGTAAACTTAGTTAATCTATAAGAAATAATATAACAGAGAGAGAAAGAGAAACTCTGCAACGACTTGCGTTCGCTTCCTGATATCTAACCTTTTAAGTGTAAAATAGCAAATAAGCTGGAAGGAAACGGATATTAGTTAACTAAATTTCATTGATTTTATGCATAACTACGTTGTTAAAGTTTGTCGATAGTTTAATATTAAAACCATGTAAATGCTGTTTAGAAATATCTGCTTGAATGAGTGGAGTATTCCAGATGAATTCTTAAGCGTTATTTGCTTTAATTTTCGGGATGAAGTGATTACGTCAAAACTTGAAATAGCAAACAGGTTTGTGAGCTCCTCCTTATTTTCTCTTCATTTAGTATTATTTCATTGTGTTCTATATTGATTTTATTTCTTCCTTTAAATCAATGTTAATGAATGTAAATGTATTAAGAAATATACTAAAGTACATCAATTAGTTTTGTATACAATATTCACATTAATACAGTCGAGTGGAGGAACATGAAATAATTATAATAATAAAATGTAAATTTTAAGTTATGCCTTAAGAACAAGTTATATTAGCACTTTTTTGGTTGTAGGTTTGCTTAATTTATTGTTTAATGACGTCATAATTTGAAGTAACTCGATGGGTATCGTCGTCATTCCTCGTAAGGTTAAATTATAGTAGAGTGACAAGGATGACACCTGAGTTGGAACGCTTTCTCTAAACTTCATTGAGGTAACCGAGTAATCATGTCCACGAGTTTATGACCGGCTTAGTTTCCTTCAAATTATGAACTCGATTCATGTAAAGATTCGCCGTCAGTCGTGTTGCATCAAAGTGTTTTGTTAATTAGCAATTAGTCAAGTTAATGAAATCTAGAGAGATTGAACGTACTTCAACCTTGTTACACGTCGTGTCTTTAATTGAATCAGGACTCTAACGCGCGACTGGACTGAAAAACCGCCTGTTAGAGCTTGTCATCATGACTAGTAGGCTACTATGGTGCTATTTGATTTAGGATGCGAGAAATCTTTGTGGTTATAGGGATTTAGACAGTATGATTTAAGCATAACATGCATTTTTCCCTATTACTTTTATCAGTTGAGTTTTGTTTTCCTCATGTTTCGAGTATTACTTTTACTAAATCGTAAATGTTTGAATACATGAACCCAGAAAATATAGTAGTAAATCAAATAGAAAAAGGAATATTTCAACAGAGATATTGTTTTTGTAATACACGTAATTGGTTTCTCTGTAAAGGGTCTTCTTCATATCTTAAAAAAAATCTATACATTGAATTTCTTAATAGTTGAATCGGGGTATTTCTTTTTATTTAAAGTTTCAAAGTATTATTTTTTTCTGTTAAAGTATACAAATAATGAAATAAATTTATACTGTTCCAGAAATCGTCCCTTGTGCGTAACTGGGAAAACACTCCGGTTAGGAGAATAATAGAGGATGGCACTTTAGCCACAAATATTCAGGAAATTACGAATCGCTGATAGCAGAACGCTTACAGATTAGTAGCACAACAGGAAAAATAACTCTTGCACGTATTAGCAACATAACAAGAACAAAACCACATATGTACAGATTATCAATACAAGTATATAGCAAAAATCATAAGTAATACTCGTACATACACTAGCGTTCAGTTCACCTGCTCAGTTAAGCGTATCGTAGACAAAATTCCTATGTGATATTTTGCACTTTAAAAGTAGACTCACTCATATCTTCTATTCCACGTATAAAATTGGCCGCCAAAGACCTGTTGTGTATACGGGGCTGATGCACATTAAATCTTCGGGGCCCAAAGTCCTCCCGTTGGCGTGGTGTGGATATTAAGAGTGGGGGGTGCCAGCTCAGGTGTCGTCCTCGTCACTCGACCGTGGTTCAAAATTATGAGGTCCGTCACCAATAGCCCTCGTGTTGCTTCTAGAGCAACGTTAATAAAAACTAAACTAAACTAGTTAAATCCACGTATAAAGAGCCGTGTCGTCTGTTATGACGTCATAGGGAAAAATTCAGTAGAATCCATTGCATCTCTCCTATTAGAGACATCGCTGAAATTTGAGCATTTTGGAAAACCTTCAATTTCCCACCCAACTCACCAAATTTAATGCCTAAGTAGGGAGGGAAATCATTTCACAATCCTTTCTTGGAGTCATATGAAACCTCTGGAACTGTCTCTTTCCAATAAAAAGAGCAATATTTCAGGAAACGTCATTGCATTGTCATAATAATAATATTTTCAAGGAACATTCGATAATTATTTTAAAAACTTTTGTCTTTAATTATTCTAAGAGTATTCATATTCTCTTTCTTTCTCTTCCTCGTTCTCTCTCCCCTTCCGCCTCCCTCTCCCTCTCTCTCTGTATATATATATATATTGTGCATAAACAATAAGCCATGAAGACAAAATTATTAAATTTGCAAGCAAATTGGTGATTTGAAGGAGTACGAAATTAGTAGAAACAGCTGCCACCTCTGGTAGCTAAAACAGCTCTTACTCTGGTAGGCATAGAGTTGAACTGAGATTGGAAGGCAAACACGGGCAACTCATTCCATGCTGCTTCAAGTCTATGCCACACTACATCAATCGTACCAGCTGGAGGGGGGAGGTTCAGTCTCTCAGCAACCCATGGCCAGATGTGTTCAATGGATGAGAGATCTGGAGACCGTGTAGACCACGGCAACATTCTATGTATCAAGGAAGGTCATAACATAACGGCAACATGTGGTCTTGCATTATCTTGTCTTATGAGGGTGGTTGGTAGGCCTCGAAGATAGGGCACAACGACTGGACATAAGATGTGAGAAGTGTACCGATGTGCGTTCAAATTACCATTGAACGAATCTAGAGATGTGCCTGTCTTGTACCCGATAGTTGCCCAAACCGTCATACAAGGTTCTATGACGATATGGAATGCAAGCAGGCGACGAGTGGTCTCCTCGAAGCCTCTAGACTGTACGGCCATCAGAATACTGCACTCATAACCGGGATTTGTCTGAAAATACTACATTGAGCCACTCCTGTATTCAGCTTTGTCGTTAGGTGCACCAGAGTCGTTCTCTCTCTCTATGCTGCAATATCAGGGGAAGCCGAAATAATGGTCGCCGTCCTCGCTGCTGCAAACGTCGTCGCATCGTACAAGCGGATACTGGGCATGCTGTAAACATGCCCATTTCCTGACAAAAGGTCCGTGATGTGGTCGTACGGTTTAGCAAGGCTGACCTCACAATATGTGTGTCCTCTCGAGAGTCAGTTCTGGGAGGACATAGAGATCCTACATGCCATTTAGTATGACCTTCACCAACTCATTGATTGTATATTCGCTCGTAAGTGGTTGGATTTCGACTAGTGCGACGGACAATATCATGGAACGATAATCAACACTCGTTAATAGCCAAAAGATCTTGTCTCTATGGAATTTCGACACTTGCTGGTAGGCATTTCTTCTTATTATTAGAGGCATAACGCGATATTCTGTGCAAACTCCGACCTTACAAAGCGCTTTCAGAATGAGAAATCCACTACACAACATTTCTTTTTTACAGTGCTTTAGATATCGTTTCTCTCACATATGTTGTTTAAATGCTCTGGTATACTAATCATTTGCATATCCGAACTTCTTCCTTTCATGTGATTCTGACATTTGTTAGATCATTCCTTCTTGATTTTGCTGTTTTAATGGCCGGCTATGTATATAATTATAAGGTATTTGTATAGTAATTTTTTCTCATTCATTAAAATGTGTATAGTTAGAATTAATATTTAACAGAACAAATCTTAAGGTTTGCATGAGCGATTACATCCGCAAGAGATTAAGCTCTAAAAAATTATTATAAGTGACCTTAAAACGATTGAAATTCTTTAAATGAAGCTTAAATGAATAGGAAAATCATCGGTGCTCCTCTTGAAATCGTTTTTCTTAGAATTCCAACTAAGGAATTCAAATCATGAAACTATTTAAAGAACAAATATCGACAAAAGGAAATCGTATCTTCTTTAAAGGAAATATTTCTTCCCTTCATCTAAAGTGGCAAAATTTAATATCCTCGAGCGCCCATCCTGGAACGGTAAGAAACATTCCAGCTTCGACGAGGTAAGCTGATAAATTGGAGCTCAGGGATCCATCTCGTGGGAGGGAGGGGTGGTCGAGAGTATCCACGCGAGAAATTCTCCTTCGCGCCGAGGAAGACCCCCGGAGCAATTCTGAGGAGTCGCATTCCTTGGACACAAATATTTTGGAACTCGAATTTCGGTCTGAGAATCCAATTTTCGAAATCGGACACAAATAAGAATTTTTCTTGTCTCGATACTTACCCTTCCTTTCTGTTTTTGATTTCTGTTATGAAATGTTTGTCATTCCTATCCGTGTACAGAATTACTCTTTTGTTTCTGAGTTTGCTTCTTTTATTGTGTCTGGAGCAACGAGGCGACTGAGACATTGCAAAGGAACGAGCTGTGCGATAGGAAAACAATCGCGTTCTCTCTTCACCTGCTACACAGAAATGGAAAAACAATTATCTCAGAATTGGAGAAAAACTAGAGGCTGGAAGTATTTATCTGTTAAATACTGATTGATTGGTTTTATGGAATGCAGAGCAACAAAGGTAAATTACCCCTTAAAATATTTTTTATCTTCAATAGATGACAAAATATCTATCTTCTGCAAGGCTGCCCTGAATATTTATTGTCTATTGCATTTGCCACTGCAGCTCTTTGAAAGTGATATTGCGCTGTACGTTTAACTTGAGTATATTCATGAAGGGGTTTCTGTGGAACATGTTTTAAATGATTCGCAGTAGTTACTGTTTGGGTCAGATATCGGACGCTGTTACCTAGTAGTCATAGTCGCGGAATCGCAGGCGACATTTTCGACAAGTCGCGTGTTCGAGCTCTGACGGCATTGAAGATTCGCCATGTTCTACTCGCTTGCGTGACGAGGAAGTTTAGAAAGGGAAGTACCAGCTCAGGTGTCGTCTTCATCACTTGACCGAGGTTCAGAATTTCAAGGTCCGTCACCATTGGTATTCGTGTAGCTTCTAAGAACTACATTACTAAAAGTTCGCAATGACAACTGGGTCAGATTCCAAATTCTAAAATAATAAATTAGTTCTTGCAACGGAAAATGTATCTTATTCAGAAACGTTTCATAAAATATGTCCTTAAAAATTCTGTTTTCTTAATTAAAGCCTCACCGTAGTTATATTTACTTTAAATATAACTACTTATTTTAAACTTATACTTTGATTCTCTTATGTTTTGTATATTTTATTATTGATTATTTACACTTTTGTTTTCAATTTACTTATACAGTGTTATTAAAAATGAATTACTCAATTTCAAAAAATGCTGCACTTTCATAAATAAACAAAATAGAAAAAGATAAGTAATACATGAATTCAAAAGAAAAATATTTAGTTTCTTACAAGTATTCGATATAACTTCCTTTAGATGCACGTATAATAACAGTTCGTTAAGTAAATTCCCTCGAAACACGTTTGTAAAGTGTCAGTGATATTGACTGCACAATAGCCGAAATCTGTTGTTTAAGTTTACATAAAGTTATGGGTAATGGTGGCGCATTCACGTTATCTTTTACAAACTCCCAAAGGAAGAAATAGCTTGGAGTCCTATCAGATGGTCCAAGTGGCCAGCTTGTGTTACATCAAGTCATCTGGTTCACTGCGACTTATCCAACTGCCAAGTAGCTCCGTGAAAGCTTCGAAAATAGCTTTCGTGAAATAGTTTCACAAAGAACACATAAGGTCCATCTAATTCCCACAATGTAAAACTTCCTTTGTTTTCCTTTGTATCCATGCATTACTTAAAATTCTGAGTCATTTATATTTGGAAATATGGAATTTTGAAATGGAATGATATTTGTGTTGAATAATCCCTCCCTGTATTATGATCGTAACACAAAATTGATAAGCTGTCCAATAATTTCGAATGGTTTACTAAATACATAATTAAACAACATACTCTGTATTATCAGGAGAAGAAAAATATTACTTTTACATTATGTTTAAATAAACAAAAACATAAGTATAAGAGCGCATTCCTCTTACGATACTTAATATTTCTATATATGTAATCAAAAAACGAAAAAGCCGCTTATGACGCTTTTGATGGTTTTAATAATTCTTGCATTGTATTTTAAAATAATTTAGAAATCGTTATTGATAATGTCAGAGCACTTTTTTTTCTACTTCATACATTTTTTATTTCCTATTTTCATTCTTCAAAGTCATTTTATGACCTCGTATCAGAGTCATTAATTTCTAGCGGGAAAAGAAATAATGGTATTCGATTATAAGAAAGCCTACATTATAAAAAAAGTAACCAAAACAGTTGTTTATTCCCAAAAACATATGAATTATTCATCATTACAATTACTTTTTAACCGCAATCTCCTTTAGAACCGGTAGACGTAAAAAACATTCAAATGACGTAATTCTAGAGCGTCATACACCTCATGAGACCATAGGTTGTCATGGAAACCGAATACCATTGTTTTGTTCTTTGCATTGGCATCAGTCTTTGGGTTGTACGGATCCTTTTTTAGAATGGGTTTGAATAACAACAATATTTAATTGTTTCAATGAAATAATATCTTACCGTTTGATCAATATATAATAATAAAGAATGGGACGTCTCTTACCAAGTAATTATTTTTTAAGAAAATTGTTACTTTTATAATAATATTCTTTATTCGAAGCAAAAATAGTTAGAATGGCAATGGATTTTGTTGAAACATATTTAGGTTGAAATATCGTAGACTTCGATAGCTCTGGTATGTAATTGTCTGTCAAGATCTCTAAATAAAAATTCAGATTGGTTATTGGAAATTTTACTATTATTTTTTATCTTATGCCGCTTTTGGGGAATTCCCAAACCACCTTTTTTGATTGCGAAAGTTTTTCGAGAATTTTTTTTATTTTTATTTCTGCAATCTTTAGGATTTAGACAAATATACTTTGAGCAAAGAGGGGGGAATTCAAAAGATTTATAATTTCTATCTCTTCTGGAGAATTTTCTCAAACAATGACAAATAGGCACGTGAGCAATTTGATATGTTATAATGGAAAAGAAAATTTTTAGGAAGCACTATTTTAATTAACTTACGTGGATCGTGAGCTGCTCCATGGAGCTTTGGTCGGCCACGTAATTCTGAACACATTTCAGATGAGCAAAATGATTCGTCAACGTATAATGCTTTCTCTTATTTTATACACCCCGATACATTAAGGTTTAGTTTAATTTCACTCGCAACGACATTTGTTTTCTGCACAAGCGAATTCTTTCTTTATGAATGAAAATGACAAGGCACAATTTGTTTTTCTTTTTTTAGTTTCAATCTTTTTTACTCAACTGCTATATACGGACTCAGTAATGGAGAGATTGCTCGGGATCTTATTGGCGATGACCACCGTATCATAGTAATCATGGTGACGAGCACATTGCCCGTACTTTTTCCGTCGAGGCGGGTTTGAAACCCTGAGGCAATTTTAAGACCCAACGTATTGCGGCGTTAATGTACGTTAAATCTGTCGAGGTTCCAAATTTTTCCATCGGCATGGTATGGAAGTTTGTATAGGGAGGTATCTGCTTGAGTGTCATCCTCGTCACTTCACCGAGACTCAGAAGAGTGAAGCCCGTAGCCAATAGCTCTCGTGTTGCCTCTAAGAGCGACGTTAATAAACAATCGATCAGTCAAAAACACTCGTTAGCAATGAGTAATGGCACTCCTTGCTGGTGATGATATATTTACGAATCGGTTAGGGAATTATAATCGGTGCAGTATGGATCCCGCTCTGAATTGATGTTCTTATGGATGGTTAGGCTATTAAAAGTTTCTGAAAAGTTTCAGCAATGTAGATCACTTCAAGATGTTATCATTATCCGATCTACCAACAATGGAGGTAACGCTGAAAAAGTGTTCCATCAGGGGGAAAATGTTCGGGGTAAGCTTTTCAACATTGTCGTTTTCGTCTGAAACTGAGTATCGAACCACAGTGATTCATCCACCACCGCTTACTGTCCGAAACGAAGCACTCCAATGCGAATTGCTTGATTGATTGTTTGAACATCTTCCTCAGAAGCAACATGAGGGCTATGGGTGGCGGACCCCATCGCTCTGAGTCTCGATCAAGTGACGAGGGCTGGTACTTCCCTCTCCAGATTTAGATGCCCTTCCGACAGGAGGACTTGGTATCTCTTGCTAAAGTTCCGCTACGCAGAGGGTCTTTGGAGACATCAGGACTCCAAACCACAACTCAAATGAAACAATACCGTCTATGCGCTCGCGACATGCCCACCCAGCTATTACAGCCGCATTCCGGTGCCAAAAAAGAATAATAATTCGATATAAAAACCAACGTTTTTAAAAGCAACGTTTTTATATGGTGGCAAAGTTTATTAGAGAAAATTATTGAAATATTAGTTAATACTGTTAGTTATTTTATCTTTAAAATTTACTTAAAAAGAGACATTTGTGAGCGTATTAAAAAATTCATAATATAAAATCAAAACATGCATTTGAAAGTTTGTAAGTCATTCTATTAAAAAAAAAAATGGGAACCAGAATTCAGAAAAAATTATTGTGATAAGACATGGCGCCTAATATTGGAAACTTTCTTTCTTGCGAATGATTACTGACTAAAAGTCAGCAACCCTTACTATCTCGGAGATTGTAAAGGGGAGATAGTATCTCCCCTTTGTGAGTACAAAAGGTTTACGATAACCTCATGCTGCGTGGGGAGTGCCCGGTGCTCCCAGAGGGGGAAAGAAATTTTTCCCTGAATCCTAAAAGCGCCTCGAGGAAAGAATATTTTGACTTATTAAAATTATTGAAATATGAGTTAAAACTTGTCGCAAACGAATAAATATTGCATTGTTAGGCGAGTACGAACGATTCCCGAAATTTCAAAGCTCTAGCTTGATGGGAAGTTGGTTAAATTAACGATCGAAAATTTGATGACACACACACACACACACACACCAAGTGAAATTCAGAAAAACGTTGTAATGTAATAAAAAAAGAGCGCATTCGTAATTCTTTATCACGCACAAGGAAATTATTAACTTCATGAAGACTTACTTTTAGGGTTTTATAAGACTCTCAAGTGTGTAAGTAATTATATATAACATGAGTAAATAATTATAAGACGGCTGTTCATGTCATAGTCATGAACTCGCAACCGATGTTTTTTTTTTTGTCGATTTATGGGTTCTAGTCATTATTCTACAAAAGATCTATCTGTTGCGGGGTTGATTCATGTTAATTATGTTGTAATTCCCATTCATGCCTTGATGTGGTGTAGAAATTCGGAAGAGAATGCCAGCTCAGAGGTCGTCTTCGTCACCGAGCTAAGGCTAAAATAATACGAGGTCTGATATCAATAGCTCTCACGTTGCTTCTCAGCGAGACATCAAACAAACAATCAATTAATCAATTAACTAATTTTACTACCTGACTTAGCAGTTTGGTCATGTCTCTGAGTTCGTACACGATGATTTTCTAGTCGAGCTGCGAGTTTGAGTCCTGATTCCGCTAAAAATACATAGTGTGGAGGTGCTGATGTAGTTTAATTTATCGAGTCTTAATGTAATCCCGTTGATGTGTCGGTGATGCTGAGAGTGCGGTAACGGTTCATCCTCGTCGTCTAACCGTAGATCAAACCTCAGAGGTGCATCGTATGTGCTTCGTAGGACTGTGTGGCAGAAACAGCCAAACATCTTCGATAAAACCAATATTTTGAGCAATTATTTATGCCTTGCCATTACTCAAGGATTAAATTATTAAAAGTTACGTTGAAAAAATATTCGATGGGAATATAATGAGACAAAAAAAGTTTAAGTGTATTAATTTCATTAACCGCTTTAAGAAATTCTTCTTAGGCATCATTTAATGAGATAAATTTGGAAATGATAACAAATTCTACTTTATTCCCTTTTCCAAAGCATAAATTGTAATAAAATATTATCTGTATATTTTTATTTCGAAAGGTAGAATTATTTCAAATGGGGAAAAATATAATACATAATTAAATATCTATGATGAACCTTACTGCAAAACAGTACTCATTAAAATGTCACGGACCACTTCTGTCAAAACAGCGATAAAAATTAAAGGAAAAAAATTAAACAAATTATTCCGAAACATTATTAATTTAAATCTGCATTAATCATAAAATATTTTAAGTCAATTTCAAACGCTTACTTCGTTTGTTTCCAGACAAATATAAATTAAAAATCATTTCAGAATATTTCTTCCTTAAGTACTAATGTATGCAAACCTTATTGCCTAATATTAGTCTATTACCATATTAGAAATACAGAAGTGAGTTGAAAAAACTTTTTTACCCTTGCAGTAACTTATTTGTAAATGGCTTTCGAAATTTTAAATATAACTTAAATTATATTCGTCATCAAGCAAAATATTTTAAAAAATTGATTTCTGTTTTTATATGATCATGTCTGCTATTTATTTTTGTGTGAAATGTCTAGACGAGCGGGCCATAAAATCTGTTATGTTGACATGATCTATCAAGGCTTATTCTAACTAGTGTTTTAATGAGTTGTTTGTACGAAGAATGCTGCGAAATATATGATTGGTTAAATAAATTTATATCTAATACCAACACATTTAAGAGAAAATTTAATTAATTTTTTTTTCCGCAACTCTTAACATAAAATAATGCTTAGAATTTACTATTTGTAATAATTAGATTAGATTACATGTAATAATTCCCGACATCTGTACAGTTTTCGCGCCGGTGCTAAGCTTCATTTAGATTTTAATATTTTGAGTTCGAATTTTTACACAATATACATGATATGATTGTTTATTAATGTCGCATTGCGAAGCAACAAGAAGCTATTGGCGACGGACTTCGTAATTTTGAGTCTCGCTCAAGTGACGAGGACCATATATGAGTTGGCACCTCCCTCTCGAACCTTCCACATCCTGCCAACGGAAGGACTTGAGACCTTGGCCAGGTTGTACGTGTATCTGTCCCTCTATACAGCGAATCTTTAAAGGCATCACTGCTTGAACCTTCGACCGGGCGAAAACTGATGACAAGGCTACCACGTGGCCGGTAGCCTAAGGGTCATGTCATATCTTATTATATTTTGCCATTTTTTTGCCATTATATTTTTCCAAAAAATATGGTGAAGTGTTGCAACAAAATACATAGTTTATTTCATTACAAAAATTTTTGTGACGTTAAGGCTTAGAGCTTCGTAGCCGTTTAAATCGAATAGTGTCTAGAATTCAAGAACTAAATCAGGGAAAGGTTATCTCGAGAAATAAAAAAGTCTTCATGGTTTCCATTATTCGTATGGAGATTTGTACCGCCTTCCTTGAACCAAGAACCTCGTTCCCATGATCTGAGAATTTTTCTTTCTTTTCTGAGGAGACATTTCAAGAATAAAGTTTATGAAAATACACCCCAGACAACTGGTGATCTGAAATTTTCGATATTACTCAAAAGACACACCAAGTCAATCTCAGCAGCTGGAAACATCTTTCACAAAATATGCGCAAACGAGGTCAGCTATGCTTCCAAGAAATGGCCGGACATTTTTAAATTTGTTGTAAACATAAGGCAAAAAAAGTTTTTTAGTTATGCTAGAAATGTTCTTAACCATTAGTATAATAAAAACACTTTTAAAGTTTGTTATTTTTGTCTAAATTCATGAATGGTCTGTACGGAAATTTTTAGGACTCTTGATGTAATCTAGGAATGTTTATTTGTTGCAATGTGAAGTGGATAGTTCCATATCTCAAATTGTTAGATAGTTGTTTTGTAAAAAAAATAGATTTGTCAAAACCTTCTATTCTTCAGTTTTAACATATTGTTAAGGGAGTACATTTATTTTTAATTCGTAACTCTGTCTTCATTCAAGTATTATTTCAGCATTATATTTTATTGTTGATTTTCATTATATTGATAAACTAACCAATGAATGCTCGAATGCTGAAATCAATGGGATGTCACAAATAAGACTTTGTCTGTAGTGAAAATCCTCTCATACTACAAGTGTGAAGTTGAACTTTTCAACCTTACCATACTCTGCAATACAGTAGAATTGGAAAAAAAAATCACTTTGATACTTTTCTGATTCGAATCACTGCACAAAGAGAGTCTGCTACACATCTGCAAATGATTCCGTGTGAACCCCCCAGCTTTCCGCAACGAAAGAAGCAGACAACTTCTAAATGAAAGGAGATATATGCCGAGGCACGCACGGAGACGGGGGCGACCTTTTTGTATGCCCCTGCTTTGAAAGGGCGCGGTAGAGAGTTAATTGCGTGTCTAAAGGTTACTCCAAAGGGCGCAGCAGCTGCGACCGGCTGTTCTATTCACCCCTCTTTGTCCTACGATTACTTTAGTCTACAAGAACACGGGATTGAGCGAGGAAGGAACGCGCAACTTTACGGAATCTCAAAATTTAAGTTTTGTAATAACTAATTGTTATAATAGCCGTATATTTCTGAATACCTGAACCTTATAACTTGATCTCCGTATAAGACGAGGTTGCGTTCTAACTTCAGAAATCTATTCCAAATTGAAAACCCATATGTAAGCGGAAAAGAAAACAATTTCTTGTAACGTTCAAATATGGTGTTACGTGTTTTATGTAATGTTCGAACACATTATGTTTATGACATTCTGTTATTATTTCAAGCGTACGTTTTGGTAATTTCTTATAGGTCCACTGCAAATTAGCCAGCATTACACTTTTCGTTTTAGCAACAACTCAGCAAACCAGTAATATAAGCAATTTTGTAAATAGAACTGCTCAATTTCTTTTGAAAATGACCATTCCATTTAGAGTTATTTTCCTTGTAAACTATATAAGTTAAAGAGAGAAAAATGTGCTATATTTCGTAGTGTTTCTCTTGCGCGCGGATGATTTAAAAGTCTCTACAGTTTTGGAGAATTAGAAGATCATTATATATGCCGATGATCTAGAATAATTTAGTTCAGAAAAAGTTTATAGTTTATCCACTTATACATGGGAGTATACGGCACATACGAGCACGTTATGTCTGGTGAAACATCGAAGGAATTTTACACATAGGCCCATAAATATTACTCTCCAGTATAACGTCACTAGTTCTCAATATGTCGTCACAAAAAAAAATTTCGTTGCTGCTGTAAAACAATTGTTAGTGTTAGATCACTTTAAAAAATAATGCTGCATTGAACAATAAAAGAAAATGTCCATATATTAACGGACCTGCTGGTAATGACTATCTTTATTTTAAATCATTTGTTTAGAATAGCTTAAGAACTGGAGAAATATTTCTCCATTTTTAAATAGCATCATGAAAAATGATATCAAAATTCAGTTCCGAGTAAATGACCACATTTGAAACCTTATTATTATTTCTTAAAATTATTTATTGTATTTTAGAGTCACGGATATATTTATACAATATTTCCATTACACACACATTTCCCAAGATATTATGCCTTCACTTCATCTAATAATTGATGTGCTCAGTTAACAATAATAAAGATGTCAAGTTACATAGAAACAAATCTTTTTAATTTGTTATATGTAATTACGAATATGTGAAAACTATTCGATATATGTAACAAACGAAAATTATCCGGAATATTATATGATTATTATGAATATTTTGAGTGTATTCTGAGATATGTTCAACAAAACAGGCATCATACTGACTGAAGAATAAATTCCAATATTTATTATCTGGAATAAATAGAATAATACATATAAAACTCTTCTAAACTTATTATTTTTTAAATTGCTCAAACTTTAAATTAATTTTTTATTGTAAGTTTTAATCAATCATACAAGAAAAAAAAATATACAAGAATTTTTAAACAAGTCATACTAAAATTAATTTCAATTTCTAAATTCAATTCCTGTAAGTCTCGTTAATTGTACTTTTCGTAATGAGAAATAATAATTAACGAAATTGGTTTTTTCTAACTACCAAATTAAGTATTCCCAAAAATATGTTCTCTCAATTTTCAATACTTCAATTAATATCTCGATTTTCCTTGTTACATAAAATTAATGAATACAGATACCCAGTTTTTTTTATTAATAGTAATAAGTTAACAAAAAAAAAATAAGGCTCGTTTTAATAATCGTCAACATTAGAAAGTAAATATGTTAAAACTTTCTCATTATACATGTTTTGCTTTCTTTAACCTTTTGTTCTGAATTAAAAAAGCTTAAATTTACCTCAAAAGTAATTATTTTGAAAGATTTTACATTATTGGGATTTAGACATGTCATCGTATCACATTAAGCTACAAAAAATAATAGTCTTTTGTTAGAATGTATATATATATATATATATATATATATATATATATATATATATGTATTTCAAAAGATTATTGTCCAAATTATTAATTTAATTTCAAATTTGATTCAATTTTTATCATTTATTTTACATAATTCTATAAATGTTTTCTTTTGCTTATTTTGGATTTTAATTGCTCTCTTATTTTTATGTGTTTTAATGATAATTTCTTTGCTTTATCTCTCTCTCTCTCACACACACACACACATATATATATATATATAATATTGATACAGGGTTATTACGACACTCATGGGCAAAACTTTAAGAGGCGATAGAAAACATCTAAACAAGAAATTTTTGCCGTGCAACACATGAGTGAAGAGTAAGCGGTGAGGGCGGTGCTGTAAAGGAAAGCATAAAACAGGAATTTTCTTACAGATCGTATTACATGCCTCCTGAAATCCGTAGTAGAAAGGACGATGTGTAAGAAAACTCGCGCTTCAATGTTTTTCATTACAGTACCATTTGGCGGTTCACCGCTTGCTCACCGCCTATGTATTGCTTTTGAAAAATTGCTTTTCAGTGGTTTTCGAAAATCCCTTCAATTTTTTCGAAACACCCTGTACCAATCTTAAGTTTTTTCATTCAAGATCAGCTACACCATTTCGTGTGCAGTATGTGGCCGCAGGATTCCAGTGATTATGGCATTTAGCTCATGGACCGCGTTATTTCAATCGAGTAATGGGTTTGAGTCTCGATTAAGTAACAAATTGTTTGCAAAGTGGAATTTCTTAAATCTGTTGAGGCTCCAAGTCTTCACGTAGGAAATTAGTAGAGAGAGAGTTACCAGTTCGTCTTTGTCAGTTTATCATGGTTCAAAATTGCGAGGTCCACCTCCAGCAGCCATGTCTCCTCCCGGGGAACCGGTATTGGGGATCTAAACACTTTGTGGTTTAGTTAGTAGCTACGTTACTTCTAATTAATAAACAATAAATTAATTAATTTGCATTTTGTATTCTTAACTGGCAGAATTGATTAGAATGGTCATTAAGTAATTTTATATGTATATTTATTTATTCGCTAACTTCTTAAATTAGTTTCTTGAAGAGGAATTTAGAAATGTTGCCTTTTATTAATCATAAATGTACTGTTCTTGGAATATTATTTATAAGGAAAAATTATTAATAACCTTTTCAATACGAAGCAAGAAATCTAAAAAAAATTCCATAGGTAAATATGCCAAAAGGAGTTTAAAAACTGTTATTTGTCTCGTATTGTCTGATTTCTCATTCTGATCAAAAAAGATATACCCCTCAATTTAACGATTGATATATTTCACTTATAAAAAAAAAATCACGATTTATTTCATTCAAGCTCAAACGACTCATTCCATAAAAATGTTTTGTGTTAGCATGAAAATACATCTAACATTCCCCTTTTATTCATTCTTTGGAAAGTAATGATAAATGGCACACTAATTTTCTTATCCAAAGCAATCCCTTGTTGGCAATATCTTTTCTTCCATGAGAAGCCTAGTTCTAGTTATTAGTTTGGCCTTTCGTAGGATTCAGGGCGGGTCAGCGGCAGATAAAAAAAAATTGCTTTCGTCGTCGAAGAATTCATCATTTCCCCACGCTTTGTCCGAAACAAAACAATACTCCCAGCATCCTTCGCGAGCGGAACAAGATGGCCGATCCGAGCAGAGGAAATGAAGAGAAAAAAAATATATATTACAAGCGCCATCTATTGTTACGCACGGGAATAATTCTGTGCCATAAAAATTCAAAACATTCCACAATGGGATTCCTTGTACTTCTTTCCTTCCTAACGGAGATTTCAAACGTTTTTCTTCGTTTCTTTCCGTGTTTTACGTGGCCGGTTGGAGTTTTGAAATTCCAGACGTACTTCTACGTCCTCTGATGTCTGAATTTCGACGTTGAAAAGAACTTCTTGAGGGGGAATTCATTCAGATATTAATAGCCAAACGAGATTCTTGAAGTTTTTTTCCCGGTTTTTCTGTTTTCCACATTTCCACAGATACACCGTTTTAATGAATTGGGAAGCTACATATTTCATTCAATTGTGACTGGAGTGAAATCCGCATAACATCTCATAAAATGATGCGTGAAATTTTTATGAATTATCTAGGGTAAACCGAAAAGTAATTTGTCTGCGTTTCTTTGAAATGACAATATGAGCCAGATTCTTATAACTAATTATTACGTTTTAATAACAGATTTACTTACTTAGAGCAAATTAAATGACAAAAGATGTAAAGTTATGACATTTTTGTTTCATAAGTATTAACATTGTAGGAGTATAGATACTGCCAAAACATATTTTTAATGCAATTGTAATCTATATACTGCTAACTGTAAATTAAATTTTCATTCTGTGTCAAATATTTATTTCTTATCTGTAGTCGTGGAAACGTACATAAGAAAATCGTTTGGAATTTTTTTCCCCCATTCTCTATAAAAATTGTTATTCATTATTTTCTGTTCGGAGGAAATTGTTTGTTTTATTTTTTTGATTGAAGAATAAAAATAGCTCTAGATTTTCGCTGAAAGCTGAAGCTTGTATTTTTTTATTTTTAATTCAAATTCTGTTTACGTTCTTTTTGCTCCTACAATATTATCATATTATGCTATAATAAGAGTTTCATATTCATACATCTTTTGATGAGCTTTATGAACAATCCTTACTTCAGAAGCAATACAATTGTCATATTATTCTACAAGTTTGATAGAGGGTTTCTCGAAGTAAATAAAACAAGTAATGTTACACTTAAGAAGTTTGTAGAAACGTTTATGTACTTTCTGCCCTTCTGTTAAACAGAGTATTTAAAAATATTTAGCATTGCGGGGTCTTATGCTATGTTTTCTACTAAGCAACCGCCTTGTAGCGGAATCGAGGCACATTATATATGTCGATACGCCAAGTCCTCTTGTTGGCGTGGCGTGAAAGTTCCTAGAGGAAGGTGCCAGCTCAAGAGTCGTTCTCGTCACTTGATCGAGGTATCAAATCTGCAAGCTCCGTGTGTTACAAAAACAATATATATATATATATATATATATATATATATATATATATAAACCTAAGTATAATTTTTTTGTAAGAAACATATGTTGGTGTTTAATACCGTAATGAAATATACCTAAATTTAAATTCATCTCTTCCACTCACTGCTTGATTTCGCATTCTCGAAAGTGGTTCGCCTATTTTCATGGTTATTAGCAAATTCGACTCTTAAAATGATTTCACCGTTAGTTGGGGATACATGCATAAAGAAAGTTTTTTTTTTTTATCAAATATCCAAAAACAATAGAGAATGATATTATAATCATCTGTAAAAGCACAATTTATTTCGTGCTCATTTGGATATTCTACTAGCACACGAACATAGAGCCAAACGAAATTGGACGATCTTGTCTGAGGAACACTTTGTAACTGTAATGAAGCCTACTTCCCTTTAATTATCTTTTTGTATATTTCCTGGACGTTGGTTAATTCCACCTACTCAACTTCTAATTTATGCAAAGCAGTGGTGATATATAAATTGAGGTGTAGTGAAATAATTGAAGGGGAATAGTGGGAATGGCGGTAGTAATAGAGAGACGGAATTTCGAAAGAGAAAGGGGAACCATAGAAGATGATTACGAGGAAGAATCTGTAGCACCAATAATACATTTGGATGTCTGAGTGTTATAGAAGGCAGGAGGAGATAATGGACAACAGATAGGTGGTGCATGATATCATTTAGATAAAGATGCGGGAGGGTTAGCTTTACATTGATGGAAGATTTAAATAAGTCTCTCTCAGACGGCTATTAAAAGTATTTTTAAAGCCCTGGATTCATCAGTTATCAATGCTTGGAGATTTTGTATAAAGGGACTTCTCAAGTAAACATTACAAGAAAGGATTTAATTTGCAGTCTCGGTTGATGAATTAAGTGATAACTTTCGAAATGAAGTCGACAACAATTAAATTCCCTTGAAGAAAATTCACTATACTGACATACGGAAGAACTCCGAAATTCTATCGTCATACAGTAGAAATAGGTATAAGAACATTTGTATTAAACGCAATAAAATTGTTTACGGAAAATGTATTGCAAAAACGGGTTTGATATGTAAGAAACGCTTTGAATCATGATTTAGATAATAAGTATCTCACTAAAATTTAATTTTTTTGAAAAACACTTCCGTTTCGCTCTATGAGCAAAGTGACTCACTTCGGTGAAAATAAGTATACAGAAATATCCTAAATCTACTGTTAATCACACATATATGATCATTTATGTATATGAATGTGATATTTTGTGCATGCAAACATATAATTATATGTGTATACAGATATCTCAATCTCGTAACATGATTTCCTTTTATTTTAATGTACCTCTTTCGTCTACCGGTCATTTCGATATAGTGATCGTAATGTTAATACTGTAGGCTTTCTATTACCGTCCTCAAATATTTATTGGTTTGTGTACTTGAATGCAAAAACTTGTATCTGGAAAAGCAAAAAATAATGAATGTTTTTGTGCATTTACGCTTTTCTGCAATTTTTGAAATATTTTCGAATATTTTTCAAAGACAGGAAAAACGCAAATAAATCATTAAAAAAGGGATAAAAATATTTTTAAGATTAGGAGGGAAAATGTAATTTCGTAAGAACCATCATTATTTATTACACTTTCGGGTGCACTTTTTTACTTTCAAATAGATAAACTAGTTTGGATTTGAGGAAGAAAGAAATTCTACAGGATTTACATTATGATCATGAAATGATAGACGGGAACCTTAAAAAAGGGAAGATTAAATTTAAGCTTTGCAAAAAAAAAAAAAAAAAAAAAAAGGCTTTCATTTTTCCTTGTAGAAGACCTCCCATTTACCTCAAGCTATTTTGAATATATTTATGCGTTAGTCTTAGAAACATGTATTGCGCATGCTTTTGGAGAGCGATGACTCAAAGTGTTCTTTCTCGTGTCTTTGCAGGTAGCATATCGGGGACGTGGAGATCGAGAGAAGGAAGCTGGCTACCGGCGTTAGTTCTAGTTCTGCTCCTCATCGTCAATCTGTTATTGTCTTAACACTTCAGGTGAGACATTTTCTGGTTACTAAGCATCGAAGCATTGTAAGGGGACTCGGTACCCTAAACATGACCAAAATGTCAAAAAGAAATTATCACTTAATTTTGACTGTATGACTTTCATAAATACATGTACAAATTTTATAGCTCTAGCAGTTTTGTTTAGAGAGATATTTAAATTTTCTTTTTCAGTAAGCTAAAACATTTCATAGACCTTCCAAGCTTTGCACTGCATTTCCTCGGCGTTTTATTTTTCAAGACAGGTCATGCACTTAAAAAGTTAAGGCTCTTTTTTTTTTGTTACCAATATAAAGTTTTGAACTTTTTTCTGGTTGCTTTGCATAATATGTTTTATAACTCTGTACATGGATAAAGGTTTTAAATATTTTTTTTTTAAAAAAAAAGACACAAAATAAGAAGTTTTTACTTTTTGAAAGAGTCTTATGGAAAAGAAAACTGGTAAAACCATAAATAACACTAGTACGACTGAACACACTTACAGATTTATAAGAAGCATCACTAAAAATATAATAAATATTGTTTAAAAATGTAAGAATTCGTGGAAGTAAGAATATTAAAATACTGAAATATATTTTAAAAGAAGTAAAAAAATATTTTTAAGTAATTATTTGTTTGGAATGATTTTTTTTCTAAAATGAATATTTTATTCGTGTGCAAATAAAATGAATAAAAACTCTTTTTTTTTAAATTATCTAACTAAAAAAGGTTGCTCACGGAATTCTGTGAATAGGATAGGGTGCCCATATGAACCTGATTCTGATTTCACGATTGGCGATATATCAATCCATTCGCGCGTAAGAGTTCCGATTACACAAAAGGCTCTTCATGTAGAGAGGTAGATTCCCGTTAAATCTTTTATTATTCAAAGTGTTTCCGAAGACATGGCTCGGCCATCATCCGACCGTAGTTCAAACGAGGCATGATTGTCGGATGTGCTACTCGAACCCCTAGAGGATTTACTTGCTTTAGGTAGGCACAGGAATCACGATGCCGTGGAAGCCTAGTGATTTTTTTTCCTTTCCTGTAGAGTTTCTGAGGGAAACATGGGGAATGAAACACCCTGTGTTCTGTAGCGATTTTTCTCTATTTTCGACCTTCTTCACACCTAATTTTTATCTTTTTTTTCTACTTTTCAAACGTCTAGATCAAAATTATACATTTTTTGACGCAGCATCACCCTACATGGCTCTTGCGCCATCGAACTCCATCATAATTTATACCCATCGGTCATCTGGATGAAAGTACTGGTAGGAGATTGAGGGTCGCCTGGGTATAGTAATAAAAAAATAACAGAAACATTTTGTACACACAATATTACGCGTATGCATTATAGTATGGTAATCAATGGATGATGATTTTGATAATAATATAGACACACACACGCACACACACACAGTAAATTTTGTATTATACATATCTAATCAAATAAGTTTGCAATCAATACATTTTACAATAATTACCTAATCTCATTTGTTTGAAATTACTTTTGATTGAAGTTACATTTTAAGTCAGACACAGTATATTATGAATATAATCTTAACAATCAACTTTGCATTATTATACTCGAAGCAGTTACTTCAACACTGATGTAATTACTAATACTGATGAATATATGTAAAGTGTTATCCGTATTGAATGTTTTGAAATCTATTCTTCATTAAATATATAAAATTGGTATAGTACGTAAAAATTCAAACTTAAGTCATAGAAATTAAAATAATTTAGCATTTAGTATTTAGTTCACTGATCCATGCCTCGCACTCAGTCGAAAATAACGTTTATTACTTTAGCTGCATCTCAATCAAAAGAGTGAAGAGGACATCTGAGTTAAAAAAAGAGTTTCATTTTAAAGTTCCGAAACTACCTCTTTCACTTGCATTAATAACTTTCCGTAAGAGTTAGAATTATTTTTTCTATAAGCAATATTTTTTGTTTGCTTCTCAGCCTTTTGAAGATAAGACAATTTATAGTACTGATTAAAAAAGGATCTGGTGCATTGGTTGTTATATAAACTATTAATGCTGGAAATGTAATATTTTATTCCGTAATTACCTAGAATTTTATCAAGGAAATATTTAAACAGTTTGAGAATTTAAGATTTGAAAGTTATTCCGAAAGAAAGTTCGGTTGTTTTTAAAATTTATCTTCCTTTTTCATTTCTCAAGAGAGAAAAATGTCTCGAGCTCGCAAAATTTAGAAAAATTATGCAAGGAGGCATTGAATAAATGTCTATGTGTATAGTTTAAAGTAGTATAAAAACATATGTCACTATAAGTAATCTAGTTCGTTTCATATTTCTCGTTTTGAAGTTTTTATGCAATAGACTTTTGTTGAAGCTTTTTTTTTAAGTCCTTGAAAGAATAAATTATTGGATAATACTTGCTACTTACTTAGATAATTTACTATTTTGAAATAACTTTAAAAAAAATCTTGTGATGTGAATAGTTTTTTTTATCTTCTTAAAATCCGTACAAGTTTGAAAAGACTGTGTAATGAAATTTGTTTGAGCCTCAATATGCATGGGGCTCCTTGAGTCTCTAGTAATTAGGGTTTAATATTAAAAATTGATTGTTTCTAAAATTAAATAATTAGTTACTCATTAAACTAATAAGTGGAAAAATAATGTACAAAAGTACATTATCAACAGAAAACTGTTGACACATAAGTAAACATTACTGAAAGACTGTTGTTTCTATTTACATCGTTAATTCAATGATATTCCTTTATAAAACACTAACATTTTTTATTCACCGAAATGCCGAACATGAAAATAATTAAAATGTACCAATTTAAACTGTTATATGCTGCTGCCTTTTTAAATTCCATGGAGCTTTATTTACCAATATTTTTCCGACTATAATTTTAAGTGATACAAAATTCTTAACACCAAAATATTAAAGGACATAATCTGAGAAATCAAACGGAATATCCTTCATGTATTCTTGTTTGGTAAATATTACGTTTCTGTTTGTAAATTGATCTTTAGATGTAGGTTCGCGTGAATAAATTTTTTGTAAACCAAATTTTCGACATTTATTCTAATACTCTTATATAAGATATGAAACTTGAGACACAAGACTGATTTTGATCAAGAAGTTATATCCAGTCTTGCTAACTTAATTGGTTGTAATAATTACAAGGTAATAATTTTGAAAGTAAGTTACAACGATTTCAAAATTAAAAAAAAAATATTAAAAAGTTATTAATATATTTTCCAATATGATTTTTTATTTATAATAATATATTAACAAATATTAATAATTTCGCTTAACCTTATATACTTTTAGAACAGAAAAAGACAAAGACTAATAGATTAGAGAATACATCTTTAAAAATCAAATTAAAACAGAAAGCGTTCTTGAAAATCTTCCCTATTCGAAATCTCCCTTTTCCTCTAGATCTTTACGAAATTAATAAATCCGAAGTCCCTTCCAACCGATGACACTGCCAATAACTGAAAGAAGTGCCTATCCTTAGCCGAGATTTACCGCAGAGCATGGATAAACGTGGGGATATTTTCCTCCAAAAATGGCCTCTCTACTCGGCCTAATCGATGACCCGTCGCAGCGCCACCTGCCGTCGACCGCAGGAGTCAATCGATCCATGGAATGAGAGGCAACATTGGTGCGACTTGAATAAACATGGAAGGCTCGCGTCGCTAAGTGTTTTTAGATGGACGCACTCTCTTTCTCTTTTTCGACCCCCCCTTCCAATCAGTGGCCATCCATCCCTTTGTAAGTGTCTTCCGAAGAAAGGCCCTCTGTCTAACTCTCTTTGCTTTTCTGTTTTTGTCCGACTGTTTGCTGGCAACAAAAACATTCTTTTGCATTGGCCTTCGAACTGTCCTTGTGATACACTAACATAAATGTATCCTTGTGAAGAGTTAGTGATGCAATGAGAGAAAATAGTCTTATACCTAAGATGATATATATATATATATATATATATATATATAT
>BMAW01117270.1:188979-332623 GCA_019974015.1 Nephila pilipes | reverse complement strand
ATATATATATATATATATATATATAAAATTTCATGTGTTTCAATTACAAATTATAACTGATAAAAAACCAAAATAATAAAATTGATAAATATTATAACTATTAAATCGCAAATATTACGAAAAATATATAGTAAAATAAAAACAAAAATACAAAACACTAAGGTTAAATTTGGATTTTCTTTAATTTAAAATATACAAAGTTCTAGTGAAATTAGTCATTAAAGTGCTGAAAGTATAATATTACAAAATATTTAAGAATATATATTAAACATGCAAATAATTAAATATTAATGTATAAAACCAGTAATTTAAAAATTACAACAGAGTTGAATATATAACCACCCACACAAAAATTTCAAAAGAAAAGAATAGAGAATTTAAATTAAAAAACGGAGATAAAATAATGATAATTTGTTTCAGACTTGGGAAAGGAGAAAAATGTGTTTATACTAGTATTACGGATCCAATCCATTACACTTCTGAGAATTGCCATAAAAAAACAAAATGATATTAAACCAAAATAAGCAGAATCCCGGAATCAAAACCAAAATTCAACCAAAGAAAAAGGAAATAAAGGAAACAAATTCCTTTAAACCAAAGTAATTTAACGAATCCTTATTTATATACATTTCTGAATAATTTTCACTAAAAAACAAAGAGTTAAAAGTATTTTCACCATACAAGCAACTTATATTGTACTTAAGTCACTCTTCTAATATGTGGCGATGCATTCATTACCAGGAAAGCTTTTACCGCCAAACACATTTGATTGGTTAATTATTTTAAGAAGCGAACAGTGTTTACTTCATTCCTACTATTTTACAGTTACTTTTAGAACAATGTTTTAAAGAAGGCGTCACATTACGATTTCGCTATGTGTAGCTTCACATTCATTGTGCTTCTTTAAATTCGGGCAAAATGAATTTTAACTGAGTTGCAGTTATTTTTTATGTACCATTTAAATTGAAATGAGCAAAGACTGAAACAAGTGATAGCCAATCAACCCAAATACCAAGTTATTCATTTACATGTGAACATTGTAAACAAAAACGTAGTAATTTTATTTATATATAATATTTTTCATTCGATAGTTATTAAAAAACGTGAGATAATCATTATAACTGCTGAATCATTTGTACTTTATTTGGATATAATTCAGTACAGTAGCAATTTCTGAGGTTTATTGCATATTAGGCGTCATTTTACATTCGAATTCATTGTGTTACAACTATTTAATAATCAGTCGATTTTACATTTAGATTGATTGTATGATTCAGATTAAGAGAAAAATAATATTAAAAATATTTGTTACCAATATTGAAATAATATTACCGGGTATAAGAAGAGAACTTGAAGTTCAAACAACACGAGTCTTAATAAATATTGTTTTTCGTTATTTCATGTAAAGCAAGTCTTAATACGTTGAAACAAATATGCAGGGGACAAAAAGGATTATAATACCAAGAATAGTAAAATAGTATTTCATTATATATATGTATTTAATTATAGTACTATAAAATTATATATTATGCATTAAAATAATATTTATTGTACTTATATAATACATAAATTTACTTCTTGTGCATTAAGAGAATAATGTGTGAAATAATATTTTTACAATACCTTTTACATGAACAAAATGTAAATTCCACACATACACACACACAACACACACACACACACACACATACATATAAATATAAAGTATATGAGGAATTATCAAGTATTTTAAGGCTTCTGTAAGAATTGATTAAAATGTGATTATATTTAAATTGTACATTACTTTATATATTTTATTTTCAGAATATCAAATAAATTAATTTTAAAACGATCTGTAAAAAACAATAGCTTAAGTAATATGCGTGTATTTAATTTGATAAATAAAAATCTCTATATTTTTGACTAATTTTTTCATTTATTTGTTTATTTATGGCTATTATTATTTGTTTATTTATGGCTATTATTATTTTCAATGCTTTTTCTGTTTGACTCCTTTCGACCCAACCAGTATTTGTCGTTATTTTGAACCCCGCTTACAGAACGAGATCGACACTTGAGCTATATTCGTATTCTTGACATGCACTCTGTGACAACTCTGAGTCACGACTCATTCAATATGCAACAACTCAATACTCGTCAGTTTTTACTTGAAATCACGATCCCCTAACAAGTTATCGAAAAATTACTGTACAACCTGGCTATAGATTCAGTTTTAAATAATCTTTTATTATTATACATGTTAGATTAAATTTTTAAGTGTTTTATTTACTTCATCAATAGCCGTATAAAAGGCGCTTGCCCTTAAAAGTTTTAAACTATATTCGATCTAACATTTTCTTATGTCTTTTACTTTCAGATTAACTTCCATGTTCCCCAAAACAAACTTCTATGTCCCTTTCGATATCAATTTCTTTACTCCTTCCAGACTTTTTATCTACTTTCCAGACTCACTTTTAAGAATTCACAGAGATTGACTGTTTATTCTCCAAGAAAACTTTCTTCTGCAGATAGCAAGAGAACTTATTCTTAATGCTAGACTATACGTAATCTTGTTTTCTTGGTGTTAGAGTTTATATAATATATTTAGTCTATTTTTAACACAGGCTACAGTTTTTATATACCCTATAACTTAAAAAAATTATTATCGCTTTAGATGAACGGTTTTTGTAAACATGTATTAATACATAAACGTAGTGAAATGCAGAGAAGTAAATAGAGCCATCCCATCCATTGAGCATATACCGTATATTTCTGAATTAAGCCGAGAGTGTGTTTTCCCCAAAATCTATCCAAAATTCAAAACCCATATTTTAGCAAATCAGGAAATTTAAGTTTAAGATTAAAATAATTTTCTTCTTTCACTATTATTTTTACGTGTATATTACCAATAGTGTTTTATTATTTCCATTGTGCGTTTTGGTACTTTTTGGTTAGCAGGCTGCAAATTTTGCCAACATTAGATTTTTCGTTAAGGCAACGACTCAACAATCCAGCAATGTAACACTTTCGAAAATAATACGACCCGTTTTCATAAAATGAATGGCAATTCTATTTGAAATTATGTACCACGTAAATTTAAGATTTTAAACTAAAGAGATAAAGAGGCCTACTATATTTGGCGATTTAACGCTTGCGCACGGCTAATCTCAAAATGCCTACATTTCTTGCGAATAAACGGATTCACTTATAAACCAAATGTAGTAATTTAACTTTTAAAAAGTTACGAAAATTCTTAGCCAATGCATGAAAACATTTTGCGTTTTAATCTTATAATATTAATTACTGTTCCTTTGTTGCATATTCGTCGACGTATCTCATTAAATTGAATGAGCAGTAAAAGATGTTGGAGATGGTATCCACCAAGCCAAAATAGGGAGAGCAGTTAATTTAATCACACGTTTATTAACAGTCTCTACGCACCAATCACACATAAACAAATAATTATACTATTTACAACTATACAAGGCTTCCAAATAGCCCATATTACAATTTAACCCACTTTTGCGGTCAGGAGAAATAACCCGCCTTACACGGTCAAGATCCAATAGCACTCTGAAAATATTACCCATGAACCCGTGCGCTCTCACTTACACGAGACAAGTCGCCTCCTGGCGGGATCCGAGTAATTTATTTCCAACAAAAGATAAGCAATATATTGAAAAATAGAAATTTGTTATGCTTTAAATTGCTTTTGTGTGATCTTGGGTTTTAATTTTCTCTTTTAAACTTCTTTTGACTGATTTTTTTTCAACTTTTGAATATGAGATATCGAAGCAAGAGATTCATGCATAACATCCAAACTTGCATTTTCAAATCTTTTCGCTTAATATATTGTACGCTTAAAGTGGCAAAGAAGTCACGTATGTAAACTATTAAAAATTACAAAAAGACAAATAAACTAAACTAAATATTACAAACAGGTACATATGAATAGAATTAATTAATGTGAAATACATATTGAATTATAAATACTAATTAATCTTAATAAATAAGCAAATCGGTAAAAGCCTGAAAATTGTAGATATTAAAAAAATTATTATAAAGGCAAGGGTGTTAAAAAAAAGAAATAAAGCAATTTAAATGCTACTTTTAACTTTGGACAAACATACGTAGTTAAACATGTTCAGAGGATCTAATCTAATCTTACTCAGCAAATTATTTTGAAAAAAATTGGTAAAAACCATAATTCAATAGAACAAAGACAAGCTATTTAAAAATATTATCTAATTTAAACTATAGTTCTAATTTATCTTATGTAATAAAACATGTTAAACAGCAAATATTCTCAATTTAAGCTACCAAGACATAAAAAGTATTAAAAAATCAAATGATGTCTGATTCTACATTAACTCGTGTGATCAATGTCTACAAGATGGTGAATGTCTTAGTGCGAACTCCATTCGGATTATCTGGTAGAGTTGGTATAAAATAATCCCCCTTTGAAAAAACCAAGCATTTATTCAAGATATTTTCTTCTTATTACATATATTAAAATATCCTTTGTCATCTTCTTTCACATTTAATTTTAAAATCGGAAACAAGCGGTGCATATAGCATGTTAAGAAGCAGAGCGAAAAAAGAGACCACATTGCATAGAAAGATGTTGGTAAGAAAGAGAACGGCCACCGCCAACGTCAGCTGAAAAACCCAGAAATACGGGGAAATTCCGAAATTCTGCTTAGGCTACAATTAATTGAGACATAGGATCCTAGCACCACACACGCGATTTTGTGAAGAGAAGGTGACAGTAAGAGTATGGTAAAGGTAAAGAGTATGTCGAAAAAGAGAAAGAAAGTTAAAAAGAAGAAATGAAGATGATTACTCAGAAGGGGTGATCTCTCTTTCTCTCTTTTTTTCTCTCTCTCACTCACAATATAGTCTGTCAGGTGGACGGATTATAATGATAAAAATACAAGCCTATTCTGTTAGCTCATATTGTTAATTCTAATGATACTGATTATTTTGACCAGAGAAACAGAAAATGTTACTTTTAATAACTCGTTTTTTGGGGAATGATTGAAACTTTTTCTTGTTACTTCAAACTGAATCTGCAATTTTCATGTGAACCAAATAGAAAAGTCTCAGTATGAGATATTAATCCCGGTTACATAATTTCTTTCATCCAGGGCTCGAAATCACAAAATGCCTCCTCTATAAACCATTGAAATGCCCTGGTAGGAAGTTAATTTTCTAATAAAAGCTATGTAAACTGAGCAACGAGTATTTCTCGTTCCGTTTCTTTGAGACATTTTCCAAATTTCATAAGTTACATATAGAGAGAGTGTGTGTGTGTGTGTTGAACAAGGATTCCTTCCCCTCTCAAGCAGATGCACGATAATTATAAGTTGGTAATTCCGCAGATGTGCTCATTACAAGGGTCACCCTCCCCCCACTGCGAACATTTACTCTGCAAATTAATACGCCTAATCACTCGCTAAGCGGTTCTAATGCAAAATTTGCTCACGCAGCGCAATTACGCCTGCCCAATCAGCTGCGGCATCCAGTGTCCAGCGGGGAGGGGCTGCAGGAGAGGCTGTAAGGCATAGGCTGGCCGTCTTGAAAAGCCATTCGAGAATGGCGTGAAAGCTCAAGCATCTAAAATCTAGTATAAACATTTTAAGTGGCCAAGTCCTGGCCGCTTAATTTGTTCCTTACAATTCATTTCTGACATTTAAACTTGTGAAAGTAAAGATACAACAATAATTCCATTGAACTTTTTCCCATGCTTGATACATATTTTGCGTTTGGGTTTTAGAAAATCAATGTTATTAAAACCAGTAATACAATTTGAGAGTAATATATTTTCATAAATAAACGGTACAGAATGATAAGTAATTTGTGAATACAAAGGGAAGATATGGATTTTTTCTAATGTTCGATATAATTTCTCTAAGTTACACATAAAATGTCATTTCGATGTGTTAATTCCCACCAAACACTTCGTAATATGTCAGTGGTAATTGATATTGTACAGCAGCAGACATTCGTTGTTTAAGTTCAAGTAAATTTGTCGGTGATGGTGGCAAATACTCTTTATCTTTTACAAACCCCCAAGAGAAAAAAAATCGCATGAGATCATATCTGGTGACCCAGGTGTCCAGCTGTGTAACATCAAGTAATCTGGTTCAATATGATCTATCCAACAGTGAAGTAGCTTCGTGAAATGTTCCAAAGCAACTTTCATGAAATAGCTTCACGAAGAACATACGAATGCCATTCAATTGGTCGCAATATAAGGCTTTCATGTTTCCTTTTTATGTATGCATTACTTATCATTCTGTATCACATCTTAGAAAACAGGGAATTTCGAAATTTGATTATTTATTTTGAATATTTCTCTATTTCACTAACATAACGAATACTTAAAAGTCTTCAAAGAAATTTTGAATATTTACTGCAACGATGGATGAATTGTTTTATTAACTTCGCACTTAATATTAAAGCGAGGGCTGTTGTGGACGCACCTGGCTATTTTGAAGCATTATCAAACTATGAGGATGACACCTGAGCTGGCACATATTCCTCTCTTTTAACTTCCTCACAGCTTCAACTTTCATGTGAGGACGTTAAGCCTCGAGACATTTAACATGTATCAGCGCCTCTACATGACGAGTCTTTAAGGACACCAGGATTCGATCGCGTGACACAAATGAGACAATACCAACCATAAGCTCGAATTCATAGTTACTTGGTATGATGCTCGCTTTTTGCTACCAGAAATTGTATCCCTATTAATTTATTAAATAATTAGTCAATAAATAGTCAGATAGGCAACTGTCTAATAATAATCAAAAATAAATATTTGAATTAAAAATAAATAATTTACTCATGTTCGAATCCAAAGTTTATAATTGAAGTTTCTACTTATCTCAATAACAGTTTACTGTTTTTGACTCAGGAAAAAATCAGACGAAAGGGCAATATCCAATGCATCATCGAAGACATCAGACTCTAAAAGTCGGTCGGAAAAGATGACGCTTCCCGGCAGGAGAGGTGGAGCTTGAGTAAATTAGGTTCGAGTCAAATATCAGCTATCAGAAGATCACTAAGTTTTCTTGTACCAATATCGTGCACTATAGTTTCACTAACGTTCTATGACTTGTCTTTTAAAGATGTCCAATCCATTTATTACTTCTCATCCTCATTAATACTTCTATGTGTATAGAAATGTTGATTTATTCAAGGCAAGGTACTCAAATAACGTCATACAGTACCCTCAAAACTAGATGAAGTGGGAAATGCACGAGAACCAGAGACTGCGTCTCCTGCGGCCGCAATTACCAGAACAGTATCACAGGCATAAAAGCGAAAATAACTCATTATAGTAGTAAGATGGATTACAAATGGATGGTTTCTAACACTTCCAGTGTGGCAAAAGTATTGAAACGGATCCCTCTCCTCTTAAAAAATATAATTATTACAAACTAATAATTTTTTAGATTTACACATTCATAATTAATTCAATGGGTCAAAAGAAGTGATCAGATAGTGGAAAGGAGTGGCTGTGATCCTAGAGGAGATTAGAGAATTAAGATTAAGAGCAATAACTCTCAAATGAAAGGACTACCATTTGATGCAATCAGTTAGTTTACTTAAGCAAACAGGATGAAAGATAACATCAATTCAATTCTACATACCTGGAGCAGAATGACAGAGGTGTCCCAATCGTTGATATTTAATACATGTACATAAATTAGATAGTGTGGCTCGCGAGTGTGTTTCGAACACGTACCTGTTAGTTTTTTATGTGAATATCGATGTGCGAATGTGCTAAAATTCTTGGCGAGTTTCTTATTTGAGTATGCCGCCAAGAAGGATGGAGGACAACCACAAAGTGGGAGAAAGCACCCTTTCCTTCTGAAAATACGATTCACACTTTTGAAGAAAAAACGTTCAATAACACTAACGAGTCTCGCATAAGATGAATCAAAATGTCCAAGATGGACTATCCGAAATGAAAATCCACACTTTTGTGATCGTGGGAACTACATATCAGTATTTAATCAAGAAGCAGCATAATCATTTTCTCCTTAAGATAGTGTTCAAAATAGTTGAATCATAGGGTAAACAAAATTTTTTATAATGTTTGAGGTATAAGAATATATCGACGATTACATTTTTAACACTATTAACTTCGAGTTACATTTCCCAAGATCTCAAACAATTAAAGTTTGCATATTCAAGAAATATTGATCGTTAAAGTTTTTATTTCTGTGTTTTAAAAACAATCAAATTATTCAAAGGAAAAGAAATAGAAGTAATGATATTTTAACGAGTGAGTTACTACATACATTGTATGTAAAGTATTTTTTTTTATTTTCGTAAGAAATGAGAAAATAACAAGCAATACACCGTCAAGGAAAGCCAAACACATTTATTATTACTTGATGTTAATTATGAAACGTTGACAAGAGTCCTGAAGTTTATATGAAAAATAAATTCCGCTATAAAAAGCGATCTTTTGAAACAAATCAATCAGGTTAATACAGAATCTTTCTTTTGCCTTTCATTCCGTTTGTTTCTACGCATGACTGGTAGTTAGGGAGTTTTTTATTGCGCAAAACCTCTACAAGGACATTTATATTCTAATATCCAGACGATATCCATTTGGGGACAAATATGCTGTTGGAATATAATCACAAAAAATATGAAACTACACAAATGGCATTGTAATGTAGTTTTCCTCTCGAAAATGATCTCTTTCTTATGAGTGTTATTTTTTCCCGTCTCATAGAGACATATAAAATATCCAGTTAAGAAATATGGGGTAGAGTTCACATTAAACGACCCCCAAAGTTAACCTTACTAAATTTTCAACAATTAAAACAAACATATTTATAACGGCTTCTCGTGCATTTTTCTCTTCGCTTGTTGTACTCTGTGATGTTATTCGATTTTTCAGAATCCCGACTTGTGAATAAATCTATTGGGCAAATTAGTATAACTATATATTGTAATGTAGTGAAATAAAGAGGGGAGATAAATCAGATAGCGAGAGTAGACATGTTTATACATAGCGAGGAGTTTTAATCTCGGAGAGCATTTAGTGCACACGCACAGCATTGTTGACAGAAGATTAAACGTCGTAGGACAGCGGAGATTAGAATTCAAACTCAGTGTATTTGTTCCGGACCCAAAACCACTTTTTGCAGGTATTGAGATAAACAGAACTTTCAGATAATCTTTAGATGTGAAAGCAAAAACAGTTTCGGTCCACATTTGTAATAGAATTACAGATTTTTTTTTGTGATTATTTTTAGATAAGAATAATAATCACTTAAAACTTTCTGACTATTTCATTAACTGATTATTTTTAACTTAAATTAATTAAACGCTAAATAGTCACATTAAGATGTCACAAAGTACTTTGATTCATGTTTATCGTTATGCAACTAGTTTTAAATATATTTTAATATTATAGAACATAGAAGAAATCTTATTGTTGCTTACGTTAAATGCAATGCAAATTGAATAAAAAATATATAATTTTCCTTTCAGTTTATTTATATTTCGTTATTAAAGAATAAGATTCTTCCATACTCGAAATGTATTAGATTATGGGGACTAGATAGGCTTCTTTGATAATTTCCAAGAAGGTGTGCAGGGATCAAACCAGACTCGAACAATGAAATTTAAGACTCAGTGCGTCTTTCAATTTAATAAAACGTATTTATCATTCTCCATTCGAAGCAAAGAACAAAAACACGAAAGTAATACAAAGAGTACAAGTTTTTGTTGACGGATGGTATTATTAAGGCCAGATGGAATTACTATTGTGGGCTTCCATCCATTAAATGGCGCGCAAACAAATCTGATACTGATTCATAGGTTAGTTTTGATTACCACCGCGTCGAGTTAACACCTTCGATGAAATCTGGATTCTTCATTAAGAACTTGAAACTAAGAAAAACCAAAACTATGGATTACTTCCGGTGAATTTATTTTATTGCAAATGAAGACAGTCTGAAAAGTTAAGGCGATGATTTTTTGAGATGCGAAAGGCGTAATATTCGTGAACTTCTTAGAAATACTGTGATGAATAATCCCTTTTCTAACATAGGCACTTTTAAAATTCTCTCATTAGCCTACATATTAAAGATTACAATACAACTAAATATTATTAGGGAAAAGCGAAAATTACAATTTAATCGACCTCTAAATCTATGTTTGGAATCGATATGTATTAAATTTTTAATTCCGCACCAGGAGAAAACATAAATTACTGTATCTCCTACACACGAACTTAAATAAATTTATTTACCCTCTAATGTATTTTTCAGCATTTTCTCAAACTCCATTCTTTGGCTACCCTTTTTAAGAATATAAGGAAATAAAATTAGAACATTAGTTTATTTCAATTCGCGAATTCCCTGCGTTAGATTTAGGAATATACGCGGGCCCTCAGGAAGAAGAAGAATCAATAAAACATAGTAAAATCATGAAAAATGTCTCAATAAATGAATGTTCCAGATAAGAGAATACTCATCCGCATCGAAATAATTATCTTATTTTCATGAATTATTTGTATCGAAATGGTTGTTTAAACCCCCTCGCGGATTTTCCCCCCCCCCCCGCTCTGTCATTCATTTCATGGTTGTAAGTATATTATTTGTTACATGTATTAAACCAATATCATTTTAATAAGTATTTATTTAACATATATATTGCACAATATATATTTGCAATATCTATTGTATTTAACATATATATTGCAAATAACTACACCATTATTATAAACAATTAAATTTACTAAAAGAACAAAGCAACATCACAGGATTGAAAACTTACCCACAACTGATGTGGGACTCAGCTTTCGTATATATACAGAACATTGGAGAAAAACCCAATTTGAATGTTTAAGAGAGATCTAGAATTATCCAGAGATATTATACAAACAATAAATCATATTTTAAATTATAAGTCTATTCTTTGGATGAAATTACCGCGAATGGGACTCGGATAGAGAAACTACTGTCCAAAGCTCTACCAAATAATATATTATTATTTGATTCATGAATCCAAGAATATGTTCTGGAACACAAGTAATGAATATCGTGTGTTTTGAGATCGAATCGCTACTTTTTTCTGTGTGGTAGCTTATAATTATTTCCCCCATCCACCTGATTAATGCATTCCATGATCTACTGCGAAGCATCGCTTAATGTTTAGATATTTAACGCATTGAAAGACGTACACTGGTGTCCAAAAGTTAAGCAGAATTTTTGAATAGCTAAACATAGTGAGTAAATATTGGTGAATTTGTTTTCAATAACTTATGGAGAATCATCTGTTGATAAAGAAAGGTGATTCTATTTAATTTCAACTTATCTCATTAGCAGTCAAACTGGGTCCAAGTTAGGAATAAATAACTGTAAGCTGTGTTCGAGTCAAATATCAACTAATCGATGATATCTTGACTCTGTTAAACCGATGTCGTGTGTTCTACGATCTCGCTAACTTTCCAACTCCTCTGCATTTAAACACATCTCGTCAATTTATCTGATCATTTTTTTCCATTATACTTTATATATATATATATATATATATATATATATATATATATATATAACCATTGCGAACTTACTCGTAGAAACCGGAAATTTCTGTAAAAACCATAATTAAAAAGTATCAAATCAAAATAATACTTTCTGTTAGTTACCAAATGGCCAAAATCTGGCTTACTTAAAAGCTAGGGATGACTACTTTTTATTATAAGTACTTAAAAATTGTTTGTATTTAATAACATATTGGATGAAAACTTTGGAATTTCAAAACTTCCTGGTTAGATTCAAATAAAAAAAATAATTGTTTGATGAATTGTTTATTAACGTTACTCTGAGAAGCAACAGCAGGACTTTTGACGACTGACCTTCTAGTTTTGAATCTCGATCAAGTGACGAGGACATCACAACATTCCAACTGGAGGACTTTGGATCTGGAAAAGATTTAATTAATATCTTCCCTTCAACACAACGGGCCTTTAGTGCCATACGGACTTTAAGCCATGACTCGATGGAAACAATGCTGATAAAAAAGTGGATGATACATTTGGAAAACATTAAAATGGACAGTATGTTTAATACCTTTATTTGAAACGAATCAATAATTATATAAAAAGATAAGTTTAAACAGTTTGACGCTTATTTATAGATAACGAACTGTAGTCTGTGTTCCTTGAAAACTACAGTATGCCTTTTTAAAGGAACTTATACTATGTTTAAGAATTGTTACAATAAAATAAGATGTTACGCCCTGTTTCTAAACGTCTTTCAGATCCGATTACAAGTCCTGTTTGAGAAATGCGTGTGCTATACGTAAAATTCTTTAGCAATCTTTCTGGGCAGACCAATTGGAAATCAGCCAAGAGGAACTAAGATGAATTGACTGCGCTGATAAAGACTTCAATCTTTTAAATACTGAGAACTAATACTGAGAGTGTGATAATATGGAATAAATTCGGTGAAACGGCCAGAAGACCATATTGGCCTGTCAAGCCATTGAGAAGGGGAAAAAATGAATTGGCGCCAAGATTAATCGTATTACACTTATCTGATGAAACCCTTCAGGATAAAAGTTTCTATTCCGCAGAGAGTTTTCTTTCGATAAAACTATTTTTGTTGAAACATTTTGTAGAATTACATACTTTAATTCATAGAACTCATTTTATAAAGTTGTTACGTGATATCGACTGTTATTATTTTTAATATTATATTGAAATAGTTATTCGTTGAGTTGATTGCCAAGTAGTTTAGTTTTCGTTTTAGTTTCCCACATTAAAATTTAAGAAAAAGGAAGAAGATTAAAATTTTTGTATTCTAAATATTCAAGAATGGTTTTGGGAAGTTTATTTATTTTATTTGCTGTGTACGACAGCAAATTGTAATTTTTATAGATACATACGTTGTAAATTTTATTAAATTAAATTAGAGTATATGGGTTGTCCAAATGGAAATGGGACTGTCACGTACGAGCCGTTACTTAAACGCTGGCATGCACCAAGAGAGGGCTCTGAATAGTAGGAAAGTAGACGGTATCGTCGGAACATGCTTTTCCTCAGTGATTGTGTGGAAGCAAAGTAATAGCTAAGATAGAATCCTGAATTCTTCTAAACGTAGTCAACGTGCAGTTAATAACTATGGTAAATGAGAGTCCAGTTGAGATTTATCTTTGAATGCAAAATGTGTGAAAACTGAGTGTCCCTCTCGTATTTCAATTTCTCGAAGTTGCAGTGACGGTACGAATGACCACTATCTCGTCAAGCGTATGAGGTTTATCACTCAAGTAACGTTACTGCAGAGAGAATCTGGTGGTCAAGATCGACAAATCGCTACGCGCGAGGCAGTGGCAGCAATGTCTGTTTGCTGAGAAATTGTTGACACACTTCACCATGAAAGTAAATACAGACAGAAACTTCCCCAGTATACACAGATTTTCCCATCAGGGAATTCAATATTTCGTGAACCGCTGGGGTGCTTGTATCAGTCTGCAAATCAACTATACAAATCCATTCTGTTCCTAACGTGCCCTTCTTTGTTTTCCGTACTTAACACATTGCTACACTGAGTCCTTCGTCAACCAGCTTCAGTTCCAATTTCATTGGGTGACAATAATAAAAAGTCAAAAGCAGTTAGAGTGATTATAACTGATCAAACCACTAAGAAGTTCATTCAATATTTAAACACACAAACGTTCTTAGTAAAAGAAACTTTTAATGCAGACAATTGAAGTTTTCGTCAATGTTAGTTGGCAATCTTGCAAGGAGTGCTACTTAGCTTTTCGACTCTAATATCTACATAAACATAATCTCTGAATTCTTAGTTACGATGGTGTGTCGTTCGAAGAAAATATTCTTCAAAATCAGCTGTTTGTGATTAATTTTTATTTTTGGCAAGCATTAAACCTTCAGAAATATGTTCTCGGACGAGCAAACAATTAGGCAAATGTTGCATGAAAAATGCAAATTTTACTCGTAGTAGTGAAGTTGATCTAGGAGACATTTAAGGACATGTACACTCGTTCAAGTGTTGTATTGAATTGAGAGGAGACATTGTAGAAATTCAAAAAAAAAAAAACTTTAGAAGCAGATGTTTATCCTCTGAGGGCTACGGTAGTCTTGTGGTCATGATTGCGGAATCGCACCCAGCGACGTTCATGAGTTCGAGTCCTAATGTCACTAATAGCTTGTCGTGTAGCTAAGCTGATGCACGTCATACCTATCGATGTCTCGAATCATCGCGTTGTTGTGGTATGGAAGTTTGGAGAGGGAGGAGCTAGCTCAGGCGTCGTCCTCGTCAATTGACCGAGATTCAAAGTAACGACGTCCGTCTCCAATAGTCTCCGTGTTGCTTTTCAATTAAACGTTAACAAGCAATCGCATCACAAGTTTATCCTCTGGCATAAGTAGTCTATGTGCCATGGGTCCTAGAATTTCTTGAATATACTGCGTAGAAAGAATGTACCAATGATTTTTACAATAATATAAAATCTTAGGTATATCTCTACACAGTTGTATTAAAATATTACATGAAGAATGTTATCCTCATTATATTTATGTGTTTTATGTTTTTATGCAGTTCTCAAGTTATAATATATTAAAACAGAATGGTAATAATGCACAGAATTGACACCCCTTCTTTTGTGTTTACAGGTGTGCTACTCCCGGAGTGTCAGGAAGTCGTATCCGATCGGGCTACCTCTCCACGTTCCCGGATGCTGAAGAATCGTCTGCAGATGAGACAGACACAAGATTATTGTGATAGAAGGGGCGAAGAGGCGTTTTCTCCCGTTCGGAGGGAGGCTCTTTTAGTTCGAATCTCTCTTCTCTAAGCTTCGTACTGCAGACGAAAAAGGACACACACTTCTACTCTTTTTTACCGTTTTCATCGACAGTTCTCTGAATCCGATCTGACGTTTCCGCAACCCGACACCAAACCCCTTCCTCACTGCGAGGGAGCTCCACCCTCCCCCGGCGTCAGTGCAGAGGAACAGACCCGCAATTAAATCATTACTACTAGATCTTGTTAGAAACCATTCAAAAACTCTTATTCCCAATGCTTGACGTCTCTTTATAACTAAACAGTAATATAAATTGTTAACGTTTTGTAAATACGAACTGAATCGCGTTTTCATGCTAGTAATCAGACAAATATGAGCCCCGTGATGTGCATCGATTTTATTTTTATCCTTTGTACAGCACAGAATGAACTAAATTCTTTTGATAACGCTCACCAATATTTGATAATTCTATCCACCCCTCCTACAGAGTCCGATCATATTAGCCGCTGGAAATTCCCTCTGGAAATGACGAGTCTAAAATCACAAGGGGGAATAGAAAGATGTGTTTGGAAAACAAATTGACAATTTCAAAGCTAAAAAACATAAAGTTGAGAAGATATTCACATTCCAGTTTCCTAAATATCTTTTGAACAGTTAATTTTTAAAATTCCTTTGTTGTTATATTCTTAATGTAACTATTTGAGCATGTCATTTGTTTCTTAAGTAGATGTACAGTAAAATCTCGTTGAGTGGGATTAATTGAACCCAGATTCGGTCCTGGATATTGAAAACCCGGGTTAACAAGTTAATTGAAAAAAAAATTAAATAAAATCTACCAACAGAAAGTTATCTTTACATAGAACAAATCGAGTATGACTCATATTTACAGAAGACAAAGAAGTCAATTTTGTGAACAAAAAGAGTGCTCAGAAAGTTGTTTCTTAGCATTTTCCTTTCAGACAATGTAGCACCTTATGCCGATTATCACTGGTGATAAGATATGTGACTTAAATTTAGTTGATTTTGCACAAAATATTTGTAAAGGTCTACCCTTTCTTTTCATATGTTCATAGTTTGTAGAAAGTTACAGTAAAAAAATAATTTTTAAATACACAGATGAATACAGACTAAATAAATGTTATCAAGATTTTCAGATCGCTTCTCAGATTAAAAATGAATCTTTTTGCAGATCCAGAGGACCGGATGTTAAAGGGGTCCCACTTAACGTGGTTTTACTTATTTTTCACTCGTATTTGAAATTCTCCTCCTCATTTTAACATCAGTCAAATTCAGATAACGTACACGCTCCTAAACTGGTAACAGCCGCAAAGATGATCGGACTATTCTGTACTATTTTATGAGCATGCTAGGCTATTGAAACAAAACATGTGACCCAAGCGTTGCTATCAGTTTTTACATATTTGTACCACACAGTCTCATGTTATCTTATAGCTTTAATTAGTCACATTTAGACGACATCAACATGACATACGGCTTTCTACAGGTTGCTTGATTGCTGAACTTCGCCTTAAATATTTCGATGTGAAATGCATTGAATTTTTGTTATGACGCAAGCAGGATATTAGCAAGTGTTTTTTGTGGAATTTTGTACATTATTAAGAAAACAATGCTTCAGTACTATACCTGGGACCTTAGATAGTGCTGTTTAAGAATGCATTATCCACGTATGGAATGAATATAGACATTTTGTGCTTTAATGCACCTGCAGGATTGCAAAGCTTTTATTCTGATTGTCCAAATGATCTCCACCCTTTAGGGGCTTTACATAACAAATTATTTTGAATTTTATAGTTCTATATACATATAAAAGGCAAAAGAAATATTTAAGCTATTAATATATACGAAAAATTAATAAAATAGTTTCATTTTGAAATGCAGTAAACGCCTTTTAAACTTATATCTTAAATTAGTGCGATTACATACTGAACAAAACGCTTGGAAAAACTGGTGAATATTAACTACCACTAGAATATTTAAGAATTCATTCTAAAAAAAAACTATATATACATCGAATCTCAATCTAACCATTTTTAATGGATGCTGCAGTAGATGCAGCTCTAAGCACTGCTCAAAATTAATTATTTAACTCTAAAAATGAACATGTTTTAATGCAAAAATAAATTTTCACAGTCTAAAACATCTATATTTAGAAACTAAAAGCGTGTAAAAGATTAAAATAATATTTTTAAAATCAACACATTTTTTTTCCTTTTATCATTTTTAACAACATACGTGATAATAAAAACTTATTCATTTTTCACAATTTGCTCTCTGTGCTTTCTAAGATTCAATAATTATTTTAAAATCTTATTCAGCCTGCACAGAAACTCGTCGTTTTTTAAAGTGACATTCGAAACGGAGATTACACTTTTTCAACACTAAATTACTCACATTTTCCTTCCTTCTTTTCAGACACATTTAACCATTTATTTCATTGTTCCCTTTTGCTTTAAAAAACTTTGCTTTTACTTGCGCATTATTCCATTAGCCTAGGAAAAGCAAGTGCTACAGGTAAAACTTTGAATCCAATGTAATTATTCTTCTTAAGAATCCCATTTAATCTAATAAACATAAAGAAAACGGTCATTAAAAACTAATAATCACGTCGCGAATATAAAACCTTGCCACACGCATTAATTTCAAAAGGAAAATAAAGCTTCTTACGAACACTTCACTAGTCTCATTCTGAAGTAATTCACTTAAACAAAAGCCCCGCAACATAAAAAAGCTATTGCACGAGGACAATTGTATTAATCATTTAACTTATAATATAAATCTACATCTAGCATTTTCAATGATAATTAATCTTTCCTTTCCCCAACAGGAGATTAATATTTCTACGTCTGTTTCTCTTTTGCTCCGCCATAATTAATCGCCGTTCGTCTATTCTTAGTATGACGTCATTGAATTCGCGAGTGTTGCCAACTGAATGGCATAAACTTTATGCTTGGAGTACACAAGAAAAAAAAAAAAAAAAATGGCTCCTTCGCAGTGTGGAAAATTTTGTGGATTTTTTTTTGTTCTCTTCGCATTCTGCGGGAAGATGAATAAAAGGAAAAAAAGTGTGTTTTTTAATTCACTTCCGTGGTCAGTTCGTGTTCGTGCCTCTGTGAGTGACTTTTTAAAACAATTCTTCGATGAAAGTACGCCACTTACTCGTGCGCTTTTGACTTATCTTCAGGTGTGTAATGACTTGGATTACTTTTTTCCCAAGTCAGTCGATGGCTCAGAAAAAAAAAAAAAAGAACACAGTGAAAAGAAGGAAAGAACTCTGAAGAAAAGAGTTTTTCGTCACTTAACTTGTTCAATAAATGAATCATGAACAAATAGTGATTATGATATTCTACTGAAATATTTTTTTGGGAATACCTGACTCCTTAAAAGAAGATTGTTCAGAGTTTTGCTCGACTTAAATCCTGATTTGCTTTCGACATGATTTAATAATGAGTTCATGTATTTTGAATTAATTTGATTTTTATTGAATTGGAATATTTGAAAAGCACCAATAGATGTGACATTCAATTTTCATTTTTAAAACCATGGTTCAAATGCATCTTTACAAAAAAATATCTTTAGATTTGTTTAAAGATGAATGACAACTGTATTTTATTTCGTCGTGAAATGAATTTAAAAAAAGTCAAAAGGCAACAAAAAAATTTCAGTCATATTAATGTTAAATTATTCAAATCATCTATCTAATGAATCGAAAAGGAATCTATATGCAGCGCCATCTGGTTTAGAAATAAACAACTTAAATCTGTTCATGTTAAAGGCTGAAATAATTTACAAAACAAAATTGCTTCGAAAGATTCATAATTTTTTTCAGCAATTTATAGCTTTATCACTAAACTATAAACATTTAAAAATACAATTTACAAGGAAAAAAATGAGAATGAAAGGCAAAAAATAAAAATAATAAATAAGGTATGTATGAAAAAATTTAAGAATTTTGAATTTAGTTTCTGTATAATAAAAATGCTTTCTAAAAACTGATTTAATTTCCCACTTTATTCAGAAAATATGTTGTTACTGTTAATACATGGAGAATTCGAATAGTCGACTGTTGGTGCTTTTCTACTGTACTTCATATTATTGTTTTTAAAAGTGTTGGGTAAATTATAGCACAATATCAGTGAAATGTGTCTCAGTAATATATGTTTTCAGAATTCTTGTAATGTATTCTAACGTTTTGTTGAAAAACTAAAATTTGAATTAATTGGATGCAATTTTTATTAACACTCCACATATCTTATTAGAAATTACAAGAAATTTTAATTATAATACTAGTAAAAAAATTTTTGCCGTTGTTCTGTGATATAAACATCGAAAAATTACAGAAATATAAACACGTCTTGAATATTAATCAGGGAAGTTTTTTCTGTTTGTTTTTTCTCTCTTTAAAAAAGATTTTCTTTTAAAAAAAAATCAGACGTTATAGTATCAATATATTTAAAGAGTAAAAAAACGCTAAAAACCACAAAAACACAAGCGTGGTTTCACTCAAGCCTTGATTTTTATAAATTAAAACATTAGAAGGAAAAATCGATATTTTTTAAGGCAATCAATGTTTTTATAATTTTTTTCTCACTTCAAAGACAAAATTGTCACCTCTCTCAAGAGTATTGAATTCATCAACCTAAATTTCATTAACTCGCCTTCCAAAATTTCAAAGTGTCGTTGTTAATTAAATATCCGCAATTACAAAAGACTCCCTCGAGGAAAAAGAAACAAAGAACTAAATGGAAAATTCTAAATTGGTTTTGTATTTTAATTTCACTTTACTTATATATCTTAAAGTACTTTAAAATCGCTTATAACAGAAAAAAAGTCTTCAAAACATCGCATTTCTTTTAGTTAATGTAGGAGTATCTTTATATTCAATACATAGTACGTTTCCATATGTAATGTATTAGTTACGTTATTTATGTTGTAACTTTTACTCATGCTGAGTTAAAGGTGAATAATCCAGATTGTTTCTTTCAAAAACACGTCACGAATGCAGTATACAAAGTCATTAATTTAATTAAATACTTATATCAGTCAATATTTACAGTAAATTAAATTACTAAATTATTGTATTAATTACATTCGTATTGTTAATGAATACTTACATAATGTATTGTATCAAAAGAGAGTGAGAAAAATGTTCAAAATATAAATACTTAAAAAAATTATGTTACATAAAAACTTAGATATTTTAGGAAAATTATCGTAACATTATTTATTAACATCATCCTTAAATAATAGTTGTATAATCATTTTCATTATAAGTTTGGACTACGACAATAGTTGGTGTTTTTTTATATTCTGTTATACGATAAACTTAACTGAAGAATTCTACGGATATGAGATTACGAACAATTGTTACTGTTTTAATATTTTTAAAAATCAATTTAATCTGAAGATAATAAAATTCTGTTTGTTTCTAAGCGCATTGAACATGGAAAGGCAAAGGGAATCATAATAATTAATAGGATTCTTTCTTATATTGGTATAAATAGATTCTAGGAGAAACCACGAAAATGCAAAAAACAAGCACGTATTAAGTCTATTTAAAATAATCTGTATCATCAAAGCAATATAACAAAAATTTAATGCATTACTTATTGCATAGTTAATGGAAATGGAGAGTGCTTTTGTGAATAAATGAAACAAATTATGTAAAGGAATCCCAGAACTAATGATACTGTTTCACATTTTATTGATATAAGGCTTTGTTAACCATATGATTTTATCTACATATATTGATGAATTTATTATCTGAGTATTTATTGCATCCTTTTAAAATTCTGTACTTGATAAGAGGAACTTAATATATGTATATAAGTCAGTATCAGGCGCATTGTTTAAACTTATAAAATGCGTCTTTGTTATTTATGATATAAAAATTAGAATTTTGAAATCTTTCTGATTCATTATCAGAAGATAAGTATGTGTATGTGTGTGGTTTGTAAAAAAATGTCAAATTTATTCAAGGTTAAAATTTTTATACATTTTATTAATACAGTTGAAAGAGCTTTCTTTTCATATGGTTTGTGCTGAGGTATATAAGGCGAAAATTTCTTTTTGTAGAAAATACTTAGATAATACTTGTTAAAAGTAAGCAAATGATTTATTTTATGATGCTGTGTTTTTCACTGTTTATTAATTGCAATGCCACACGTAATCTGTTTTGAAATACGTTTCCGACTCACGGAAATTGAAACGATTGAATGTAATCTACAACTTATAGTCAATCATCAATGTATATTCGTTGAAATTAAGAACCGTTATTTTTAAATGATTTTTGACATTTATATAAATCCTAATTACCTAGCAAACTCTTATTAGAGAATTCTATAATTTTCAAAAAGTTCTTATAAAAATTTTGCTTGTCCTTTTATTTTACAAATTTTAGTAATTTATGCACATAATTTTTTTTCTCACTGTTTTAAAAAGTATTTCTGAAGTTGAAGTAGTTTATCTTTCAATTAATACCATAAAAATATTCCTTAATTCTTAAAATTAAAAAAGAAAAATTTATTTACAACTATTGTAAATATTCCATAAAAATAAAGTTCTTTATCCACTAAGCTGCTTTCTTCCAATCACATTCAGCATCTTAATTTCAACGATACAAAAAAAATTGAACCTTATATTTTTTTTTATATGTATTGTAAAATTATTCTGATTTAATTCAAACTTTAATTTTGGAGTGAAGAATTCACAAATCAGTAACAAGCAAAGAAAAAAAATAATAATTCATCTTCTATTAACAAGATTTTCGAGGAACTTTTTACGATTCAAGAAAGTGTAAGGAAGAAGTGATTCATTTTCTTCACTCCCGCCATTGTGTTTTGGGCAGACGAGTAACACTTGAAGTATTTCTCTTGTGATGAATGTTTTGTGGCAACAGAGTTGACAGTTGGAAGAAGCAACTTCAAAGTGGAAAAGGGCTGCGGTGACGTCAGACTTGTATTGTACAAAGGTTTATAATCAATCAAAACGTGGATTTGATTCGACTCTTGTAAAGTTGTAAAATAATGAAGAAATAAATTTTCAATAAGTATCTTGGTTTCAGTATTTATTTTTAGTGCCGGTACTGTCACAGTATTCTTTGCAGAAGATGAATTACACTGAAAAAACAGATAGAATTACTTCCATGATTTGATATTGATTCAGGGTCTCGAGTTCCATATTTAAATGAGGACAAAGTATTGACTGTATTTGATTCAGAAGAGCCATCGTTTTTTGATATTTTTAAGAAAATAGAAGTTTCCATACTTAAAGTATTTGGGTGTTTTAAAGAATAACATTCACTATATATCATCAGTATTGATTAATACCGGACAAAGTGTATAATAAATATGAAATAAGGAATGAGATTTTGATATTTTAAGTTAATAATTTTCTTTTAAGAAAATCTATATTGTCCTTGTCTTGTGTTTTTTTTTAAAAATTCCTTAGCGTTTGTAAATGATTGTTTAAATTAAAACTGTTTAAATTTAAAATTAAAAAAGAAATCGATAACTCAATAATCAATTTTTAAACATATAACAACAATAAAAAAAATTGAAAAAAATAAATTAGGTATAGCAACATTTATGAATTTTCGACAAATTAAGAAGCTGGGTAATATGCTCATTTAAAAAATAATTTTTCACATCCATCTGTGAAGAGTTTTCTTTTAAAAAAATAGAATTTATACTGATGTATTGCATTGATTTTTTATGCAAATTTTTTATTAAATTAACCGTCGTGTTTTCTAAAATTGTGATAAAATTCTTAATAGAAGTCGTAACACCCACAATCCGGCTTCGCTACTAAGAATCTATTCCAATGAGATCCAATAAATAATCAATCAGGAAAGCGTCAGCTAAGAAAATGAAACTATTTTTTACTCTACTTTTAGAATGATTCAAAAATCCATTATTATTATTAATGCGAAGCAGACACTATCACACGTTCTTAACGAAGATTAACTGAATTTTTTTCTTATCTCAATAAGGTCAAAAGAGGATTTGAATCAGGAACAATGTTATCTACTGAGTCCGAGTTCGAAAAAAGAGCCATCCAACGATCACTGATCCTTCTGGCACAAATAACGTGTGCACGATACGTTCGTTAACCTTTCTCTCGTTATTTAAACACTTTCAATCCTCTTATCTGATCAATATAATTGTTGTTTTGGTCATTTTTAGTGCACTGTGCCCCCATAAACATCCTCGATCCCCGAATATGTGGGTGAAAACATTTCGGCTACCACTAATAGAATAAGTTTAAAAATGAATCAGTCAAAATACATTAATCAGGTTTTTACTGCTTTAATATGTTATATATACATATGTCTTTTGAAGTACGCGCGTGAAATGTGCTGGTCAAATTAAAGAATCTTACTTTTAAACGCACACTAAATAACTTTAGGAGCAATAATAATAATAACAAGTACAAAAAAAAAAAAATTAAAAATTAATTCCTACTTAGGCCAACAAAGAAAAATTTGATTTTAGTTTCTTTTTATTAAATAATTACAATTAATATAAATATGTATATACATATAACAGAATTCACAATATTAAGTGGCAATTTTTTTTCTCCCAAATGAAACTAAAATTAATTAATTCATCCGGTAAATTAAATGGTTGGAATGCAGTTTAGTCCAACCACGCTTGGAGACAGGAATTATTTGGCGGTATTTTGTGTCTACCCTGGTCCACTTCATGAACCTAAAGTTCAGCCGAAAAAAAAAAATTGCCAAGTTTTGCAATTTTTGAAATCTCGCCAAATGATTGGGCTAAACTGCATTTTCACCAATTAAATTTAATTAATGTTTGAAAAAACTGTATTAACATCGAGTGACAGCCACTACAACTTTAAAAAAGGGTATTTGAACTCGAGTGGATGAGTAAAAAGTATTTTATTAACGATTGAAAATTTGAAGAAAATATATGTAGGGAAAGTGTGAACTAATAGTAGGAATTTAATAAAAATATACTATCGGACACATTGATGAAACTATAGTACTCGATTATTTGTTGGTTACATATATATAATAATTTGATATTGTATATAAGTATATGGCTATCGTTGCTTAGTGGTCATAATTTATTCACGGCTGCCGTTCCTTCCGTCGCTCATGGATTCGAGTCCTGGTGTCACTTAGACCCATCATGTAGCAGGACTAACTCACGTTGAATCTTTTGAGGTTCCAAGGCGTAGAAGTCTAGATATAGTGTGGAAGTCTGGAGTCCAGTTTCAGCTTCATCTTCTTCATCTGACCGAGGTTCCAAATTATAAGGTTCGTCGCCTACAGTTTTCATGTTACTTCTAACTGTCTTTAATAATCAATCAATCGTGAATGTACATATTGATATAGTATTCATATCAGAGATTCATATATTATGCTAATATTTATTTAATAGCAAGTTTAATTTAAATTCAAAAGAAAATAACACTTTCATTTAATTTCTATATGAAATATATTTAAAATATTTATTTAAAACACGCAAGCAAAAGACCAAATGAAAAATAAAGAATAATCATGTATTTCCAACTTTTCCTGCGTTAATTTAATTTTTAAGTAAATATATCTTTCACATTTCCCCCCTTTTCTCCAAGGATAACTAGAGTCCTTTGTAGTCATTATGAAAGCAAGTATTAATGTTTTAAAGGAGATATTATTATTCCTGAATTTAAATATCTCTCCTTTTTGATTTCAAGTAATTAAAAATCATACAGTTAGATAAACATTGTGTTTTATATTCAAAAGCAGGCTTTTGAAATATTTTTGAACTTAAGGAGAATATAATTAAATGATTTACGAAATAAATTTTTTTTGAGTTTTTGAGCATTTAGTTTATAAAGTTAATTTGATTGAAAAATTTTTACTTCTTGTAACTTTTAAATGTGATTTATACTTATTTGATCCATTCATTTACATTTTCCGATCGTTTTTTTTTTCTATATATAAAAAATAGTATGACTTTAAAATTACCGGTATTACACAAGTGTCGTTCAATAAGTCCTTCGAAAATCCAAGAAATGGTGCTCGTAGTATCGAAAATGGTTTGTTTTCAATAAGCATCATGACTCACTAGACTCAGTTATTCGAGTTCATGACGTCTTTCGCATCTCGAAAATTCGTTGTTGTAATTTTTCCAGCCCCTTTGAGATCATCCTTCCCTTCTTTGGACCATATTCACAGGAAAAAAATCCATTGTTTGGTTTTTGCTTGATTTTTGGTGCATAATGATGAATCAATTTATCGTTGACGGTGACAACTCGACGCGGCAGCAGTCAAATTGCTTTTTGGCAACAAATGATTACCAAATCAAAACTGACTTATGAACCAATGTCAAATTGGTTTAAGTTCCGTTTAACAGATGGCAGAATCCATAATAATATTAATAATAAGGTAACAACAATTTACCTTAATAATGCCATCTGTTTTCAAATACAAGTAATAGTTGAACCACGCTGGTAAATATAATCTAATAGCGAATGGGAATTTTTTGGATTAATTTTTCAACTCTGTGTCTCGGAATAAATTGGAAATCTTAAATATGATTCATCATTAAAAGTTAAGAAATTATTGTAATTAATTAAAATTTTCTTTTATATATGGACAAAAAACCCTTGAAGAATTTCTGAATAAAACTTTTAATTCTTCGAGGTTAAATCTTGTAATCCAGTTGTAAAGGGGTAAATAATGAAACTCTCCTCACAGATACGTCTTCATATAATACTTAAAGAAAATTTAAGAAACTAGAAAAATTTTTAATTTAAACTTCATATCATTCTATAAGAAGTAATTTAAGAAACTGTTCTATACAATAGATTTCACCTCCAAAGGAAAAAGGGAATAATAATTTAATTGATAGATTCATTCATTCACTCATTCGTATTGATTTCATTCATACTTAACTCGTGTTCACTCCCTCACTCATTTATTTATTCACTCACTCACTCATTATTTAATTAATTAAATAGGGAAAGACCAGAAAAGATATTCAGAAAATAATTTATTTAAAAAAATGGTCCAGTGACTTTTTCATTGACTAAAACTAGTATGTCAATTAAATATGTGTGGCTAATTAAATATCTAGCTGAAAAAAAGAAAATTTCGAGATGTATTTGGAGTACTTAAAAAAATTGTTAGTAAAACTATAAACAGAAAAGTTTTAATTTTAAAACAATCTCTTATTTAAATCTAATGTTCCAGTTTATTCAATAAAATTGTTACGAATCCGAGAAAACGCTTTTCGATAACGCTTCTCGAACAAAGGAAAATAGACATTTAAAGAGATTTAATAAGTCAGCCAAGAAAAGTTCAAGTAATGAACCCTTAATCTTGGCGACCATTTGGGATGCTTGGTGAGTTTGGCCACAAAAAGATATCTCCAGAAAGTACTGGAATCTAGTCTATATTCATTAATGGAAAGATAGTTAATTACTTTTTCTGAATTTTCCCTGGAGTCACACTTTGCCGGAGCGCTTGTATGTTGCGAAGAGTTTGATTTTGGAGGAAACGATCGGGAAATCGACTGGAGACGATTGGCACTTGGAAGTGGATCTACAGTGGAATTATAAATTGTATATCCGAGTGAATTAGCAGATGCGCCCCGAATCAGTCTTTTGGAGTCTGCCTTTCAAGAATAAAGTAAAATTTAAAAGATTTGTCCGTAATGAGAATTTGTAAGCTGGTGAGCGGAACGTTGCTGATACAAATGAGACTATCATTGCAAGGATTGTTATTTATAATGTATCTTTGTCAATCATCTATACCAGTGCTGTGTTCCTATTTGTGTTGTTACTATCCACAATCTGCTACCTGAGTTCCTCTTGAATATTTGGGAATAAAGCGTCATTTGCCGTTATCCTCCGCGTTGGACTGAGTTTCACTTGTTGTATACTCACCCCCAATTTGAATTCTTCGTAGCAATATGAATAATAGTAAAAATGAACAAATTCCTTTAAAACGTTGCATTTTAAGTGTGTATAACACTTTCATAAAAATGTATGAATTGGCGTTCTCTCTAATGTAAAAATAGTAGATGAAACTAGTAGTATTATTTTTTACTGTTTTTCAACGATATTAAATGATATGCCCGAAAAAAATTACCAAGAATTCTAGATAAGGAAAATGTCATTCTAAATAGGAGTTTCCGAACCTGAGATAGAAACCACACGTCATGAAGTGTTCCAGAACTGCAATTCGTAAAATTGCAACTGATAAAATGAATTTTGGTAACATAAAAAATAAATAAATAAAAAAGAAGCTGAATAATTTGTTCAGAATGTTATCAGTGACAAAATTTTCTCCTATCAACGAAAAAGATCTAACTTATGAAATATCGAAACAAATCAGGCCTTCCCCCCAGATTGTAGTGTTTTTATTATTTGGAAAATTTGATGTGAAGTTCTAATGCCAAAAACATGAAACTGAGTAAAAAGCTAAAAGTACTGATAACCGAAAGAAAATACATTTAGACAGTTATTCAATGGACTTAAGCAATATGATCTAAGACTGAGGACAAAACCAGATATTTTTTACCAGAGGTTTTATCCAGATTGTCATATAGTTCCGAGCATTGTTGGCATGATTTGAAACACGAGGGAAGAAAAGTTCTAATTGACAATTGTACAAAAGACTTCTTCTGGAGTGAGGGAATTCGATTATGATAGCGTATTGAGATTTATAGTGAAAGTCTTCGAATCGAATTCTTATAAATATCAAGTAAATGTCTCGCTACACCTTACATCATTTGGAGGACTTTCTGATGCCTCTTAAAGGAAATTTAAAAGTAATAGAATGCTTCTATCCATGTATTTAAATCTAATTAAAAATTTTAAAAAAGAATTGATGGTATCAATGACTTATTTAAAGTTCATATTTAGGACCTCTATGAAACCTATGATTTTTTAATCGTAGGGCTTTAGCAGGCAATGATCGTTTTTTTTTTCTAAGACAATTTACTAAGGATTGTTTCTGTAAACTAAAAACTTCTGCTCTTCCATATCCAGCTCTAGCGCAATATATCAATCTAGTATATTAGTTAAAATCTACTAAATGCCAGTTGAAGACACGCAAGAAGATAACTCGTTATCTATAATCACTATAAATATCTAATGTCGCTCTCTCTCAATCCCAACCAAACTCTCAATCCTAATTTATGAATTAAATAAGAAATCCTATCTTACCAATTCACTCGTTCTTCATTCAGCAACTGTATTCAATAGTAACTACATAGCTTAATATTGTTAGGGGAATTCTCTTCGCTCCACAAAACCAATACAGTTTCAACTTGAACACAATTCTCTAACCGCGTAATTCTTTGCTCTCTATCTCCCTACATTTTCGATTAATTATATTTAATTTTTTATCATTATATCTAATTCCAATCCTTCATCTAATTTTTCTAATCACGTTTTATTTTGGTTGGAAAAGAAATTGTAATTTTATACATTAAAATTTATAAAAGTTTCCGAGGTTAGTGGAGATAAAATCGTAAATATACTGACGTCACATACTAAATATACAGTATGAAAAAATACAGCTATAAATTTTGGTTTCTTCATAGAGGACAAATTTTTTGAAGCTTTAAGAAAGAATTATGCGTCAACTTGGCGTTGATTTGCGTAAATTCTTTACTACCAGCCCAGTAGACTTATAGATTTTGTGTGAACAGATTTCACCCCACTTAATATTAATGATCTATTATAATATTAAATTGCATGACCTAAATACAATATATCACTATTAATACTTCTGAATTGTTTCATACATAATACAATTTTTAAATGTAACTAATGTTACTCTTCATTATTTCGAAATTTTTTTTTGGATTCTAATATTTTCATAAGGGACAGTAGAAAAATGTTCCATTTATTAAATGCGTCTATGTAGTGTAATTTACATGTCATTTAGCGTTATAAGGCAACGTGCATACTCATTTCAAAATATATTTTGTTACGTTCATTGGCTTTCAATGTAATTTATTAACTTCCATCGTAATTTTATGTAAATATGCGAAGAAATGTATTCGTGCATAAAGGAAGGAATTATCTCAGAAGAATATATTTCTTAAAAGAGGTCTATTATCCTCACTTTCCTGTTAAAGGAATCCATGCAAAGAAAAATTTTAAGAGACAGTACAACCACACAACGAGTTATTACGAGTAGCTACGGTTTCAAGTAGCATTGTCTTGAAGCAAGGTGAAAAGTCGAAAATAATATTAAATACGGTACTTCATACACTAAATTGCCATCTCGAGCTTCAAAAAGAGTTCAAGTCGAATTTGAATTAAACGTGCCGCTGACCTCACAACTCCACTCTATTGTGGAAAGTGACGAAAATGCGAGAATTAAATCTACCTCTAGGCTACTCCAGTCCTAAATAGCCACTTAGATTAATGAAGAATAAAAATAATTTCACCCAAAAATGCAGTATAATAAGAAAAATTAAAAGCAAATCAAAGTTCGACAAAAACTGGAATTACATTACTTATACGAAGTATAATATTTTTACCAAACTCATTTGCACATTAATTAATTGGAGTCCTGGATTCACCATTATGCACAGAAAATCAAGCAAAAATCAAAACGTTTGGTTGCTTCCGGTGAATCTTTTTAAAAAAGGTGAAAACAGTCTCATCAGCCGAAGTGATGATGAACTTTTGAGGGGCGAAAGGCAGCGTGATCATGACTACGAGTAACTGAAAGTAAGACAGCTGTCTGGCAAGTGAAGATGCTTACTAAGAAGAAACAGTTTTAGAGCTACAAGCACCTTCGCTTAGAATATTTAGGGAATTTCGAACGACCCACGCAATCTTAGAATTTACTTTAAAAATTTGTAAATTTAAATACATTAGTTGTCAAGGCTATCAGTAGTAAATTATATGCTAATTCCTAAAAAAAATCAAATTTTTCAAAATCTACTTCCTTTTCCATTTTGATAACTCTTTTAGCACTTTTTTCTTGGATAAAGAAAGTGTCATCTTAAAACTTTCATCACCACATGAATAAATGCAATAATTTATGCGCTAATGTGTTTAGTTGAGCTTTAATGTAGAAAGTTTTAGTTCTTTTCACTGTATCATCTGAAAAGAAGAATTTCTGAATATATATTCAAAGCCCTCGCTTTCAAAGTGTTTCATTAGATTTAGATTTTCTTCTAAATGTTTAATACTCTTTTCGAAAAAAGTATTGCTCGAACTGAAATAAATGACATACAATAAATACAAAGATACAACCAAAAAATATTCCAATTTTGATAAAATGATTATAATTTCATTTACAGACGTAACGTATTTTAGTATCAAAATTAAATCCTCCTCGATCAGACAGCATTTCCTTTACATTTGTTGTTCCTTAAAATTACATTTATAACTTTCGTATGCTTTCTGGAACGTATATGTTTGAAACATTTCGAAGCTCTTTTATCGTTAAACTTTGAATGTCGTCAAAGTTTGAAAAGATAATCTTTTTTAATCCTTGTTGTAAATTTGAGAACAAACAGAACTTTATTTTTGATACGAAAGAAAGGTAATTTTTGTTCTTGTACATTTGTGTACATATTTATGTTTCATATGTCTGTAGAAATTACAAGTGATGTCCACACTGAAACGCAATTTTACTTCATATGATGTCAATAAATACAGTACAGTATGTATGTCTCTCCAATTCAAAATATGTCTTCCAATTTTAATCTACTTTTTTTTATCATCCATAAAGATTAAATGTTTCATACATTATTGCAAATAAATATTTTGCTCATTGAATTGAATATGAAAAATATTCATATTACTTTATTAAATATTTTGCTCTTCGATGACAACACAGCGATATGGTATACTCAAGCAATGATGAACCTAAAAGGTCGGCCTTGCACTTAACAACGTATAATTGAGTTGAAATTTTGCACATATATATAACTTACGGTAATGGTTCTTAGATTACAATTCCATACTAAAAAAATTATATAAATATGAGAAAAATAAATTTTAAATCAAGCGTTCGTTTAAAGATGAAACAAGAGATATAAACCTTTTTAAATGTAAAATAATACATAATTTATAAAAAATTGAGGCATTAATACTTCTTTTAATCTTATATATATAAGTAAGCAGATATGTAGTACTTGAATACATCGGTAACTACCTGGGCATTAAGTTCCGTATAGCAGCATGCATAAAAAAAAGAGATCAATTTTTTATCAGATCAGATCTTACTTATATAGCATTACTTATATAAGTATTTAATTAAGTGCCTCAAGTTTCTATAAAGATGTATTATTTTCCACTTAAAATATTTTTATACATTTGAGTCCATCTTTTTGTAAAAGTGGGATTTCAAAATGATTTTTATTTACATTTTTATAATATTTAAATGTGTAATTTCGTATAATTGAAGTATCCTTAACAAAACAGTGTAGAATATAAAAAGTCTTATACAGCCTTTCTTCTTTGAACGACCATCAAGAACTGCGTATTTCGTTTGCCCTTACAACTCACAGACCATTATTTCTTGCATTGCCTCTTGGTACGTCACTGTTTCTTCCCATCTGGAAAACAGGTGTATTCCTCTAATTTTTCTGCGATTCTCCAAAATCAACTCAAAGTCCTAATATTATTCTTTTTGTGAAAAACAAGGTAGATTTTTCTTCCATTCTATCTGTTGCTCTCATATCAAAAACTGATCACTGGGATGACATTATGAAATTTAAGAATTATTCAAATAAGTATCTAGAGAGAACAAGGAAGAATGTTTAAAGTATAAACAGAAGTAATGGATATACAAAATGTTCCTAATTTGCATAATAATTATCTGAATTTTGAAATATAAGTTTAATTTATTTTATTACATATTTCGTTAGTTGTCTGTGTTTAAAGGGAATGTAATTTAATTGTTTAATTTATTTAAATATTGTACTAAGAAATATATCCTTAATATCAAACTACAATATAGACATTTAATTGTGTGTCCAATAATGGGTTCTTACTTTCAAATTATTATTTCTTTTGCTTTGAATCAACGATTTTACTGCCTTCTCACGTGGGTCTAGTTCCATTAAAATTAGTCGAGTTAATGTTGAAATCGACAAATCATTCGATTTCGGCAAACACCTCGTTCTAACAGTCTCAGATTTTCCTTCCAATTTGCTCCTGCTAACCTGCAATTTGAACAGAACGTGACAAATCGAATTTACCTAAACACTGGAAGTTTCTCGTTGCCATTCACGCCCACCCAAAATCCTAGAAACTGTAATTTTCCATTTACCCTAAGAAATATAATCGTCTGCCATTTTTCTCAATGGCAGAAATTTCTTCGAAAAATCCGTTGAATCGGAAACAAATCTCAAGTAAATTTAGTTCCTCGTTAAATGTTCGTTCGAACAAAGCTATCGGAAAATGCAAAACTGGGAGAGAGAGAAAGAAAAATAATTTATAATTTACGAAAGAATTGATTTTGTTTCGAAGAGACATTTTAAGATAGAAGGAAGGAAAAAAATAACTTTAATGTGTTTGTCAAGGATTTTGTTCGGAAATGATTCTATCGGCTTGTTTTGCACTTTTTTTTTCGATAGATTTTTTTTCTGTGGATAATTTGAACAGAGTGTTAAAAGCGAAATTTATTTCAACTTACAATGTTCGTTTATTTATTCGATACAGATCATTGAGTGAGACTATTTTACTCCTAGGGAAAATAAAACGTTAAATTATTTAAAGTTTTAGGGTTGAAAATCATAGAATTTCAAGTAAATCTGAGCACGCTCTGATCATTAAGTTACAATAGAAATTGTTCATTCGAAAAGACGTAAAAGGATAGTTTTCGAGCACCTATTAAAATATTAATTGTTGGATATCACAGGTATTAAAGTTAAAAAACAAAATTCGGATCTTGATATTTGTAAATCATATAGTTTTGAAATTTGAACGGACACCTTCCAAATATAAAAGCTTGTGACAGAAAAAAATACAGTGATTATCTTATTACCCCCTTCAATTTATTTAATCCTATTTATTTGAATAATTTTACATAAACTTTATCTGATTAATTCACTGACTGTTTCTTCCACTGTCTTCGCAAGCATCTCTTATGAAGGAGCGCATATAAAAATGCACTCTCAAAAAATGTATTCTATGATAACATACGAAATTGATTTTTCTGAGAGTATACTTTCTCATGGCCTCTTATGTCTGTGTAAAAAATCTGTTTTTACCAAAAATATACGCATTGAATAAAAATATTGAAAAAAAACAGCAACACTTGAAAAGTGCGAAATTGGGCTTTCCGTAGTTTTTTCTTCACTAACCTTCGGAATTTCTTATTATTTGAGTTGCACATAATTCCAACTCCTTTCCAATCCAATGAAATGATATGTAAGCAAATTAGATGAAGTTAGGAAAGGTAACAAATTAATATGAGGATAATGTTATATAATATGAGGGTAATATGATATAATAGAATTGAAATGAATAAGGGATAGCCGATAAAATCAGAAGTGGTAGATATCAGTAATTTAGAAATCAGAAAGAATGGCAGTGGTTGATCTTTTGTGTTCAAAATCGGTTAGAAGCGAATTCTGTCTAGAGTACGTGTTGATAAGAGTCGAATCTGAAGTATTCGAGAAGTGCCTCACTTGAAATGGATGACTCAGGAAAACTCGAAATTTATTGTTTAATTCTAAACTAGGATTCAGGCGCATTGAGGTTTATTGAGAGAGAACGATACTAAAATAATCTGTGAAAGAACTTAATCACTAGTGTTTGAATTTTTCTGACGTCTCTTCTATTGTAATTGTGAGTTTATTGATAATTTAATTAATCTTTACAATGTCTTTAGTATTAAATAATGAGGGGGAGGAAGTGTTACAAGTTTTTGAAGCAATTGAGGTTTTGAAATTGATCAAACTTAGGGATAATAACACCCAATCGAAATTCATGATATAGTTAGAACGTTCTTTTCGATGATATTTTTGTTGAATTACTAATATTTCCCCCTTTCTGCTTTATGCTATAATTACGCTTAAAGAAAGACAGATATTTAGTATATTGTATCCGGGATTTGAAAGAGGAAATAACACGAAATGTAATCATGCAAATATCCTGCGGTTGACTTATGGAAAATGGGTAAGTTGGTTCAAAAGAGAAAATAAAATAAAGCAGTGTTTCTTACTCTCTAAAATAATTGAGGTACGAACCCATGATAAAGTATCCTATGATTGAGGCACAAAACAAAACAACAGCGTGCAAAGCTATATTTCTAATGATTAATTGATGGATTGTTACTTAATGTCATACACGGAGGAATAAGGAATAACACGATAAGGAACATGAGGTCTTTTGGCGACGGACCTTGTCATTTTCATTCTTAGTTAAGAGACAAGGATGACACCCAAGCTAGCTCGTCCCTAGATACCATGGTACCTAATGGACATGGTCGCAAACTTTCTGCAGGTATTATTTCTGTCGAGTCGTGGTTTCGAGTCCGATACCGCTGAAGACTCTCCAAGCTGTGGAGCTGATGTACCTTAAATCTTGCAAAGCTCTAAGCTAATCGTTGGCATGGTGGGGAAATTCAGACAGAGAAGAAACAGATTAGGTGTCTTCTTCGTCATTTGAACGAGGTTGAATATTATGAGGTCTTTCCCCAGTAGCATTTGGTGAAATACTTCAGAGTTAATTCAAATGGATATTCAAACTACAGAGCTAATTTAAATGAATATTCTAACCTGATTTTAGAATTTGAAGGCAACAATGTTGAACTGAACGAATGTCTTTTAGAAGCTCGAAAAAGCTACAGTATACTTTAATTATCAATATATATATATATATATATATATATATATATAATACAGAACAAATTAAAAATAATATATCCACAAAACCTAATGAAAACAGACAACTTCATACTCATACTCAAATTCTAAGAAAGCTTCTGAAACGATTGTTACCTCCATGAAATCGACATTTTCGCATATCTTAGCAATTCCTGTACCTACTTCAGTGATTTCTCGCGAATAGCCTGGACTTCAAAGGGTCGTGATTTTCCTACCTTCCACTAAAGAAAATTTCAATTCAGATAAACCCAAAGTTACCTCAGAACTCATCGAAAAGAAATTTTTGCTCAAAATAACCAAAATCAATAAAATTCGTCTCCGTGGCTTGGCTATCAATCTGGTGGATGAGGATGAGGTGCAGTTGCTGGAATTGGAAGATTGATTCCCTGAAAAAATGTAGTATAAGGAGTCCTAAGGCTAGATATCCATAATTCATGTTACTTAGAGTAGATACATCATATAACACCGACTCGTTAAAGAAGTTTTAATTACTTTCCAATTAAACCCAAACGAAGTGCACAAATTGAATTATAACTGTCGACTCCAAATCTTATCACAATATAAATAATTTGTCTCATTTATATCTTCACTTTTCACTTTGAAAGAGAAAGAATTAATTTATTTATAAGTGTCAGGAAATGTATGAAAGGGAGAAGGGGGTTTAGACACACCAAAAACAATTATGCAAAAATCCAATTTGCTACCGGTGTGGGCCAGTGGTGTCTCATGTCAGAACTGTAAGCACAGCGAGTCGTTTAAACTGTTCTGCAAATAGCCAGGATTTTGGGACTAGTGACGACCCTAATCACGAACGTAGGGTTAATACCATACTGATAAATCAAACAACTTTTGCTTGTAGTCATACGAATTTTGATTTGTGATATTTTCTCACTTGATCCCACACTAACTTCAGTCATCAGATCTTTTGCTCCTTTTCGCACCCTTTGCTGATCAAATCAATATTTTGCTCCTGAATGCTAATGACTCGCGGACTTCGCATCTCAAGGACTTTGTGGTTGCTTTGGAACTCGGATCTGACCTTTTTCTTTCCTAATGCCCTTATTTTAATTCAAACAATTCTTTGAACTCCCTCTTTCCTGGTTTAACTCAATATTTCTCATTAAAAATAAATGTCTCTCTGTTTTTTTTAATAGAATAATTTGCCCCAAATTCTTGAATAAAATCGATCATACAATAGGAGTTTTACTTAAATTTAAAAAATTTTCAATTTTTTTACAAATAAATTTATATTTCTCCCTCCTCACACTTGATGATTTTGATATTTTGTCAAAGGAACTTTTTGCTTAAAAATTTCGAATCATAGTTGTCTCCTGAGGAAGGCCTTCAATGCGATGCCTCCCATCTGGGACTCTGACTTTACTGATACCCGGGAGGGATTCTCTGGTCGATTTCACCTAGTATATAACATACAACATTTTCGTCGCCTGTTATACGTCTTATTTCTGCAAGAATAAGTCCTACTGTTTATTTTTTTTATTTCTGTCACGTACATTTCCTGCTTTGTAAACTTATTGTAAGCTTTTATTGACTTCTGAATTTTGAAATTATGTAATACCTTACTTTCCATTTATTGTTGAAGAAGAAAAAAAAAATCAATAAATGATGAGTGCTGGTGTTATTGTCTCCCGGGTGGACAGTTTGTCACCCTAAGCCCCTTGGGTGAATTCGGTCCCTCTGCGTAATCTGCCAATTGCATTTATTTTGCTTCTAAAAGAGACACACATTGATGAACAATAAATAAATCGAAGATATATTTCAAATGTTTGACTGCAAGCTACGCCAGACTTTAATTCATAACTTCCCTGGAATGTGAGACGAAAACTCATTATTTTCTAATCTTTGTCACTGAGACATGTTTTAGGAAGATAAACTACTTTCATTAATTTACACACAATCTTGAAGGCCATGTTTTTAGAGAATTGCAGACTGCATTTACTCCCCCAAAATATTATATTAATTTATCATTCATTACAAAAGAAATAATATTATAACATGAATACTTTTGATTCTAAAGAATTTTAATAAATAGAATAGATACATAGACCTATTTATCTAACCATTTCTTTAGAAATAAAGTACATTATATAGTAATGCATGGACATTAAGCATATTTTAAAAATAAAAGTAGGAATTATAAGTTTTTCTTGTTATTAAAATTCCATCCCATATAGCCAATGGGCTAGATGATATCCATGAGCCCTAAAGCGTTCAAGAAGTCAAAGGCAAAAAGGGGACTCTTAGTCAAGTCATCTCAGGAAAACCCAAGATAGGAAATAAGATATTCAAAAGAAAACTGTTCAGAGCTAAATTTCTACAGATGGGACAGATCTTATTCCCTGGGTCAAATTTGAGGCACCTCTTGAGCACGCTTCGGAATCGTGACATTGCGGTCTGCTGGGCCCGATCAGCCTCAGAACCATTGCCCCCTCCCCGGCTACTCGTCGTAATAACAGTCACGTGGCGGAATGAATAAAGCATTGCACTTTATCAAAAATATAAAGTCTTTTAGAGAAATTAAAGGAAGATTTCCCATGAAGAAAATTAACTCTTCATTTATTTAAATTGGAGCAGTGATAGAGCAATTATTAAGAAAGCGAGCTTTGTAATAGTTTTAAGTATTGATTTCACTGGAAGATCTATTAAACTAAGTAGTAATGACTGATGTACGTGAAATAAATTCAAGTCCAATTGCTCTCGCGCGTCTTGTGATGCGTTGTGGAAGTTAGCAGAGAGTAATGCATGCATAGAGTCTTTTCTTCGGCCTTTTGTAGCCGATTGGTCGTGGAGCGTAGTCTCAGGTGGATCGGGAGCTCGAGTCTTGATTCCACTAAAGACCCAATGTGTACCCCGGATGATGCTAGTTGGTGTAGTGTGGAAATTTGGAGAGGTAGGTGTCCTTATCATTTGACAGATACTCAAAATTACAAGGTCCGTCACCAGCATTCCTCGTGTTCCTTCTACGTTAATAATCAATCAATCAGATACTCATTTCACCGTATCTAAGATTTGCGCTGGTTACTTCGTGGTTAGGTCATGAAAGTTGTTAATTTAAAGAAAACCAAAATTAATTCAAAACGTGTTTTGCAAAATACAGTCAAACTTGTTTTTATGCTTTCTTTTTTGTGTATTTTAACATGTAAGATCTTTTTAAGTGACGTATAGAAAACGTCCATCAAAATGCATAATACGAATAAAAAGTAATAAAAAAAGTAATCTGTAAAGAAAGCAACAATGATGGGCCAACCAGATATTACACCATCACGTCACAAAACACCAAATCTGAAAATCTTTAAAATTCCAGAATAAGCTTCAATCTTGTATGTCTGGTTATCGCAACATATACAAGTAGTGAACCAAACAACATTCGTCTCCAAAAACTTATCACCATTTACATTATTAGTTTAGTTTATATTAACGTCGCCCTAGAAGCAAAACGAGGGCTATTGGCGATGGACCTCGTCATTTTGAACCACGGTCAAGTGACGAGGACGACACCTGAGCTGGCACCCCTCTCCTAACATCCACACCACGCCAACGGGAGGACTTTGGGCCCCGAACAGATTTAACGTGCATCAGCCCCGCTACACGGCGGGTCTTTGGCGGCCAAGGATCGAACCCGCGACTGAACGAAAACCGCCGACCGCGAGTCCCCGACCTTGACCACTTGGCTACCGCGGCCCACCGTTTACATTATATCACCAACTTCGTTAAATGATTGAATGCGATGTAGCATTTTCAAGTGGCGAAAGCGAGTTTGAACAAGTTGCCCATAACAAAATCCACGTTTTTCACTACGAATGTTAGTTTATATAAGCGATTATGATAACTTTATAATGTTTCACTGAGAAGCAACACGAGGGCTATTGGAGGCAGATCTCTTAATTCTGAACCTCGGTCAAGTGACTTAGACGACACATAAGCTGGCCCCTCCTTCTCCAAACTACTACACTACGCCAACGAGCGTATTTGAGATTCGACGGATTTAACGTACATTAACCCTTCTATATGTCCGGTCTTCAGTGGTTTCAGGGCACAAACCCACGACTCGATGAAAACAACGCCGGGCGAGAGTCTACAACCATGACCTTTAGATACCGCGGCCATAATTCTTACAAGCACATTTTGAAATTTTTATATACGTACTATTTAAAGTATGTATAAGCAAATAAAACTTTTAAAATGATTCTCTGTGTATAAATATATTTTTTGCCTTGTTTGGAAAACCTATTTCTAGCTACATCGTTAAGTTTTGAGATATATTTTTTATATAGAACTTCTTCGAGGCTGTTGACGCTATATATCGCAAAAACATTTTTAATGTGTTGCAGATAATATATTTTATAGGTATATATGCTAATGAAGTTTCGGAATGTTTTTTACGCTTTTTCTTTTACGCGGTCCTTATTTTCTTCTCAAAAACAGATTTGAGTGTAATTGTAAGTACTAGTAATATAAGGTATTTTAAATGCACCATTACCGAATAATAGTTTTTCAATTTTGAACTAAAATTCTTTCCCCCCTTTATTCGCTAATCGAAAATAAAATATATTCCTTTAAATAGTTTTTATTTAGATGGAATTATATAGTGAAACATAAAAATAACGAGATATTCTGTACACAGCACAAATCTAACCGAAATTAAAACACAATCGCTCTTCCGAAAAATCCAGTCTCCGTTTTTATCTCAAATCGTCTAATGTAACCTCATAAAAACCCTCTATTAGCTCATCTGAAACAAAATGGCAAATCGCGAGGAAAAAGAAAAGGAAAAAAAAAAAATTAAAAAATGACTTCCTAAGACACGAACCAAAAAATTAATAATTCCTCGACACCCCCAGGTGCTATACACGGATGACAAAGTGTAGGGGCGGGAAGGGAGAGAGAAAAGGGTTGAACAAAAACTAATACCTGTCCAATCTGGACCCCTAATATGTTCCAAAGTTAACTGTATCCTTAAAAGATAGAGAAATAAAAAAAATCACAGCGAAGAAGAAAATAATCATAACCGTAAAAAAGAGGGGGGGGGGGCCGTAAAGATGTCGATCGGGTGGCAACAAAAGGCGCTTCTTATCGACGATCGATTTCAGCCCCTGCTTCGAAAGATGGTGGCGCCCCGGGCTTTACTTTTTATCTTAGAGAAAAAATATGAAAGGACTAGTGGCGTTGGATGGGCGAGGGGTGTCTTTTTGCCTACGCCCCTGGTGGCATAATGCGTGTAAGTAACGTCGATGCTTTCAGAGAGGTATCAGACGACTTTTTTATAAGACATGCAAAATAAGTGTCACGGTTGAAAAGATATATGATTTTATTTTCTTTAAAGCCTGCCGGAGGTCGATTAGGGAACTTTTTCTCGTCTTCTACCTGTTTATTAGCTATTAAACGTCGTGCTTCGGACAATGAAAACTTGAAGAAAAAAATGCGATCTTTCACTTAATATGGTATTGAACGTTGATAATCTGTTTCTTCTCATCAGCCTTAGTGTTAAGTACAGTGATTTTATGATTGGTTGATAGGATTGATAAGAAAATTTGAAATTTTATATCTGTCTTTTGATTCCCTCTACTTTCAAGAAGTCTAATTTTTTTTTAGTTCTTAATATCATGAAACCTAGATTTCGAAGTTTTAAATGTTGAGTGGGAAAGCCATCAACTGATAATACTTAAGGCTATGAAATTGAAGCATCAAGATGATGTAAACCGATTTTTTGAAAATTAGGAATGATTTTTGAGGGAATGGCTTCTTATTGCGTTCTAACTCTATTATTGACGCTGCTAATCTACAGACACCTAGAGAGTATTTCTATCTCCATTATGATAAAAAGGACTACGTTTAACCCTTTCGCTACTGGAGGGAGAAAAAAGAAGTGCTTCTCTGGGCCCACGGCTTCTTATTTCGGAGTGACACGCTGTGCCCAGACTATTTTAGATATTAAGTCTAATTCGTGAAAAAAATTCCTCTAAAATCGGTTATTCATTAAAATACTTTGGTATTTACATATCTTATTTAAAATGCATTAAATTTAATATATACAAAAGAAAAAAAAGATTTAATCGAAAATTCAATGTTTTATACATAAAATTACATAAAAAATCATACTTTTAAGAAAATACAAAATATATTTACATATGTTACATAAATTTCATGGTGTAATGATGTACCATTATATGGAATATACAGATATAAAAGATAAATCTTATTTTGCTGAATGGTATATTTATTAAAAAAAAATCAATGCATAGTACAACGTCACATATCTTACGCACATATTTTGACGCTTCACGCAAGATTTTTGAGCAAAGGGCACATCTTAGTCCCTCCCCTTTTTTTTTTAACTTTAATGTCTATGTACATATTTGGATTATTTTCGCTAACATTACTGTCAGATTCATTTATTATTTCGCAAATCTCAGTATCAGATAAACACTTTCTTTTCATCATGACTGTTGCTACAAATAAAAACCGACCGAATGAAACGAACAGCTGAGAGCATCTGCTACTAAAAGCCCTAACCCCCATAAAGGGCCATAAACTCTCCTTCGAACTTTTAAGAAGCAAGCAGAGAAAGAAAAAAGCAAATCGAAAGCAAGTGCACCCTTTAAATCATGACATTACATTTAAACAGCCACGCCGCGACACTCGCTTTTAACAATTACTCCCCTCTTGGTAGCCAGAAGTGAAATCTAAGCCCATACCACCAAGGTCAACACTCCAAATAACCTATCTATATAGATTTCGTGGTATTGTATTAAAAAAATCAAATAAGACATTCTCAACGAGCGTATCTCTATTGATACGCTGGGCCGTAGAAGACACTCACGTAGCGTATCGCCCGTGATACTCTGGGCACAAGAGAGTCAACACGAGCGTATCGCCTGTGATACGTTGGGAGCGAGAGGGTTAAGGAACAGGTTTTAAAATATATTGAATAATTATGTTTGTATGGGTTGGTAATATTGATTTAGTTATTTAGTTGAGAGAGCGGTTTTGTCAAAAAAGTTATATTCAGAAAAATTTACAAAAATATTCATCGTTCTAAAACTTTTCACATGCTATTCCACACATTAAATTATTTTAAGAAATCAAATCAAAATTTAAGAAATTTTCTTTGAAATAATAATAAGAATTCGATAAATGCACAAAAATGGTGAATGTACGAAAAGTTAATTGTTTCAAAGTGTTTCTTAAACTTTGTGAGGTTGGGCTATTCGAGGATTTCTCTTCACTAACCTTGGGGACTTTTAATTAAGATTGATTGCTTTTGCTAAATAACCTTTGCCCAACCAAAAATGAACCGTGAATATTCAAATTACAAGCAGGTAGAAAGGAAGTGAAACGAGAGAGATAGGAATTATATAAACTTGTGACACACGAAAGAGGTCGAGTGGTTCTAGCGTTCGGTAATTGTTTCAGAGTCGAAGTCGGGGCCGAGAATTGTTAGAAGTTAGGGACTGCATAGTGAAGTTTAGAAGTCAAGATAGCCTCAACTTGACATTAGTGGTAAGAGTCTGTTAGTTTGTTATTGGTAGATCAAGTTAATATATTTAGGGCGTTATCTGGGGAGAGCCTGTTATATTTGTCGTTATACAAGCAATTTGTCAATAAACTGAGTGTTGAAACCTGTGTAACGTCTTATGGAACGCTTTATTGACTTTAAGAGTTAGTGCTTAGAGTTTAGCTATGGCACAAGAGGCAAACAGGAATAGTTCGCCGTCACAACTTGATCGTTTGTAATGTGATAGTTTATTAACATCACTCTCAGAAGTTATACGTGACAGACTTCGTAACTGTGAACCACGGTCAAATAATGAGTACTACACCTGAGCTAGTACGACCCTCTTCAGACTTCCACACCGCACCAACAGGAGGACTTGCGACTTCAACCAGATTTAACGTGTATCAAGCCTGTTAAACGGCAGGTCTTCAGTGGCATCAGATCTCGAACCCACGACTTGTCGGAAACGATGCCAATTGTGAGTCAGCGACCATAACTACTACTGCTGCCACTTCGTTGTTTGTAACATTATGAAGATAAAAAGAACACCGCTTGAAGTGTTATTCCCTCGAATTGAGAATTTATAAATCAATTTAATTGACTCTTAATTTCATCCTTGGTATCCCACAAAATTTCACTTTCATAAATTCCTTGATGAAATCTCTTTCAAAGAGCACTGATGGGGAGTCTTACGAAACTATCTTTTTGAAAACTATCCTTTAATTGTGGAGAAGCTAACTGCCCAAATGTGAAGAAGCAGCTATAAGGAAAGGACTACAAGTTCTCCAACCCCAGTAATATAAAATTCAGCTTAGACCTTGGTTTACACTTCTAAATCGGATTCCCATTGCTTTCTGTTAGAAGTTCAGATTATCGGTTGCTATTTTTGCTAATTTTAATTTCTTTGAAAAGTTTTATTAATAAATTGATGTTGTTAAAGTGCCCGATTGATGATTTGTAAACCATCTGACACAATCAGTTTACTAACTTTCACACTGATAAAACTTTCTTATTCCTTGATCATCGCTTTTACAATCGTTCTTAACGCATAATGGTTTTTTTCATAGTTTCGCCCATTTTCTGAAGCTTCTGTGGAACCTTGCGATCATTTCGCGCTTACCACAATGAATACGAGTCGAAGTTGCGAAGAAGCTAGCCATCTGAATGTGGAAGTATTAAATGAATGGAAGTGACTCTAAGCTTTTCCATTACAGCTGTTAAAAGAGGAATTTTACGTTTGTGGAACAACTTTGGACTTGCATCTGACACCAGTTTCCACTTTGGTCTTTCGTCAGCTTTCTCCCTTTTCTGTTCCGATCGTCAGTTGAAAATTTCCCTAATTTAAACTTCTGTTTAATGTGGCTACATATCTTTGTATCTTCAGATATGTTAGAGTAGCTGGATTCCCACACAACTGAGTGAATTCACTATCTTCATTAGTGAATTCTGAACTCCTAACTTTTTATAATTATAGGAACGATACTTAAATTTGATTTGTATTGAGAACTTCAAAGTCCCCGAAAAGAAGAACGACTGGAAACATTGACTGATTGTTTTAGCAACTTCGCACTTAAAAGAATCACAAAGGTCAAAGGTACCTCTTACCATTGAGCCTTGGTTATGATGGACCTCGAAACTTTGATCTTTGGTCATGCAAGGAGGACATCTTAGCCGGCCTTCATTTCTCAAATCTTGAACAAAACTCCATTTTAGGATTTAGATCATGCCTGTCCAACCCAAAAGACTTTGAAGGCTGCATTGGAAAACACATTTTATTTCTGTGGACCGCATTATATATATATATATCTGTGTGTGTGTGTGTGTGTGTGAGAGAGAGAGAGAGAGAGAGAGAGAGAGATAACGCGCGTGCGCAAGTGGTGAATTCGATGCCGATTCAAATTCTCCCGTTTTAAACTACTTCAACTTTACCGTTTCGTGTCGTGGGAAGCGACTAATTCTCCCGAATCTCATTAGAGAAATCAAGAACATTCTGCTATAAATTAAGAGAAACTGCATTTTATTGAAATACAATTTAACACGAATTACAATTTAAAAAAACTGTCTTGCAGTTACAACATAATACTGTCGCTAAGATATTAGCGCTTAAAAGACACTGAGCAGTCAGTCTGTCTGGAACAATAAGCTTCTGTGCCAAATGTACTAGGCAGGCTGTAGACAGACTGACTGCTGCTATTTCACATGTTCTGCGAGTCGCCTTCCCTCCCTATGTCTAGTAATGCACACCCGTGCTCTTCAGTAACTTTGCTGGTAAGTTATGCATTGTGTATCGCCTAGTCGCCCCAGATGGCCAGTGCGCTTTTTAAGAATAAGTTTGTAAGAATTTCTGATCAATATTAGAGGAGAAAAATTATGATACAAATTGAGTCAGGGAGAGAAATATTCCCATGAAAGTAGGGTATGATGCTAACGATTTATGGTGGGATGTTTTTGGGACTTTTATATACAATAAAAGTTTAAGTCTTTATTCAGATGACCTAGCGCTGTGGACCGCAGGTTGGTAAAGCCTGATTTAGAGCCTCGATGGATTAAAAGTGCATCAGCTTTTGTTGACGGTGGGTCTTTAGTGGAATCACGATTCGAACCTACGACTTGATAGACACAATGCCAGTCATGAGTTTGAGACCATCTACACTTGACTACCGTGACCACGTCACGTGAGGAGAGTGAGATGACTACTAAAATATCGTCTCATACTTGAGTCTCGAAACTATGAGTCCCGTCAATAGACGCATGTATTAGCTGAAAATAATTCCCTAGTAGATTTAATGTGTGTGAATGATTGCAGCGACCACACGGTAAAGGTACAGTCGTAAGCTCGTGAAAAAATTTTACCGCAATTTTTTTTATGCTATTTTTTTCTATGCAAAGAAAATGATGTTATTATTCTTTGAAAGAAAGATTGCGTTCTTAAAATTCTTTCTTTATTTTATCATTTTAATTACGTCACCTGAAACTTTCCAAATTCCAGGAATTCATCAAATTAAAATGATAAAATAAGATGAAGATAATTGGTACTAGATACAAATTTTTCTTTTCCTTTTTTTTATCAAAGAACTGGATCTGTCCCATTCTCTCTTTTTCCCCTTCAAATAGCATGGAATAAGAAAAAAAAATTTAATAGTTCTATTCACTGATTTAAGGTGATGATTTAATAACCACGTTTCCAAACTCTTAATTTAATTTTTAGAGAACGAGATGGCTACGACCTCATGTAGAGAATTTTATTCACTCCATCTGGTTCATTGAACATTGTGACATGCGTTCCCATACGTGTTTAATCGACATATGGTAGTAAAAGTCTATAGTTATTGATTTTTGCATTGATACATGAGCATATTAGCTTTTTACAATCACAGTGATGATTTATATTATATAGTGAAAACACTATCAATGATGTTAAATTGGTATTAATCAATCCGATACTACTACGAACCCGGAATAATGTTTCCCTGTATTATTACTCTTATCGTTGAAAAGAGACTTCTACAGATTTCTTGTTGGACAGGGGGGAAGAGTTAAACAATGATCCCCGACAATGGGGAAAACAATAGTGACCATTTTTACGACATAGTGGCAAACTTGGTGGTGACAGAGTGAAAGTTCTCAAAAATGCTTGAATTTTCCTATATCTGTGATAGAAGAGAAGTTATGGATTCATTTAGCGGGATAGCTATAAGTATGCGGAAGTTGCTGAGATGCATGGGTCTGCCATTGAAGTGCCAGGCTTTGGAGTTTTGTTTGCATAGCGAATCAGTAAGTGCTGAACGTTATTAAAAATGCTATTACTGTTATTCCTGGTTCTTATTGTATTCTTATCCTTTCAATGACATATAATATTAAGGCATACTCTAAAACTATTATAAATACGAGCCATCAAGCATCAAAAAAATATTTTTTCTGAATTTTGGCCACTACTCTACTCGCACACACACACACACACACACACAACATAATACATATATATACACACACACATATATATATATATATATATATATAGCCAATAATATCCCGGAAATTTAATATAAAACTAGTGTATTCGTTAAAAAGTTCTCTAAATTTTATTATTTAAAGTAAAATATCTCTTAAAGTACGATACATTTTTATTAGCAGTACACGCATATATTCTCTTCATGAGAGTGATATAATTCCTGATTTTGACTTATATATAAATACATTATATAGAAATAAGTTATCAAATTAAAGTATTTCGTATGTTATTATTTGAATAAACAAATTTTTAATGATTTTTTTGTGCAACATTATTATACTTTTTACGAAGGAGTATAATTATTTTTCTCGCAAATTACAACTCATACGTGTCACCTATTTTTATTCATTAAAAACTCATAACGCTAGCGAGATATCTGAAGAATTAAAATAACGGCTTCTTTCATTTTAATTACTTCCTCCTTTGTAAATTCATTTTTAAATTACACATTTCATTATTAAATCTTTCATTATACGGAATAGAATTAATTAAAGCGTTTCTTGGAAAGTATAAGACAACAGAATTTGTCTTCAAAATTCATAACGCAGTCCCTTTTGAGAAAATTTCTAATTTCTTCAGCTTAGCGTAAAATAAAATTAGGATAGAAAAAGAAGTCTTAAGGTTTTATATTATATTCATGGAATTTTTTAACATAGAACAACTCTTTATCTAAGCATGAAGTGATTAATAAAACGAATTTCCTATTTTTTTTAACAATTCATTGAGACCTTTTTTTTCAAATAAAACATACTCCAATTAAAGAACAATGGCAACAGAAACTTAGCTAGAAAATGGATTCATTGATTGATTACTTAAGTCGCATTTACAAATCACACGAGTGTGATTGGGTGAAGGGCCTTTTAATGTTTAATCTCGGTCAAAAAACGAGGGTGATACATGTGCTAATACCCTACACTCTTAACTTTAAATCCTGCAGACGAAAATCCGTTCAGAATCAATAAATTTAACTTGCATCGACAATTCTGTACGATAAGTTTTTAGCGGAATCAGGATTCACGAAATAATGGAAATTACGCAGGCCATGAATTTGCAAACATTGACTATCGATGCCAAGTTATTCTAAAGCTATCTGATTAATTATTAGCAGTAAAAAGAAGATAATCATACTCCCAACATGTTTTGATGTTATTATCAGGAACTTATTCTCAGATTCTATTACACACTTCAAACAACGACACCATATGTTGGGCCTTTCAGACCTATTTTGATAAATCGTGCAACAACTTCTAGAGTTTCTCAAGACATTCTTTTGAAGAATTCACGATTTTCACGTGTTATTCGCAAAAAAGTGAACGAAAAAATATTCATCAAATTTTAATTGCATTATCTGGGCCTGTTTTATGATATTCAATGTTTTAGTTGATTGTAAATGAATTTAACCGTTTGATATTTAGTTTTCGCTCCCCTTTGTAGAATATATGAAAATACTTGATTCTTGCATTGTTTGATTCATTGCTTATTAACGTCACAGAAGGAACACGAAGGAATTTTCCCCATCCGTCAAAAATTTAAATGTTTGAAATGTATATTACCTAAAGATGTGATACAACCAGTGAGGACCAGTTTCAAACTTAATTTTAAAGTTAGTAAGATTTGTTAAGAAATCTTTCTTGCGGACGAGGTTATGATGTTTGCTTAGTTTCCCAGAACGGTAATTGTTATTTTGATTTTGTAAGTTTAACCTTTTTGGATAGTCAAGGTATCAGGTAAAAGAAATGGCCTGATAAAATAGTTAAACATTTTAGATATTTTAATGTCTTTCAATACTCTATGATGATTTTTCTCAAATTGCTTATGGTTTACGAATGAATCACACTGGTTTTGGAAACTTACAATATAAGAAAAGTAGCATTTAATGGCTTTATTCCTTCCACTATTAGCTGTAATATCAACAAAGAATTTTTTCTTTTCCATTTCTTTATTTTTTTAATTTTATGTTCATTCCGTTTTTTTTCCCATTGCATTTTTTCTTTTTTTTTTTTTTCTCTTGGTCAATACGTGGCCGCGGTAGCCTAGTGGTCATGGCTTCGGATTCGTGGCCGGCGGTTTTCGTTCAGTCGTGGGGTCGATCCTTGAGTGCTTAGGCCCCACCTTGTAGCTGTAGCTGATGCACGTTAAATCAGTCGGCCCCAAAGTCCTCCCGTTAGCGCGGTGTGGAAGTTAGGAGAGCGGAATGCCAGCTCAGGTGTCGTCCTCGTCACTTTAAAGAGGTTTTAAATTACGAAGTCCGCCACCAATAGCCCTCGTGTTGCTTCAAGTGCGACGTTAATAAAAACTTAACTCAAAGTCAATACGTCACCAAACAGACAGAGGATTAGGGGAAACTAGAATCTAAAGCATATGAATAGTTTATTTTAATCTTTACATTTAATTCCTCTAAAATAGAAATAAAGCTCTGTTTACAGAATGATGGAACTGTATTATTTTTTCTTTCATTGTTCCTTTGCCTTAGGTTATCAGGGCATGCTAGGATTACTTAAGTATTGAATTTAAGACTGTTTTTTTGTGACATATATCTTTTTTGTGAAATTATTAATAGTGCTCAGATTTCTTATGTGCTTCATAATAATAAGTTAATTTTTCTACAGAATTATAAAAATAAATTTTTTGTCAAAATGTTTTTTTCTTCTTTGCTTAATTTGGACAGGATTTATGAGGCGTATCTGCATTTAGATACGCGTCAAAAATTTATTAGATTACACGATAGCAAATTTTTTATGTTTTTATAAAAAATGTTTGTACACACATAGCGAACCGAAAATAATTTTTCTGTAAGAAATACGTATATAAATTTTGAGAGAAATATATTTTATATTTATAAAAAATAATTTTTTTTAGTTCCGTAACTTTTTTAAAGAAAAGTATACAGTGATACCATTACAAAATTGATTAGCTATTTTTTGTGCATTTTTTATGCATAAGGTGTAAAATGTTTTACATATTTTTGCATATGATACCTAAATGAAAACAAGACTCAGAAACCATGTTTATATTCAACCAAGGAAAAATAATTTTTTGATTAAAAAGTTATTTTTATAATTCTATAGAACGATTTAAATAGTATTTAGACATACAAAAAAAAGTTAAACTCTATTTATAACTCAAAAATATACAAGTCACGAAAACAGGGAGTCTTACAAAATCGTTATTATACTATTCCTCCTATGTATTGGCTTCCATAAGACAACTGAAACTTGGTAGAAATACATTTATCAAGAAAAATATAAAAGTAGTCGTAATACCTTCACTAGCTGTATTACGCGAAAACAAGGCGCAATGTTAATTTTCACTTACAGCGGAAAAATAATACTAATAGCTATATTTTTCATACTTCCACTTCATCATGGCAATCCCAATTCCAGTATGAAATAAGAATGTGACGTTGGTAAGCCTAATGTTCATGGTTGAGGACTAGCAGCTTGCATTGTTTTCGTCGTGTCGTAGGTTCGAGCCCTGATGTCACTTAAGACCTTCCATATAGTGGAGATTATGCTAGTTAAATCCGGTCGAGTTCCAAGTTCTCCCACTGGCGTGGTGGAGAACTTTGGAGAAAGAGATACCAGCTCAGGTGTCGTCTTCAACACTTGACCGAGGTTCAGAATGATGAGATTTGTCACCAATGGACCTCGTGTTACCTCCCCGTGTGACGTTAATAATCAATAACATTGAAATAGGAGAGAAAGTATTATATTCAAGTACCATATATCACTCACACTCAGGTTCTTGAATTTTTTCGTACGGTATGAATCGATATAATATTTGATTAAAGAAATATGTAAATTTATGATAGCATATTATTGAAAATTAATTTTGTCTCATATTTGTCTCATATTTTTCTTTCTTTTCTTTTTTTTGTCTCTTATTTTTCTTTCTTTTAATTACCGAGGTAAAAAAGATTTCATTCTAACTACGAATAAATTAATTGAAAATTTAAATATTTAATGCTATTCTAAACCCCCTATTTTTTCAGAACAACAAATGCTTCCCTCTCCTCTTCCAAAGGAGTGCTTAGCTTTTTTGTACGTTTTATATTTGTCATGACTTCGAATGAATATAACTAATAAGTTTTGAAGGAATTTTAATGTAAATATTACTCTAAGTATCGCATGTTATTCACAATTCATGAATTTAAATATTGATATTTGAATAAATAAAAATGCTCTCATTGGAGTATCAGTACAAAACTAGCCAATTAATTAAAGTAAAAACTAACAGGTCAATGAAATCGAAATGGTTCATATAACAATCTCACATCTTCGATTCAATTCAAATATTTTTCAGTCCTTCAGAATCCAGATTCAAACAGGTTCTTCAAATATATTTCACACGATCCATTGGATACATGTGTCTGTTAATGTGAAATTAAAATTATGAGAGTCACAATACTCGATACTTGAGGAATATTGTAACTTAAAACCATCATTGCATAGGTGTAGTAAAAAAGAGAGATCGCCCTCAGTCTGATTAGTACAATTCGTTATTTCAATGGACCACAAACAATGTTTAATAGGATTGAAAGTTTCTAGTATAGATCGTTCTTTGCTTCCACGCTATTTGTTAAGCTGCCGAACCGTATTCGAAAAACGAATGATCCCTTCACTTCAGTTCAGAAATGGATGGAAAGGGGGGGGAAGCTGAAACGTCAGCGAGGCGAGCGAAGAGTTTCGTAATTGAATGACGGATGAGGCCCGACGATCCGATATCAGAAGGAGGCAACAGCTCAACCGGAGAGAGATTTTTCATATTAACTTATTGAAAACACAAAATTCGAGAATGCAGAGTAGGGGCATATTGTTACCATTTGCAGCTCTTTAAAGCATTTAATACAAATAAATGAGACCGATTTATTAAGAAGGATGGAGAGCCAAAGCTGAAATCCATCTACCGTAATAAATATCACTTCGTTAGCTTAGTGTAAAAGTATTCGTATCTGGATAAAGAAATGTATACTTAATGCATCAGATTGCAGCATTAGAAGTGCACTCGTATAGGGCTTTAGTGAAAAAAAAATCTTTACAATTTTTTTCTTAATGTTTCAAGGAACAACGATTAATGTGGTAATGCATGAAAAATAATTATTTTCTATCATAGCATCGTCACTTGAAAAAGGTGTTTCAAAATGAAATAAATGAATAATAATTTATATTAAATAACAAATTATAATGTTTTTTGTAACGTCAAGACGTTTTGAAAATGCATCACATTATTTGAAGTCTTATATTTTTTAAAAAAAAATCAAAATGGAAGCGTTGAAAGTGAGAGTTCATGTAACTTACATTTAATAAAAACACTCTGGAATTTTATCACAAATTTACCAATAAAGGCTACGCTGGACTCAAGCATTGCACCAAAAATGGTCAAATAAACGTACTCAGTATTAGTAAAAAATCATATAATCTAAATACACTTGCTTTGAATTAATGTTCTTTTAAAAGGATATTAGTGGATAATCTAATATTTTAAACTTTTGTTCAGATGACATACAGAACCAGTTGGTGTCTCAGTATCATAACTTCCTCACCATGCCACGTAAAGATTTTGAAATTAAGTTAAGTTTACCATGAAGCAATCAACAATATTCTTCTAGCAGATCTTTGGAGGAATTAGGACGCGTGAATTCATGATATCAAATAGATTGGTGACTCATGATTACCTCAATTGGTACTAAATTATCACTCTTAAAGGCATTCATACCAAACAAGCATATTTACACCTCTATGTTTCATGGTTGGAAGTAAATTCCTCAGATGCAATTTTGTGTGTTTCTGTTTTTCCGCATCCTCCGTCTGCTATAACAACATTCCAAAAGCGTTTAAGTTTACTTTCGTCTGAGAAAAACAACTGCAAATTCTGGGTTTGCGCTTACACGTGTTTGATAGCGAAGTTTTATCGTAACTTCCAATACATCATTCACAAAGAGGATTTTTCGAGTAACACGGTCATGGAAATTTTGCTGTTTACATGCTTTTGAGCAGTGAGCTTAGAAGTGTTTATTTTCGAATTTCCTTAAGCGTACGGGTGAGAAATAGTCTGTCGATAGAGGTAAGTCGAAAGGGTCAACACGGGAGAGGATTGTTATATAGTATTTTAAAAGCCATAAACCTTTGAATAATTAGCTACATGTTTGAACGAGATCTTCTGATCTAATGATGAAATTTCATTTTATATGTTTTACCAATTTTATAAAGCTGTGTAGTAAATTTTCTTTAAATATTACAGATTTCTTAAAAAAATACTTACGACTTTTATAAAAAATTCTATATTGTTTATTAATTTTTAATTTCATCATATTATTCTTTGTATGGGTAATGTCACTTATCGACAAAAAATTCACTGATCCATTCACAAAACACTTACGAAAATTTGCAATGGTTTCAATTTATGAATACTTTTTACTCGTCTCAAAATGATTCAACTTTAGTTCTCTTTATGTGTGAAAAACAATTCATTTAATTATTTACTCGATATTCTTATGCATAAAATAATGCTTTATTAGATATTACCTTTGAAATTCTAACTCTATTTTATCCAAACTAACATACTAAAATAATGGTTTCTTTTAAAACAGCACTCTTGTACGAATACTTTCTTCAATCGCCATACGCTCAAAAAGTGTTTTCGATTAGAATTGCTAAATATTCCTTATTATTTATTCATTGAACATTCTTAGTTTCATAATAGGCCTATAATATGAAAAAAGTAATCAGTTGAAGTAACTCGGCATACTTGTACTTAGTATTTTCAATTAATACAAAATATTCGATTACTTTTCAAATCTCACTCGTTGAAGACATGTTCATGAGCTGTGACACAGTAGACTGCGCAGTAGTTTTAAATTAAAGTTTAAAAATGAGTAACTTTCCTTCATGTTTTACTTATGAGATTTGTTTTTCTTCCAGTCTTTACAATTTTTTATTTCGAGACTAAGAATTGAAAGATACATGTCCATTGACATAAGGGATATTTGTATTGGTTCATGTGTTCCCCCACTCAAATTACGATGGTCTGTTGCTGAATTCTTACCTTCAGACTTAATAGAGACTACTTTAAGTTTATAAACCCCTTTTAGCAGATACGTAAACAATATCAAACAAAACTCAAATAATTAAATTACGAGGACCAATCAACGTGTCCTTAAAATTCCAAGAGATAGCACTAGTAGCATCAAAAATATTTGTTTTTAGTAAGTATCATGATTCATTAGACAGTTGTCTAAGTCTCTATTACTAAGTCATCATGACTCATTAGACTCACTAAGTGATCATGACGCTTTTTGTTCCTCAAAAATGTTTCGTCACAACAATGTGGAACAAATACTATCCATGCATTTTTTGGAGCGGATTCACCGGAAGCAACCAATGCTTCCGGTGCTTAATAATGAATTCTGATCTCATCGACAGTGGCAACTCGAAACAGCAGCAATCAAATTTTGATTTTGCGGCAAAGATTACCGGATCAAAAATAACTTATGAATCAATGTCAAATTTGTTTTAGCTCCATTTAAGAGATGGTAGCACCCAGTGGTAAATATTTACCTTAATGATGCCTTCTGTCTTCAAATACAAGTACTTTTTGAACCACCCTCATAGTTTGAAGGTTCAACTATCTCAAACATTTTTATTTGATTAAATTTTCTGTATCGGATTATATAGACATCAAAATAGTGAGTTTTTAAGTGAAATGGTGAGATAATGATAAATGGATTTACCTTTGATTTGACATTCAGCACTCGTAATTCTCGGCTGAATTGGTTATAAATCAAACACAATTTCTGTTCTAATTGCTTCAAACCAAGCGTCCTTATCCACGAACATTTCACTTCAGAACGAGATTGAATAGTTTCGATTCCCTATAAGTAGAATTCAAAATTGTCATTCAGATTTAAAATTTATGGAATAAATTTATGAAATAAACTTTAAAACTAGCCACAACGAATCCAGTTAGGAATGAAACATTTTCCTCCAGGAAATATGCATCCGTTTTCAATTTAATCAACCCAGTGCGACACTTTTAATTTGAAGGGTTCAATTATGAACTGAAATTCTTATGTCGAGATTTCGCAGGAAACTTCGTTTCATATTACACTCCTTGTGCATTTTTAATATAATGTCCGGTTGGTCAGACGAAGTAATTCAATCTCCAGAACATTCCGAATTACAATCTGATGGATTGCTTTCGTGGTCATTTGGAAAATACTTAATTGAAAATTACATTTACAATTATGTACTTATCATTAATTTCAGAATCATTGCAGATTACTTCTTGAAAGAAGTTTATTATTCTTATTATATATCAATACTCCTGATTGATTTAAATGTTTTTTGTATGTCAAAATTAATAAAGAAAATATGAAATTATTACCCTTTGCATAAAAAAATTCACTAAAATGCAAAATTAATATCATAGATTAAAAGTTACTAAGAACGAAACTGTTGCCTTTATAACAAAATTTTATGAATATTGTTTCATATTTCAACATTTGCATTGTGTTTCAATTTTATGCCACAATGTATATGGAGTCATAAACAAAAACACTGCTTCTTGTTTACAATGGAAATGCATGTCAAAGTTTCATTTTGATGTTGCTAATTTACTAATATATATATATATATATATATATATATATATATGGGGATACGTGTGTGTGTGCGTATTATTTATATGCTTTTATATTTTATTTATTAAGGTATTCGTACACCTTTAAAACGCGATTTTTCTCAAAAGTTTCGATTTTTTTTATTTTAATGTCAGTTTAAAATTTAAACTTTTATCTTTCTAATCGAGTTTGAATTTTGAAAATTCAGAAAAAGTTGGGAACCAAATTAATTTAAATTTTGCAAGTATCTTCCTTATATAGTTTTTAAGAACCCTTACTACTTTCATGGTTGTAAAATTGATATGTTTTTAGTAACAAAGCTATAAATTATGTATTGTTATAGCTTTTTCTTTATTTTTCATTGTTATTTGACTCGAAATACAAGAAAAATTGTAATACTAAGATTTCCATCATGAAAGTAGTACCAGTCCCAAAAAATGTTATGATGAATAAGATAAAGTTTACGGAATAATGATATTTTTGTTCACTTTTGAGTTATGAGCGTTATTCTGATAGTCAATTTATGTACTATTTTCACCATGTTTTCCACTCCAAATTTTTTTTGGAATTAAAAGCAGATTATTAAATGTTTTTTCATAGTTTTAGGTTATATTTTAGCATTAAAAATAATTTGATAGCAATTATCAATGTATTTCAAAAACTTTTCTTCGAAGGTGTACGGATTCCTTAATAACGATTTTATCATTTATTAATTTTATATCACTCGTTTACGTTTATTTTATGATTTGATATCATTAATTTTGATAATATTGATCATTGCGTACATGATAAATAAAAGAAGTTTTAGAAGGTTATTAGAATCACACACTGCAGTATCTTTACTTTGCAACAATCAAGTGAATAATGTCATGTAGTGATAGTAATGATACAAAATTAGTATAAATATCATGCGATAACTATAAAAATAACTGTGAATTACACTAGTTTCAAATTTCATTATTTTGTTTTTGAGAACGTATATTAAAATACTAGTAATTTTATTATGATTAAGTTAAAACTTCGTAACAAATTTAACTTCCTAACACAATATGCACTATACATAAAATCTAATATACTATAACAAGAACAATATGTAATTATTACTTAATAGTAAGTAATAATTATATATATATATATATATATATATATATATATATATTCTACATTTTGCATGTAAACGAAAAGGAAACAAGCATAATTACATGTGACTTAATTTTGATTGTTGTATTTTATGTATTTGTATGTGAATACAGATACAGAATTCCACAAACGAAAAAAAGAGCAATCACGATTGAGTGTAAACTAAAGTTACAATGTTTATTTAAAATTTTTGCATTGAAACTGTAGAATAATTTAAGGGAAGTGGTAGATGGGAACAAAACGAAAAACTTTGGCTGACTGGCAAAAAATTAAATTCCTAAAATTGTTAATGAGCTCTTTTTAGCAATGAAACAAATAATACATTTTTGTGCAGCATGCATGTTTAAAGAATGATTGACAGGAAATTAATAATGAACTGATCGTTGAAAAATCTTGAAGCATATCCACAGTTTCATTTCTCATGCAGCATAAAGTACCCTCTTCTTTGAGCTAAATAATTCCCATTATTTTTTTTTTCTTTGGTGATATTCAAAGAACAAATTTTATCTATTAATAGATGGTCTAAAAATTTCCATTTCTTAGACACTTCCAACATCTTACAATGCACTCCTCAAAGTATGTATTCAAGAATTCATTTGTCTCCAAGAAGGAGGGGAACATTTTGAAATTTTTTTGTAAAAGCTCAAAATTTTAGATGTGCGCTTCACCATTAGAATAACAATAATATTCTTGAAATTTGTTGATTTATAATAACTTCTGTATTATATATAAATATAATAAGCTATTATTTAAAGCGACCAGTTTGATATTCGGCCACAGCACGGAATCCAACCATCACTTCGAAGTCTAAGCATCAATTGACTGAACGATTTCAGCTGTCTTTGTGACTCGATAACTTGTTGCCATTCCACCAAATAGAAATTAGTGACTACTCTCACATCTTAAATGATTTTATTAAATATTCTCTTCCGTTGATAATATCCACAACGTCTCTCTTTTTCCTGCCATTTATAATAACTCATTGGATGGGAGAAAGTGATAGCAGTTTCTCTCCTTCTTCACTGCAATCATAAACAATCGGATATCCGAGGAAAAATATGCATGTGAATGGAGATGTGAACACACTAAATTTAGGTATTTTGAATGAATGTAGAATTCTCTGATTATGAAAAGAGTTTATCTTCTCCACTAGAAAGTTACTGTTTTAAAATGTCATTAGTTTTAACAATTTATAAAAGATTATTCGAATCTAATTATACTACTCAAGTAGTTTGTATTAAAATATAAAAAATAAGGCTTAAAATCATTGTTTGCGAAGCTCTTAAGTTTCAGAGTACATGGTATTGTAACGTCGTGATCCCAGAATGCGTAGAATGAAGGGATCACACAGCTTAAGAGAGGATGTCTTTATTTTACAAATTGAATTCTAATATTTTAGTTAGGCGCTTCCACCTAGATTTTTTTACACACTGCTAACACATCTAATTACATAGCACCGAGGCAAAACGCATATATCTAAACAGCACAAGTCCTAACACAAATAGTTGAAAAACCACCAATATCTTAGTATTCGATGTAGTTCGATTAAGTTCTCAATTCGCAAGCGAAGGCAATCGCCTCCCACTTATAGATGTAACGCTCTATCGCTCCTCCGCAGGAATCCCCCTTCCTCTTTTTTCTTCACCCTTTTTAAGACCACGGATAGGTCTGTCCCCCGCCTTCCTTTTGAGTTCTTTTCCTTTTTTCAAAGAACAACCCAATCAAAGACAACCTCCGATTTTGTCCCCTACGACACTATTCGCTCAAGTCGGATAATGTCGGTCTTCCCCATGTGCAAGTCATACTGTCAAGTCATGCAATACTGTCAAACAGGTTGGAGATAAATATCGAATATCCCAAAATCCTCTGATTCAAGAAATTGAATACTACTTAGAATGTGTATTAATCTAAAATCGTACTTGACTGATCTAGAAACGTTTTTTTTTTTTTTTTTTTTTTTGGAATCCTCTTCTTACTAAGGTCCCATTTTCTCTCCTCCCTGAAAAACAAAACTTCTTATTTGTAAAACTTTCAATAAGTCAGTCTCAATGTATGGCTCGGAAACTTGGTCTCTTACTAAAAATGGAAAATACAAAATTGTAGTTTTTGAGAGAAAGGTTCTCGGAAATATTCTCGTTGGCGTAAAAAAATAGACTTTGGTGAAGATGTCTTAATTTTGAAATTTACAGAATTTTTAATGAGCCTTATATCATTAAATTTATTACAGTGAACTTTTCACATATTGTTCGAATGGATGGAAAAAATCCAGTAAAGAGCATGTTTGCTGCAAAGCCCTTCACTAGCCGTAAAAGAGGGAGAGAGATAGAGAACTAAACTAAGACGGCTTTATTTTGTTGTACCGAATTTTAAAGTGATTGGTGAGAGGAACTGACCGACTAAGGCAAAAGGCATATTTTCTTGGAGTAATCTTGCCCTACCATGGGCCGTTGAGTCAAATATGACGAAGATAATTAATATTTAGCAAATGAATCTCGTTGAAAATAAATAGAGAGTTGAATACAGTTTAATTTTACTTTAAAATTAAAATCTGTTCCAAGTCTGTGATGCAAATTCTCATAGCTCTGACTTCGTCTGGCCAAGTCTGACGTATAGAAGTTAATCTGTGGCTATATAAATTAGATATTTGTTAAGTTGTGTTATAATGAAAGGAGAAAGAGATTATTCCTTTGATATAAATATTTTTTCTCAGATTTTTTTTGATTAATTAAATGGTCTTTTTTGAAGATCTTTTCATTTTCATCAAAATAACTTTTAAATTCTACTGCAAACCTTAAGCTAATAAATATAATTATTATTTTAATTATGTCCTTTGAAATTTATATACAAATATGCAGCTCAATCTATCCAACTGATTTTTAAAATTTTTATCACATTTTTTGGTAACTGAAAAGAGTTTGCATTTTCTTGAGTGTAATGAACCGTTTTCCTTTAAAGACGAATAATTGCCGGTGGAATGCTTTAAATGCCAAATAGTGCCCAAGATAGAGCGTTCTATTTATCCAATTTTCATAAATAATGCATTTATGGAATCACAAAAATATCTTCTATTTTTTTAACAACAATATTAAAAAAATTCATAATTTGAATCATATTAGTATCTTAGTTATCTTGAGCACTATTGAAATACATTAGGAGTTAGAAGTCATCCATTTGTGATGACTTTTATTTTTTTAAACGCGGTATTTTCTTTATTACACTTATGCTATCTTTCAGATAATTTCAGCTATGGAAGTTGTGTGATTATGGTCACGAACTCGGGGCAGGCGTTGTTTGTGCCGAATCGTAGGTTCCAGTCCTGATGACTTAAGAGTCGTCGTACATTGGAGATAATTCACGTTAAATGTTTCAAAGCATGAATTATGAGAAAAAAAAATTAGGAAACCTGTAGCAAATGGTTGCCCGTCAGGTTTTCTGTAAAACGCGGTACAATTCTATTTCATTTGTATAAATTCCGATTTTCTTATAACGTGGTTTCCATATCATGCGGTAATGGTTTCCATGTAACACAGATTAAACTTATCGGATTTGTTTTATTTCTATGTTTCTCATAACTTTGTTTTCAAAGAACTCGGGACGAATTTAAGAAGTTATAGGTGACTTGACTGTAACTGTATTCTGTTAAGAGTTTGCTTTCATTACAAAATAAAAATTGTTCTAGATTTTCGCTGAAAGTTGAAGCCTATAGTTCTTTTATTTTTAATTTAACGTAGGTTTAATTTATCCTGCGCTAATAATATAATTATATTTTATATAAAAAAAGCGTTTATTTTTTATAGAATTTTGATGAGAATTATCAACCATTTCTTGGTTTAGAAGGACTGCAAATATCATATTTTTCTACAAGTTTATGAAAGAGAGTTTCTTCAATTAAATCAAACAAATAACAAATTAATTCTAAATTATATAGAGAAAATTTGCAAATAATGCATGGTTTTATAACTTACTCTACATTTACTAATATTCTGCTTTCCTTTAGCCCCAAATATTTATATATATAATATCTTTCTACTCGATAGGATTTTTAAAAATGTAGAAAATCGCTTTTTTTTTACTGTATGTTTAAAACTAAATACCGCCTTGTAGCAAGGGTAATGCTCCTCAAATCTGTCATGGCTCTAAGCCCTCTTATTAGCGTGGGAGGAAATTTCAAGAGAAAAGTGCCAACTTAGGTACCATTCTCGTCTCTTGACCCAAGTTAAAAATGACGATGTGCATTGCCAAAAGTCACCGTGCACCGTGTTGCTTCTAAGTGCGACTAAAATGAAGTTGAAGGAAGGACGTTTTGGAGAACAAAACTCTCCCATTTCTTTGACGTGTAATTGTTTTCGTCTCTCTTCTTTCTTTATTAGCCTTCGTTTTGTGTTTTCTTCTTTTTCCATTTCTTTTTCCTTATTTAAAAAAACATGGAGAAAAAAGAATAGATGAGATAGAGGAAAAAGAATGCGAAAAAATGCAATGCTGCCCCTACCTTTCTATCTTCCTCTTGATTCAATGCAGTTATTATAAAAAAAAGAAAAAAGAAAAGGAAAAAAAAATCATCTAAGAACACCAAAATTGAAATAATAGATTTTTTAATGGGCTAAGGAAATAGATGATTGGATAAGAAAAAGAAGGGAGGCATTATGAGTCAAAGGTAAAAAAGATTAAATTTTTAGAAATGTCTCTTTTGTCTCGTTATTTTCGTGACGGCAGCTGTCCCGTGCCGGATTCCCGAACTTCATCAAATAAAGATTTCCAAGATCGATCTCTTTATTCTCTCTGTGGAGAAATTCCATCTGCTCCCCCTCCCTTCATTCGGACGTCATCAAATCCATAGTGACAAATAATTCTACTCGAAAGGGAAGAGGAAGTTTTATTTTGCCAGACGAGGGAGTTTCCAAAATTTCATTCTTGTAGGAAAAAATCTCCATCTCATTTCTAGGTTTTTATTTTATTTTCTGGACCTTTTTTTTTTGTCCCCGACTCTATTCCGCAAACCACTCCATATCTAGATTTCATAAAATGAGGAAATTGACTTACGTGGTCAAATTCCCGAAATAAGTTGAACGGTTGTACTAATTAGTGATTCGCAGATTTTAAATCTTATTCTTGCTTTGTAAGATCAAAATAAGTTATCACATAAAAGGATACAATATGTGTTATTTTACGTATAGTTCATTTGTATAATTTATTAAATAAAAACAATGAACTTTAAAATAATTTTTATGCTAATGTCGAGAAGCACTCCTAACGTTAACTAGGAAAAAATATTGAACTTACTTTGTCATCAATTTATCCACCTCTTTTTTGGAGACAAAGATGAAATCATGTGTGTTTATTTTGAGATACGCGTTTCAAGATTCTGGGATTGACTTTTTGTATCCTTTGAGTAATAGTGAATCTCTGATAATCTATCGATTGAAGATTATTTCCATAAATTTTATTCTTTAAATATTGCTTCAGAAAGAAAGTCAGGGTCGTCAAATGAGCGGCTCCTGTTCAAAGAAAACAGTATAATGTATGCCACACGAGTATTGGAAGCATTGGTATGCTTCAATGTTTTCTTTCAACAATCAATTCATCTCGAGAAATCTTTGGTCCCCTCTTCTCCTGATCTGAATATTCCCTGACATTTATATGCGTCCTGCAATTTAAGACGTTTATATGCATATTCTCTGGTGTTTTTAATAGATTCTTAAGATGGGCACCAAAAATAGATGTATAAATTTGTTTCACACCCTGATAATATTATCTTATTTACTTTAAAGCCTAAAATAGAATCCAATTTGGCTGCTTACTATTTTGGTATGCTGATCCGATTTGCTGTTTGACAGATTTCCTGACTTATTTTCTATTTTACCAACAGATGACCAAGTGGGATCATAAAAGGACTCCAACGCCAATTTATGTCGATCATCGAATTTTAAAAATAATTGTCACGCTTTCTGTATTTTTATATCACTTTTACAGTATTTTATAACGAATTTTTAAGCTATCTCTTCTCCCATAAAAATAATCACTTAAAAAATTTATTTTGATTTGAGATCACTAAATAATCTCTAATATTAAAATTCTGCATTGTAAGCACTTCCCTGCTTTATATTTAAATATTTTTGAAAGATATTTTGTGGTTTCATATGTGTCTGATTCTAACAAAGTAGTAATCAGGCTATCAACCAAGAATTTGTAAATGGATTTATCAGAGGATGAACATCAGTTCAAAACCCAATAATATATCATTTCGATTGATTATAATAATCATTGTAAAGGTACTGTGGATAGATTGGACAAAATGGTAGGTGAATGTCATGTTTACCTATTACTAAGCGATGTCCACTAGCTTTATTTTTTCAAATAGTTGATATATTAGTAATTAACACATTTATATTGTGTTAAAACTATTAATTCAAAAGTATAAGAAAGATAAATATTTTCAAAGTAGACTGTTTCTTCAAGATTTATTATTAACTTTTGTAATACTACCTATAACTACCCAACAAGCTGAGCGACTACTAAAGTATATCACACAAAGCTTTAAGCTGACCTTGGAAAATGCAGAAGGCCATGCAAAAAACGTGATGAAAAAGAATCTTCTGCCAAGTGTAGTCAGTGCGTTGTGAGTCTAAGATGACGTAAAGAAACTACCAAGAAATATGGTAAGTGCGGTCGTTTCGTTTGCTAACATCATGTCAATATCAAAACAACAGCAATATGTAATGAATGCAATAATCCAAGTTATTAATTATGTTTAACTGAACTTTTTAATTCAAATTGCCTTACCTTGATGTAAAGAAATAATCATTTTATTTTGAAAGCATTTCGTTGCAAATACATTTTCTTTCCTACTACTTTTCTATGGATGTATTTCTTATATATATAATTCAATGATCATAAAAGATAAGTCTTGCGTTTCAGTTAATTAGGTGTTTTTCAATGATAGAGTTACTGCATGACTCCACATGGCTTTTCATGTTTTAAATTTTGACTTAGTCATTGGAAGGTTAAGTGAAATTTCCTTTTTAGTTTATTTTGTATGGGATGTATATCATTTGTCCGTCTCATATCCTACCCTATACGCAAGAAATTGTTCTCTTTGAATAAAATAATCTTTGTCATCACGTGTTGGTGTCTGTCGGTTACCATGGCAACGATACGCGATGGATCACATGTTGTAAGCATTCTCTACTATTAGACCCATTTCGTTTCTCCTTCGTTCTTTTTCCACATTGAAAAGTCCTCGGGGGGAGAGGCATGTCCTCTTATTACGGCCACTTTATCAAACATCTCTCCCTGACTGAGTTACATTTAATGGGTCATGGAATCAGATAGGTGCAACGCATATCGAAGCCGGATTGCATTTTCCCTCCTCGACGATCCGTCACTCGATATAGCAGCCGGAATCCGTGAGAGAAATATTTCTAGATAGAACACCTCGCGTGAAATGGGTTGCTCAGGCATTTGAGGGTGAAGGGAAAAATAGACTGTAGGTTGTCAACCTTTCCTTCAAAATGTTTCGAGGTAGTATATAGTCTCATATATGAAAGCCATTTACGTATAGCCGAAGAATTTTATCAAAACAAGACGAGATACAAATTATATTAATATCTTACAAATCTTTTTTTTTTCTTCCGAAAGTGTAACATTTTTCAAAATTCACTTCCATAGATCCTGTGATGAGACATTTTTCAAACTTTTCAATATGTGTCATGCAGAATACTGAATATCATTTTATCATTTCACTCAAATTTTTCTAATTCGTATTTCTTTCAGATAAGTATCAACAATGTATTTTTTCCTTCTATAATATTTTATGTACCTTAGTCCTTTAGATTTTGAATACTTTTCTAACTATCAATGATTTTATTACTCAAATTACATACTTCACTCGCTCATTTGATTCAAAGGAAGCACGTTTGTTTTATCTTCCTCATAGCAAAAAGGATGTAAATCGTTCAGTCGCGGGTTCGATCCTTGGCCACCAAAGACCCGCCGTGTAGCCGGGGCTGATGCACGTTAAATCTGTTCGGGGCCCAAAGTCCTCCCGTTGGCGTGGTGTGGATGTTAGGAGAGGGGGGTGCCAGCTCAGGTGTCGTCCTCGTCACTTGACCGTGGTTCAAAATTACGAGGTCCGTCGCCAATTGCCCTCGTGTTGCTTCTAGTGCGACGTTAATAAAAACTAAAACTAAAAAAAAACTAAAGGATGTAAAAATTTCTAATATATAATATTTTGTTATACATAAAATATGATAGAAAATATTTTCATTCTTAGCCATAAAATTAGGAAAATGTTCTTTTTTGTCATTTCCTTTTTAAATTAAGGCATCATTAATCGAAAAAAATTATTTAAACCTTAAATTGAATTCCAGGATAATATTATATAATATGTGATACATCACTGATTCACAAATAGATGGTAAGAGCGGCCTTTATACGTTCACGGACAATGAAAACAATATGCAAAAAAGGAAGTTTCGAATTCTAGTGGTATTTGCGGTATCCCTGTAGAATTGGTCGCGGACTCGCTTCTGGCGTTGTTCCCGTCAAATCGTGGGTTCGACACCTGATGCCTCTTAAGTCCCGCTGTTCAGCAAGGCCTACGCATATCACATCTGTCGAGGTCCAAACTCTCCCGCAGCCATGGCGTGAAGGTTTGGAAAGTGAGGTGACAACTGACGTGTCGTCTTCGTCAGTTGACCGAGACTCGAAATTACGAAGCCCATCGTCAGTATCCATCCTGTTGCTTTTCAGTGCGCTGCGAGTAAAAAATAATAATCTTATTGAATACTATAGGAATGTAATATACTGAAAGATACATGTGACATATACCTTGATTTTAAAATCAGAGCCACAGAGCTATTAATGAATTAGTAACGGATCTTTGATCAGTCCTTTTCAGTAACTGCGAGCACCTTTGCTTGTTGCAGTTCAGGTCTCAATACTCAGTCATATTTTACCTGCACAGACTGACCCTCGCTTTTAAAACGTTTTTATGTATTTCACTTGGTGTGTGTGTCATCAAATTTTCGATCGTTAATTTAACCGACTTCCCATCAAGCTAGAGCTCTGATACTTTGGGAATCGTTCTTATTCGCTTAACAATGCAATATTTAAACATTTGTGACAAGTTTTAACTAATATTTTTTGTAATAATGCAGTTTAACCTAACCTCTTGGTGGGATTTGGCTCAATGTTTAGTCCGTAAAACGGGACAGGGTAGCCCCATTTCTCAAAATACATCCAAAAAATTCTTGTCGCCAAGGGTGGTTGGGTTAAACTGCATTCCAACCATTTAATTTACCGATGGAATAATTAATTTTAGTTAGTTTTAACGTTTTTATGTATTTCACTTGGTGTGTGTCTGTCTATGTGTGTATCAGTGAGTCATCAAATTTTCTATCGTTAATTTAACCAACTTCCCATCAAGCTAGAGCTCTGAAATTTTGGAAACCGTTCTTACTTGCCTCACAATGCAATATTTAGATATTTGCGACCGGTTTTAACTAATATTTCAATAATTTTTTTTAATACACGTTGCCACCGTATAAAAAACGTTGTTTTTTTTTTTTTTTATCTCGAATTATTGTACGGTACTTTCTAAATGCTGGATATTGAGACACGGTTGTAGATCCTGTTTCATTAGGTCTCATATTTGTTTTATAGGAGACATATCCTTAGAGCGGGAATGCCAAGGAAGTATTTGCGCATAAAATAGGTAATTCTGGACAACCCATGCCAATTTCAATAATATTATTTACATGCCATTGGGATGTGGTTAATATTGTTGTCATGAGTCCAAGTACCATGAGTCCAAGTCAGTCCTCTCTAGTAGTGCCTCGAACCACTGCTACAGAAGACTGACTGCGAAAGGATAGGGATTCCGGATAATAATGCTTGATTTTCGGAAACTATGCGTCTCGATAATGAACTCAGGGTTGGGCCATTGTAAAGAGACCCTCCACACCCGGACACGATATCATGTCATCAAATGACGAACACATCGTAGAACATCACAAATAATATTCCACAGCTCCTTGCGTTGTGCTGGCTAGATACCATTGCAAGGGAAGCCGACAGTGCTCCAGTGTTAAAGGCAGAACTTCTAAAGGGCACTCGGATCCCAGATTTGCTTCTTGGAGTCGTCTCATAATGGCTTTCAGTCTCTTTAGACCCTCTACAGTTACATGAATTGAGGCTTTTGAATGATTGTTCATCATCGTTGAATTTAGAAGTAACACGCAGGCTACCGTAAAAAAATATCCAAAATGTCACACCAGATGCTTCCACACCACATTTTTAGGAGTATTTATAGAGGATCGGAGTTTTGAATGCCTGGCGAAGTGTTCTATCTATTGGATGTTTATCTCGTCTTTCCTGAGTCGATATGTTACGTGCTTTTTCCTTCAAGTATCCACTGTTGCCATTGTTGTCTCATAGTATTGTCGGAAAGATTCAAATAGTGGACCAGACTTCGAGTACCCTGTAATTTGTATTCCAATGATGAGATCCTTATCGAAACCTGTCAGGTGTTCAAATTGTAGTCTCTGACGTGTTAAAGACATTTTTCACCTCCTGTCCTGTTTAATAGTGGTTATATATATATATATATATATATATATAATTTCGATTCAGGATTACATCACCTTTGATGGATTTGTGCATATGTACGATGGCAGAAAATTTTTATCATTTGCATATCACCTCTATCTTTTGAAATTTACATAGTTGTAGATTGTAGCTTGATTTCTTCGGAATATGTTACATTCATTCACCGTTGCAGTCATAATAATTTTTAATTCAAATAAAAATTATAGTTCAGTTAAAATGGATTTTTCTTCACTGAAAGAGTTACATGATATATAGCATACAGCAGCATTTGCTCAAATAATAGTTTGTACTGATGTGTAATATAACATTTTTATATTCATACTCCTATAAAGAGGAAACTGAATCTCTCCTCAGACTCAATAAATATTTAATTTAAAATTTACGAGAAATATAATTTGAATGACCACAATATATGAACCCTACTGATGGCCTCAGTTCATAATTGATATATTCTAACTAATTGTAGCGTCTGACTTATTAAGTTGAAATTGAATTCCCATTTTCCACTAGCGTGGGTTTCGTTCTTAACAGAGTTATTTGAGCAGCGTAGTGTAACAGTACTAATCCTGTCTCATTAGAAACTAAAATGCTCACGGAAATGAATGTTAAACTTAAAGCAATTAGGTACTCAGAATATACAAGATTTAAATGGGACTCGACACCAGTAATTACATAAGGGTAGTTAAATCATATGTAAATATTGTAGGAACCCAATCATTATCAACCATTACATTTGGCATTTATTTCATTATTGTTATGGTTATATTCAGAGCACTCTCAATATATAAATAGTGCTTTTCATGTAATGCCGAAAAGAATCCATCTGAAATCACCGTAGATGCATTAGCATGATATCTGTTTCATGCATGAGCTTTTTCGAGATTTTAGAACCATTGTAGTCTTATGGATGATACTACGATGGGAGGCCTTAAGTCGTCACAGAAATGAAACAGTCGTCTTATTAATTTTAACCCTATCTCGCCACTATCACGTTTCTCCCTTCACCTAACACTTTGAGGACTTCAATACGATACTGCTTAAATTGAACCCCTCCCCCCACACACACCAAGGAACGAAACGTGACAAATACGAATTTAATTAGAATTATTGTTGTGAATAGATTCGATGAACTGCTTTTATAAGGAGCGAAGTTAGCGTTAGAAAAACAAGTATAAGGATTTGAAAATTACAGGTTGGAAAAATCTACATAGGACAATGAATCAAATACTTATCGCCAAATTTACTATGAACTCTTGGTTGGTTCAGTACAAATAAGTATAATATTAATACTCGGGATCCCTCACGTATAAAGACTTTGAAGGGGTAATTGGATGTGTAAGTCTATACATACTTCGTCTGACTCGGATCTAGACGTTCAAATGATCCAGGAAAAAATTTAGTATTTTAAAACGCACCTAAATTATCTGTCATTTAAGTTAGTATTGTACATTTGTATTCGTTCAAATAGAACAAAACTGAAATTATAGTTCAAATACATACACAAATAATAGCTAATTGATGACTAAAAGAGATACAGCTTGTATCTCAAAGTTAACATGGAACGTAGTGAGGAAAAAAATAATTGTAGGGTAACCTCATAGACATGATACAAGTAAGTTCTAGAATTCAGGAAATGCCATAGAGTTTAGTCGCGTAGCGAGAAACATAAATCTACTGGTGGAAGGTGTCTTCTATTCATCCAGGTTGAATTGAGTAGGTTCGGGCCGTTGATGAAGAAAAGGGAAGTCGGACAGGTCCGGGAGGGGAGAAGGACAATACGCGGATCACCAGGACAGCTTTCGTATCAGCATGACAAGAATTTTTTTCAACTTCTACTGTCTACTTCCGAGCACTGCGGGGATGTAAATACTAATACTACAGGTGGATACGCAGAGTAATTGAAATTTACAAGTAGATATTAGTTTTTCGAATGTGCCGCCTCATGACACGATGAGAAGTTGTAAGTGGATCTCGTCAATTCAAGGGATAGTGAGAAAGTGGCAAGTAATTTAAAGAGGGCCACCTCAACTTTTTGCACTGATATATTAAACTAGGAACTGATTTTTGAATATTCATAGGTCTGAGTAAAATAAATTATTTACCATGACCTGTATGACTCTTTGTTTATTTGAATATAGATTCATGGCCAATTTAAATATCAAATAATACAGTAGCATTTAAGAGAAGAAAACTATACCTTGTCGTTACAACTTTGACAACTGTAATCGTTACAAGATAAAAAGGTTATTAGTCTTAATGGCACAGAGGAAACTAACTATGTTTATGTCAATTAGCTTTCCTCCCCTTAAATTTTTTTTTCGGAAACATAATCCAATTTCTTTGCAGATTCAGAGAGAGAGAGATAAAGTATTATCTAAATAACTTATGCTATATATTTCATGTGAACTCAACATTAGTTCCAGGTATATTTGGGAAAATACCTTTGGGGGCTGAATACTTAATTATTTTTGAAACTACTGAAACGATTAATATCTCACCCTTTTCATACACTTCGTGATATATGTATCGATCATTAAGGCTTATACACTAGTATATGTCCCTTTATGATTCATCAATTTCAGTACGCAAGTTTTGACGCGAATATTTCCTAAATTTTCAAGGAAAATTTCATAAAAATTTGCAGTTCAAGGTCTTACGAAACGAGGATTCTAAATATCTAATGATTTTGATGAGTTACAATACAGTGTTGATTAACATATTACATTTAATAATTCATATTATTCATGATTTCAATATCTTTCGAAAACATTTCTAAGTTTTTAGAATTAGCAATAAATTATCTATCGTTTGGAGCAACATGCTTTGAAAAGTATTGAGCAGAAAATTTTATATCGTCAAACGTTTGAAATACTTTTTTTTAATATCAGAGAGAAGCATTCTTTAAATCCTCCTTACTCAGAAACTTTTAGGTAGAATTTTACTAAATTTGAAAATTTAATATTAACAAGAAAACAAATTTGATACAGAAAAAAAAAATCGACTTCGGTAAAGAGAACATTCTCTGTTAGAAGTTAATGAATTAAATTAATCAGTACATTAGTATCATAAATTAGTTCCCTTTGAATCATCAAAATTGTTTCTAATTTTGTTCACCTGCGATTAGAATAGCGAAAGTTAACAAGTAAGTTCATTTTTTTATGGTTGTTTTAACGTATTTTTGAATCTTGATTAATTCAAAGACTGTTATACTAAATAATGAAGTGATTTGTGAAATTCTAAGAGATCATGAGATAGACGTGATTAAGTGGTGTGGAGTGGATGTCAACAGGTTAAGGTAAGGCTCGTGTGAGTTGAAAATGATTTTGAGAATAAAACGCCATTCATACAAATTATCAGTCATTAAATTTATCGTTGCATAAATTGCACACTTAAAATCTTTATTTTTGCACATTTGATACCGATGTAGAATGACATATAAGGATTACTTCCTTCTATAGCAATAAATATCATACGCTTTTCAACGGAATTATATATTTGGAGAGAACATTAATATGTGTGTATGTATTCATATGCATAATATCACTTTCAAAACAAAATTTTAAATTCACATTTTTTTTATATTAGACTGTAATGATTTTAAAAAAACTTAGCTATAAGCCGTTTTAAAGTTAGTGCGTCAATATTAAGAGGTGCATTGAATCCCCCCCTCCCCCCCTAAAAAAACATTTTACGCAAAAGAGGTAATTTTTAAAAATATTCCCCTCACATTGAAGAATTGAATCTCTTTCGCCGAATTTAAAAGTTATGGATGGTTTTTTTTAATATATGAAACATATTACTACAACGAAAGTAGCTGGAAAAGTTCAGACAAAACTGTTCTGTCTGAGATACAAGTATTATTTTTCGTCATTTTTGAGGGCCTACTGGCTTCTTTTATCTCCCATGACGTCAAATACCGAATTACGACAAAATAAATCTGTCTTAGAATTCTTATTATATATAATTCTACTGATATATCACGCGCATTATCAACCAGAGCGATGAGGAAGGAAAATGTGTCACATAATACGGAAGGCATACATAAAACGTCATTCAATACTTATCCTTCCTGGTTAAGTAATCATATGATATGAACTTCATTGTTCTCTTCAATAATTCCTTTTTATGCATATTGGTTTGGATGTGACGCATTATAAATAAAGCAATGTCTTCAAGATAACGCATGAAATAATTTTCAAAGTATTAAAAAAATAATTAATTTTGGATTTATTTTATATTGGATTTAGAATTTTACACAATTTCTATGGATCACAACAACAAAAGGGCTACGAAATACTTTCACCCACTTTTTTGCATTTTACAAAAATTTGATCAAAATCAATTAATTGATTAAGCAGATAAAAACATTTGAGAAAGTTCAAATAAAATTCAGAAATTAATAATTAAAAAAAACTTTGTTGTGTTTAAAAATAAATTAAAAAAAAAAAAATTAAAAATTAATTGCAATTGAATAATTTACAGGAAATAACTTACAGGTAATCCATGAGAAAAATTATGATTCACGTTTTTTATCCTATCGTGTTCACTTTCGGCAATGAAATTAATTTCATTTGTAAATGATAAACGCTGGTGTTAATTAAGAGAGTGGCATTACGTCAATGTCCGGGTATTCAAATACGAGTATTACTTCATTTAAAGTTAAAGAAAGATCGAAAGGATTGAGAGAAATTAAGTCACATGAACCATTAAGACCACCTCAAAAATTTAAAGTTTTCATCTCAATATTTTTTTTTATTAAAAATGCGAAGAGTACAAAAAAGTGATTTAGTTAATTTTATTTGTTTTGTAAGAATAAAATACTTTCTATAAAATACTTCATAACAATCAACATTAAGGAAAAGAATTTCTTTTTTTCCTGATAATTTTTTTTAAAAATTTATTATTATTTTCTGAACAATCGTGAGTTATACGTTTCATCTTATTATTAAGTTTTGAAAAGTGAGGGTGGTTCCAAAACTTCTTGTATTTGAAGACATATTACATCATTAAAGTAAATTGCTACAACTAAGTGCAGTCATTTATTAAGCGGAGCAGAAACAAATTTAACACTGATTCTTAAGTTAACCTTGATTTGGTAGTCATTTATATCTGAATGAAAGTTTGAATATATTATCACGTCGGGTTGTTGACGTCATTTTGCATCTAGTTGTCATCACTGATGAGACCTGAATTCATCATTATGCACTGGAAATCAAGCAAAAATCAAAACAATGGTATACTTCCGGAGAATCTATTCCAAAGAAAGCGAGGATGATTTGATCGGCCGGAAAAGCTGTGATGAATATTTGGGGGGCGAAAGGTGTCATGATTACGAGTTCGAGTTACTGAGACTTAGACAGCTGTCTAGTGAGTCATGATGCTTACTGACAACTATTATTTTCGATGCTTTAAGTGCCATCTTTCGGATTTTCTAAGGACATAGAAAGCAACCTTCTTAGTTATGGATGTCTCTGAAAAATAATATAAAAGTGTCAATCATAAAATTCGAATGTTACGAATTTATTCCTTCAAAAAAGTTGAAAAAGAAAATTTTATATTAAACAATTCTTGAAGAAGAGATGGAAAATTAAATGTTAATAAAATAATTTTATATAATTCTTAAATTTCAAATTTAAAAATGTTTCTCAAAATTATTCATTCTTTGAACTATATTTGATTTAATAAAAAAAATTAATAACTCACAACGCAGTATTTAAACGAATAGCAATCCATTTACTTTATTACATAAACCACTTCTCTGGATATTTTAATAGAAAGTAAAATGTCATTTCATAGAAAAATATCATGAACATGTATGCCTTTTTATACGAATTTTATTTTAAGCTATTCTGTAGAAAAACTTTTCCAAACGAGACTGCGTTATGAATTTTGAAGACAGGATTTTTTTTTTTTTTGTTTTACAACTTTCCTGGCACCACTTTTATTAATTATATTGCATATTTAATGAAATATTTAATAATGAAATGCATTTTTAAACGTAAATTCGAATGGATGGAATTGATTAAAATGTAAAGAACCCTTATATTTTCATACTTCAGCTATCTTGCAAGCATTATGAGTTTTAAATGAATAAAAATCGGTGATATGTATGATATGTAATTCTCATGACAAAATCTTATATTAAAAAGCACAGTAATATTATACGCGAACAATTATTAAGGATTCATTTTTCGTGAGAATAATTTATATGAAATATTATATCCTGGTATTTATGTTAATACATTTCGAGTATATATTCTGCGGAAGTTATGATTATAAATTATTACTAGAATATGGAAAAAGGGTAAAATACCCATGCATATACTGATTATAAATTAGGATCATATTTGTGCAAGATATTTTTATCTGAATAATATAATATAGAGCTTTTAATAAATATATAAACCTAAACATATATATATATTTCCATCTCTTTGGTTTATTTTCGTACACGAGACTTTCATTATATATCTTTGCATTGAACAATTAATATTGTATTTTCTTATTCCATTTTCATATATAAAATATAACTTCTTAATTATTTCAAAGAATTCTAACTTCATATTTTTCTTAAAAGTTTCGAATGAGTTTGGTCGATGTAAGTGAGTGAATGACCACCATGTTAACCAAGATGGTCAGAAAAATAACAATTACACTTTCTAAAGATAATAAAGATTTAAAAAAGCATTGGAAAATTTCAAAGTGCCTACAGTGATAAACAATTTAAATATGATTTAAATTTCTTAAAATTTTAAAAATGAGGAATGAATCTTAAAATTTGCAAAAATGATTCAAATAATGGCTTGAAAATCTACATTTCTCAAGATTATTTAACATAGTCATCTGCATATTTTTTAAAATTAAATATATCTCTTAAAAAGTGATTTTATTGTTTTTTATGTATTTAACATAAACATTCGTCCTTCATTAATATCACAATGTAACACATCAATAGTTAATTCCAAGTTCACTGTATCAGTGAATAAAACCTGTACAAGTATCTAACGTTTAGTATAATAGCATATTATGTATCTGATTAGAACTAACCAGGTTCGAATCCCTTTTGGATATAGTGATGAGGTTCCGCTACATTGAATCTAGCAATTCCTTACTGACTGTGATCTGATCACTTCTTACACTTATCAATACATTCACTATCTCTTTATTTATAGCTTCCATTCTCTCTCTTTACTATTAATTAAATACCAGCACCAGTATAAAATTATTTGCAGCTTATAAATATATTTATCAAAGCTATTCACTACTCTTCACTAATTTAAATCTTATATACATAAGTAACGTTTCAATAATGGGAGAGATATTCATTTAAATAAAATTCATTTAAAGTCCTTATGGCGGCCTTCCTCGTACCTCTTGCCACTTTCTCACTAAGAAAAGAGGCAGCCAAGAGGCACGTTTGCATTCACCATGAAGCGGGACTTCAAAACAACTAATTTCTGCATGAAGGCAATTACGCAAAGCGCAAAAATGCTCTATATGCTCCTGTATAACTAGTATTTGTACCTGTGCAACTATCACAAAAGCACACTAGAATCAGAAGCACCAACACAACATCGCAAGAGGAAAAGGAATTCTTCCCTTGCCGATTCGCATGCTGTCCTGGTGATCCTTTCCACTATTCTACTCTTCTCAAGGAACTGCATGGATTCATTTCTTTCCATGGATAACCAGACCAGCTGAGTTCTTCCTGGACCGTAAGACGACATCCTGCAGTTGTCCAAGAATATACACGACAGTAATTATTTCATAATATGCTCCACTCTACCATAAGGAATTCTCACTCCATCTTCAAAGTGTCAGTTGGAAAAAAAAAGCGGGATAGAGCCCGTGTCATATCTGACGTTCATTTAACGTCGAAATTGTCACTGTGATAGGGAGAAGCTAAAATGTTTATAAGTGCCAAAGCAAAATACAATACTAAAAGAATTCTAATGCTATTTGTCCATTTCAGACATTCAGAAAATTAGATCACTATATTCAAAGAATGCATTGTAGTGATGAAACTCCTGATGTGAGGTAATAACCAATGTCTACCTCCGAAAATAAGGTCTAAAGTTTTGAAATGCTGTTATTCATTCAATTACTCCCTAAGAGGAATGCAACTGTTTGATTTTACAGCTTTCATTCCATTTGAAAAAAATGTGAGTGAAGCAGATCTTGTCCTTTGACAGAAGAAAAAGAGATTGATTCTAAAAATCTTTATTTGATGAAGTCAGGAAATCTGGAAAGGGCCAGCTGACGTTAATAAAATGACAAAATAAATAAGGCAATTCTAAGAACACTGCCTTTTTTTTTACCTTTGCTTCATAATGCCTGCTCTCCCCTCTGCAGAGGAGAATATCGTATTGAGAAATGCTAAGATTTTAATTTTGTTGTTATTTTTAGGGACGTTTTTTTCCATCTTCGTCTCTCTTTTATCCATTCACTCCAAAGAAAAGAAATAAGTGTGGGTAAGTAATGTAGTTTTTGTGCACTTTTCTTTTTTCAACAATAAATTTCTATTTTACCGGCTTCCTTAAATTGAGAAAAAATTAGAAAGAAAAGAAGATAAAAAAAATGAATGACAAAATAAAAGAAGAAAATTAGGTGAGTCGGAAGTAATATAAGTTTCGTTCTCACTCTCTTTGTCGCTGTTTCCCTTTTCTTTTTTTATCACACTTCTTTCACCCACTCATGAGCAATCTGCAAGTGAGAGTCCCTCTTCGAAAAAACAAAGGAGAATTCACAAGATATATGCTTATTTATATTAATGGAGAGTAAAAAGAAACATTTTGGAATGAGTTACTACTTAGTTAAATGTTCCAATTTCAAAAGTAATTTTGCGATAAAATAATGAATCAGACTTGTAAATAATTAAATTACACGTAATATTTGCAAATTTTATAAGAATTTGAAATATGAAGATACATTTATGTCGCTGTATCTTTGTACTTTATTAATCAGAGCTCATTTTTTGTTTACAAAGAAAACCAATTCCGGTTTTAGAAGTAAATTGTTTTCTGTTGGCTATTGAATTCTGAAATGTATTAACGTATGTAAAGTTTCTCACCTTTTCATTGTACAGGCATTAATGTTCTATTTGTCATGGTATTCAAGGTAAAATTAGTTAAATATATAATGAAATGATTTTTATGTTGATGAATGTTAACATTTTCATGTCGAATCTTTAAAATGAGCATGGGGGATCCAGTATTATCAAAAGAAGCAAAGCTAATTCGAGAAAAGGTATAAATACGAATCACTATGGCAAATTGATAAAAATAATGATAATATAAGCTTGATTAAAAACCGTTAAATCCTGATATAAGTGAGAAGGTATGTACCTATTTGACTCCTATTATGATACCCTCTCAAAAAGTATTTGGTGGAGATTCCTAGAATATAATATAAACTAAAACTATGAATTAAAAAAAAAACTATTAGATTAAAAATATTAGAGTTATTTCATGATCACATAAGTTTCCATGTGACATTAATCTATTATAAATATCAGTTTAAAAATGAATATTATTCCATTTTGAAGAGGATTTCTTTCCCTATTTATCGTATATTGTTAGATTTATATTTAAAAAAAGGATTAAGATATTTTAGTTACTTATATTTTTTCACAAATTGCTAAATATAAAAGTTCAAAACAGCAGCACTCGGAGAAATAGGAATCCCTTTTCGAATTCAGAATATTGCAATCGCAGTTCTTTTCAATCCAAATACGAATTCTGTTTCGGGTGTCTGATTGTCGTATTCTGATCTGATACGGTTGCAGTGAAGCAGAAGGGAAAACTCTCTTCCTACCCCATCAACCGTTATCACTTATTGCTCATCAGCAATGGATACTAAATGGCAAGAAAAGATGCTCTATAAGAACATTTTCTTCAAAAGGGAAAAATTCAATATCAAAAGGCGTCAAATTTTTCATTGAGATAAACCTTTCACATATTTTCGATTGTTCGGAGACAGAGATGGAAAGCAAATGCTGCCATTAAATAATATTAAAATTCTTTATGAATTTTTGCTTAAAAAAACTTCCATCTATTGTGTCGGAATATTTTCCAGATACATAGGTTTTAGAATACTGATAACTTACTTTGTTTCTATGGAAGGGTATATTTCTCAAAATAATAGATTTCGATTCAAACTATTAATTGTAGTCCTTAAATTCAAATCAATATTCTAATATGAAACTTTTCAATATTGACATTCCTGTTTTGTTTTTGAAATAATAGAATTTTTTTAAATGCTTGTTAAAAATAAAAAGGAGAAAGTTTAAAGCTTCTATTTTAGGTATAACCGTATTTTTCCGCTTCGTCAAAAAAAAACCAATAAATTATTTACATAACATGTATTAAAATCAACGCATCATTAATATATACTAACTGTTAAGTAATATAATCAAAAAGATATTATATTATTGAAATTTATGAGATCTTTCGAATAAGATATAAATTTTTTGTTATTTTTTTTGTTCAGAATCCACATGAAGAATCCGCTTGTTTAGAGTCCACAGACTGAAAATAATTTATTTTGCATATAAGCCACAAATAAATCTATGTTGTTTGATTTTGTACTAGTCTAGTTATTAAAAGTACGTATGGAATTTTTATTTCGAAACTCATTATAATGTGTAAAACTATGACTTCCAGCAACTGACATGTAACAAAATGTTATCTAAGGTTTTCATTTCTCTTGCTACTGACAGCAAAGTCTATTAGAATATTTTTATGATAATCATATTGTATGAATGTTGAGATAATAATTTCTTATTTCATTAGGAATTCACGCCCTTTTCATCTTTATGGTAAATAGTACTCTTTTCTGTTCAATACCTGAAACAAAAATTAATATACTGGATTTCTAATAAATTTGATAGACGCTTATCATCGAGATCAGATAAATATGAAGTCAAGATGCACAAATATTTCCTACCTTTCAAACATTTGCAATAGAAAAAAAAATAACTTAACAAGCCTTTTTTAATAACTCATAATTGAAAATTTCTACTGTTTTATTATAAAAGGGGAGATTTGAAGCTATTTTCAAATCGAAACAATATATCACTACAATTGTAAATACTATGAATCGTATATTGAAGAACTCTTTATACAAATTTTTTTTGTCTATTTGTTCACACTTTTTACTATTTAAGGAGAATATGTATTTTATAGATTAAGCCTTTCAAACAAATCGGAGCTATCGTTCATAAAATAGGTGATATTTCTAAGATTTGCATTGAATTCTATTTAGAAATATTTAATCTATTCTTTCAGTCAAAAAAGATAGAACACATATAACAAAACAATAACAGAAAATAGACAGGATGGAGAGCGAGAGTATTTTAGTCAGGTAAAATAACATTTTTAGTCATTTTTAAAAAAAATATTTGCGTGTAAATGTGGACAAAGGATTTTTTAATTTCATATTATTTAAAACTACTCTGAGAATATGTACAGAAAAATTTCGTAAAAAAAATCCAGTGTATGGTCATTTCCCCCCAACTGATAATAGAAATAATAATTATATGTTAATCAATGTACTAAATGAAATGTTTATTATTTATTGCAAGGTTTTTCTGCTTAGGAAATGATTAATTCCACGCATGTTATTTTCTAAAAATTGTGAAATGCAGATTTGAAAAGAAAGAAGCTTTAATTAGCTAGGAATTATCATTTAATTTAATCAGAATTTCAAAGCATTATAATTAAGTAAGATATTCTAAAATTTAGATAGTTACGAGAATCTAAATAAAGGAAAGAGGAAATTAATAAATCAGTTGTAAAAGCATTGTCCTTATGCTGATGAAATTCATCAGTTATTGTTGGAGAAATCCGGTAATAAGCCTCTAGAAAGACGTGTCTACTATTACTATCTAAGAAACGGATTTATAGAAGTGTTTCGAAATATTTAATGTAATTTCAGAGAAATGATTGTAGGAAATTACTACTGGTTTATGAAAGAAACTCTCTGTATAGTTAAATAATAGAAATAAAGGCACAATCCTATTAAATAACTAAATATGCTATATAATAGAAGATTTCTTTATTTATCCTCCAATTCAATGGAAATTCTTCTTTGAAATATTAAGGTAAAATCTTTGGTATAACATTTCAGCGCAATGCTAAAATAAATGTAAATTCATCAAAAGGATTCAAAATATTATGTTGATTTGTATTTAAATCTTGAATGAATTTCAAAGCAGTTTCATCGTATGATATGTACTTAAACATTTAGAAATTTCTGAATATATTTAATAGCTAATATAAATATATATACTTTATCAGAATTTTAGTTCTAATAAGAAGAAACTAGATGAATTAGAGATAATTTTGTAATTCCTTAAATGGACCAATTAAGGCATTTCTTCAAATGTAGGATGTACTAGATTATACACATTACATTTTTTGGGAGTTACTTCTTATATACACATAATTTTACAAAATATTCATTTTATCATTTATATTGAGGTTGAATTTTAAACATTTCTACCTGGAGCGGGGCACAATATTCAGTTCCGTTAAGTTTTATGCTACCAAACGAACCAAACTTTAGGTAAATTTTACACATTCCTGTATACGGAAACGATATTACAGCCTATTTGATAATATAAATAAAATACCTGAAATAAAGAACATCTTTATTGAATAAAATAAAAAACTAATAAAAGTGCAATTCCTTTAAAAACCCGACATATTCGTAAAATAACACACATAGGAACGTAGAACTGTAAAAGAGCCAAATGAAAATTCATGTTGAAGTAAGGTCGAACTTTCCCAGTATTATAGAGAAGAATCAAAAGGTTCCTGAAATCATTACCTTCAGTCAACAACGCACACAGATCAATCAAAGAGTTGCCTTAGAGTCCATTTGATAAATATCAATCTACGTAGAAGAATCAAAAAGGTCCAAGAACTGTTCCCTATTTTCAACAATACATGAAGATCTATGTAAAGGTTGCTTGAGAGTTCCTTTTTTAAATATCAATCTACGTAGAAGAATCAAAAAGGTCCAGGAATCGTTTTCGACCACCAAGTAGGGGTTCATATAAGAGAAGGTTTTTCTTTATGAGGCTGGCAACACTACTAAGGGAAACATTGAACCACCTGTCAATTCTTTCCATTGTTTTCGATTAAAGTTACAGTTTCTTTCTGACACAGCGATTATTGTAATCGCTGGATTTTGAAATGATGTTTTCAGAACAGCATGCAAACATCGATTTCTACCTCTTTTTTTTATATATACATCCAGATGTACGCTAATCTACTGACTCTTTAAAAAACTGAAATGCAAAATCTAAATTTAAAGCTATAATAAACATTTATCGGATATCATGCTTTACTACACTCTAAATAACATGCTATATTCATGGCTCATAATTTAACTCTTACTTATTTTTAAAGGTTAATAACAACTAATTGATTGAATAAAAATTTATTTATTTTGTTCCATGGAACAATTTTATCATCTATTTATCGTAGTTTAAAATACATGTAGTATTAGATATTTTGTATTTGAATCAAAGTTTACGATTCAATCGCGTGTCTATGAATCATTTTTCAGTTCTTGAATTTTCTTCAATACAATTTTAATTAAATGTATAGAACATTGATAAAGTCCTTATTTGCATTTTTTTATGCAATAGCGTGCGGAGACGTCTATTAACTATAGATTAATAGGATAGTTCATAGAAATCGAATACAATTTGCCTAGCTTCGTTTTAGAGCTTGTTCTTTTATACACATGCTTTTAAAAAAAAATGATTTTAGTACAAAAACAATAAGTGTTCAGTAACATAAAGTGTAAGTTTAAATTATGTTGTGCATGTATATAAAATTAAAGAAATCTTCTTAATGCATTAAAAGGTAAAATAAGTAAGTTATTGGAGAGAGAAATTTAGCCTTTAAAATAATTTTCATATAATAAAAATAACATATAAATAGCTTCCACATATTTAGAAAAAATTTATTATAAATTTTCGTAAATAATTTTAGGTATTCTTTTAAAGCTGAGTATCAGAGGGAAAAAATTAAATTAAATACATTAATTCTGAAGCTACTCTAATGGTTTAGTCAAAAAATAGCTTTTGCTTTCATACATCCACAAAATGGCGTCCCTGACTACAATTCAAAATAAAGTGTATGTGACTTGTTTAAAGTAATTTGATTTCTTCTAACCAATTCACGATTGTTTCAGTTTGAATTATAGTCGCCTCATTGGAGTATCAGTGTTAAGAATGATTAATACGTAAAGATTTACTGTATTTTCTGAAAGAAAAAAAAGATCGCATCATCATAAATGCTACACACAAGGAGAATGGTGAAGAAACAAGTTAGAATTGTACAGAAACTCCGCTTTAAGTAAAATTGAGTGCGGTATCGCCGTGAACGTCACAATATCTCAACCTATGTCATAGTATATGGCATATCAGTTAAAAAAAGGCATGAAACGAAAACGTTACTCACAAAAAATGTTGAAAATAGGCTTACTATCTTTCCTAATGGAGGGCTAAATGGTACGCTGTTAACGCAGCACACTCACAGGCCCCACAATCAAGACATAATTGTTTGTGGTTACAGTATTCAGATACTGAGACTTAAGCCAATGCACCAAATTTCGGCTTCCAATGAAATGACCTTAATCTACACTTTTCAAAAAGTTTCCGCTGGTCGTATCTTTACACCGCGACAAGTCCTCACTTACCTTGGTTCAAGTAAGCATGCAATCTCTGAAAGGTCCAGAAATGCAAATAATAAATAGTCTTTTCGATGTAAAAATGGTATTTAAATAAACCTGCTTCATTTTCAATATGCCTGTCATTTTTTTCTCCGAAAATGTATCAATATTGGGTTGATCAAATCGTGAAATAGTCTATGTTTTCACACTTTTAGGGAAGATAATGTACTGGCACTCGTTGGGGGGTGGGAGAAGAATGGTGATACTGTTTATTTGCAGCAGGTGGCGGAACAATTGTTTATTAGTGGAAACGAAAGAGTCCTTAAACTGTTTATTTGTACCAATTTCGGAAAGAATTGTGACATTCATTTCAGGACTAATATTGGAAAAGCAATCGTTTCTATTTTAGATCATTTTTTTCATTTTGAGGAAATTTTTGCAGTGGTGACTGTACTCAACTATTTTTATGACTCTCTGTGATATAAACTGTATTGGCTAAAACGATTTAATGGTATCATATCAGTTTTCATGAAATCAGCTAAAACTCTAATGAAATAAAGAAATTTAAAAAAAAATTGAAGACTATCGAGTGAATGAGCAACTTTAACTTAAAGAAGTTAATAAGATCTATTATACACACACACACACACACATATATATATATATATATATATATATATATATATATATATTTGTATAATAAGTTTTAATTGGATAATTTAATTGGATAAGTTTAATTAGATAAGTTTTATTTGGATAATTAACAATTGTTTTTGAAAATAATTAGTAATTGAGATATCTCGCCATTCAATTTTTCTTCTTTGTTTATTGTTTCTTTTCTTTAAATTACAATTTGAATTTTGGAGTAATCCAATTTTACCCAACAAGATACATTGAGGGAGGGTTGGTACCATAAAACTAGTTTAACCCCACAATTCAGTCCCCAGTCTGAATATGCATGTTTTGTTTGGTTGAGTATTCGATTTATTCTTTGGTTCAAATTAGTTTCAAATTTGATTCAATTTCAACTTTTTTACTTAGTTCTATAAATGTGTTTTTTTGTTGATTTTGGATTTTAAATGTTCTCTTACTTTTATGTTTTTCAATGATAAATTCATTGCTTTATCTTATACATATATATATATATATATATATATATATATATATATATATATATATATATATATATATATATATATATATATATATATATATATATATATATATATATATATATATGTACAACTCTTTATAAGAAGTAAACTGCTGTGCCATTTACTTTCTTGAAGTTTAAAACTGAAACTCTCTTTATGAGTTTCAGATAGCAAAAATGCCAATAAACTAAGAAAATTAATTTATACTTCAATAGTGTTCACTACGATAATTAGAATTAATGAGCACTTTTTGCCACCTCACTTTTCATCCACTTTGGTTGGTTTGATTTTATTAACATTACACTAGAAACAACAAGGGGGCTAGTGGAGACGGACCTCGTTATTTTGAGCTTCTGTCAAGTGACGAGGAGGACAGCTGAGCTGACACCTCCCTCTCCGAACTTCCATATCTTGCCAACCAGAAGACCTTGGCCCCTTACAGATTCAACGTGCATCTCCGGCTTTTCGCTGGTCTTTAGTGGCATTAAAGCTCGAACCTGCGAATCGACGAAAACCTCCGGCTGCGATTCTGTGGCCATTACTACAAGGGTACGGCGGCCTTTTCATCTATCTTTTTTGCGTTGTCAGCATCACTTGTACTGTGGGCGAATAAAGTCGTTCTCCTCCTCTATCAGGATACGATAAGATATTCTCTACACTCCCTATTACCCTCGAGGACTTTACTTTCCTTTAGTCCTCACCGTGCACTTAGAAAGCCAATAAGTTCAGACAGTAAATTAATTTTTTTAATTCATTCATTTCTCATTCATTCATTCTTGTTGGAACACCACAGCCGAATTAACACACTCTTAAAGTTTCGATTGCTGGATGTTACGTCGCATATCCACATAACGGGCAGAAATTACCGCTGCTTTGTCATCCTTTTAAAAAAGTATGGGCTTATGTAACCAAAATCTGCTAAAGCGCACCAAACAATAACTTGATCATTATGGAGAATTCATTTATGGATTTGTCGGAGCTTAGTAGCAAAATTTCTGTTTGTTCATTCATCCAAATAAATAAAAGTGAGCTTCATCAGACAGAATCGCCATTTTTGAAAAATGCTTCTATCACGAAAACACGATGCTCACTTTTCCAAACCATGTTGGTAACAGAAATGGTAAGACATCTGCTACTCAAAACCATTTTCTAATTCATGGCAGACAACTAGAGCAAGAACAGTGTTAGAGGGAAATTGAGGAGTTATTTCAGTTTGTATATCCCATATTTTATTCATTCGTCTCTAAAAAAAATACGAGAAAGAAAATAAATCAACTTATAAATAAGATTATTGTGAGCATACACGGGAACGTTTTTCATTATTAGCTGTACGTCACAGCGTTTGGTGACGATTTTTGAATTGGAGAAAATAGTTGATGAGCTGTTTCCTAACTACCTTCCTTCACTGTTTATGATAATTAGAGCGCATAAGAGATTTTTAAGGAGATATTATGTATTGCAACAAAATATATTAGTTGTAAAATAAAATCTTAATTATGATAATAAATAAAAAAAAAATTATGCATAAATTAAAAATTTAAAATGAGAATTTGCTTGGATGACGATAAAAAAGATATTTATGAAAATGAAATTCATCCATGATGCCATAAATTTCCAGAGGTATACCATTCCGCGGTGACCTATTGTTGCTCAAAGATTCTATTTTTAGGGACGATCGCGTCAAATTATGGACTCGAGGGCAGGCTTCATCAAAGTACATCTACAGAACACCAATTTGTAACTCCTTAAAACTAAGTATATTTAAACAGTAAAGAAAATAAAGTTTTCCATTATTTAAACAGTTTTTTAAATAAAAAATCGCATTTTTATGTAAAACTAAGAAATTATATTCTAACTTGAAAGTTAGCATTTGAAACACAATTGAAAATAACATTGATTAACATCGCTTTAAATTTATTGCTAGTACATGGTATAAGAACATTAAGAACCTACAATAACTTGTAATACAGTTTTTTTTAAACTGATATAGTTTTAAGAAGAATTTATATAAATCTGAAAATTAATTGGAATTATCGGGAAGTTTCATAGTGGATTCCCATTGCATTGAAAAAGTAAATAAATTTCTGGGATGTATATCTAGAATACGCAGTGTATATATCAATTATAGGAGTCGATATTATAAATCTAAGTAAATATTTTAAATCTCTATACAGATGTATCGTAACTCAAGCCAAATATTTATTATTCCTATTCCAGTAATTCGAAAATTTGCTTAAAATTAGAACTTTATTTCGTATAACGATACACAAAAATAATTTGATCGTGCCCTGTCATCAATTGTTGAAACAATGTCCTTTGAAAGGTCCATCTCATCCAAAGAAGCAAAGAATTTTGAGTTTTATTAAATATTAAATTTTATGAAAACTGTCCACTTCGAATGTCCTTTCATGCCAATTTGTACCAATCGCCGGATGGTGCAGAGGGAGTAAGCTGCATTTCCTCCTCTTCCAGTGTAATCGTGCACAATCGAACATCCGAGACTGAATTTGCATGTGAATGGGAAAAGACAGAATGTCGCGTTCTGAATTCGAAAAGGGATTCTTATTTTCACGAACGCTACTGTTTCGAAGTTTCGTGCGTTTTGACAATTTGCGAAAGGCAATATTTTGTCCTTCCCATAAGCCAAGTAATATTAAAGTACATGGCAGCTTTAAAATATATCTTACAAATTAGAATGTCGTGCGTTAGAGTTATTTTTAGAGGATAAATGTCGATAGCATAATACTACGATTGCGAAAGGTCTTTTGTGGAATTATAGTAGCTCTTTTTATTGTTTAGTTGCTCATTTAATGGCTTTGTTTTGGAAAATATTTCTGTCTAATGGATAATTTTGATTGTGACTTCACAGTATAATTGCTATCAATACAAAATTACATTTATCCTCATTATTAAAAAAAAGGGAAAGCTTCAGCTCACTTTTACTATCACAGTTTCTAGCTTAATTTTTATAGAACTTATGAGGCGAAAACTATTGAAGTATTTTCATCTCTTTAGCAATTTTTTTCTCATATTGTTATAAGTATTTCTCTTAATTCTGTGTATGAGTTTGGTGGTATTTATGTCATTTATAGCATTATCATATAGAATTTTTTCTCTAGAAACTACTGCTACACACACATATATATATATATATATATATATATATATTACATGTGTGTGTGTTCATTCTGTGATCCATCCTTAACAACTGGTTGGACAATTGTTAAGGATGGATCACAAAATGAACTGCAGCAGAACAACGAACAGGAGTAGATGCTCAATTTGATAAAATATTTTTTCCACGCTGTTTGAAAATTAGAACAAAAAATTTATCATTTTAAAATTGTCATTACTCAAGGGATACAAGAAGTCACTCCCAGCATCATGAAACGTGTATTTCTCAAAATATGTGATGAAAAATTTGTTTTGCTTCTTAAAAAGAAACAAACATTCTGAATATTTGTTGTAAATGTAGATTCACCTGAACATCTTGAACATATGTTGTAAATGCAGATTTTAGCATAATGTGGCGACATTATGCTAAAAGTACTTTTACCATTAGCCCAAAAATAGTGGTTTCAAGTTCATTGAATTTGTATTATTAAATTGACGAATAATTGAACTTTTATGATACCCTATGTATCTCTTTTTAACATACATGCATCGTCTCGTTCACAGATAACTATCTGCTTTTAGAATGCATGATTGTCTAAATAACCAGTATAACTATAGAATGACAGATAAAACTGCAGCAGAGAGAAGATATATCAAATCTTTCTCTGCTTCATCTATTTTTTCTTCTATCCCAAGGTTCAGTGATATTTTCAATGTACATTCACATTCCGTTTCATTATGTTTACACGATTTGGGAAAAATTGTTGACGCATAAATTATAAATGAAAAAAAAAGAGTTTCGCATAAAATGTGCTTCGTTTGCTTGTCTTCTCGATCGAATGAAGTCATGATAAAGGATAGATGATGAAGGGGAAAAAACATCACTGAAACAGTAACACCATTGAAAAAATAGAATTTCCTTTTAAAGTAAAGAAGCTCGGACGCGAGGCTCTTAAATCAAAAAACAAAGGGAGAGATGGACATTATAACTCAGTGATAAATAAAAAAGGTTTAGTTTTAAGGAATTCTCTTTTGTCTCGTTATTTTAGAGAATGGCAGCTGTCCCAAGACGAATTTCCGGACTCCATCAAATAGAGATTTCCTGGATTGATCTCTTCTTTCCCCGTCATGAAATTCCACGCAGTCCCTTCCTATTTGAACGTCATCAAATCCGTTGTGGCAAATAATTGGAAGTAAGGAAAAGAGAAGGCTGTGAACACAGTTGAGATTACTTCTTAATCTTGAAACTCAGAGCTTCTTTTTTGGATGAAGAAAATATTTTTCATCTCCTATCAATATATTTTTCATTGACTCTTTTGCTCAAATATTAACTTCTCAAATTCTAAAACGGTTCTAAACTGACACGAGGTGCAATCCAGATTATTAGGTGACTAGAAAAGCAGTTGAACTTCTTTACGCCCAACTCCTTTACCTCGTATCTCCGGATAACATGAATCAGTTTAGAGCTAAGATGAACTAGAACATATTTTTTTTAAAATTTATAATGCGATCTCTGCAAGCTTCCTTAATAACAATTATTTGTTTCATCTAGGTATTTTAAAAAGTTATTTTCTTTACCATTGTCTTCTAATAGCTATAAATGTATGAATGAAAAGCGAGGAAAAGTTTTACAAATGTTCCATGCAAAGTAAAAAAAAAAAAGGAACTTAGTTTTACCTCTTATCAACAGTGACAAATGATATATGGTGCTGCATTGTCTAAATATGCAAAATGCAAAACAACTTTAATCGTACTTTCATCGTTCACAATTTAGGCATCTTTACCTTCTGTGAATAGGATTTATATTCGAATATAAAGAGACTTTTCTGATGGTTTATTTCATTATTTTTATTATTTTCCTTTTCCTCTGATTTTTTATGAACTCGGATTTTCTAAAATCTCAGTCAGCTTTATTTCCAATTAATGAGGCTCAACCAGGTTTTACTGCTTTGGCAATTAGTCGCTGATCAATGAGTGTGTTGATTGATTGACTTTTCATTAATGGAGCACTTAGGAGCAATATGAGGGCTATTGGCAAAGAACCTCGTAATTTTAAACCATGGTCTAATGACGAGGAGGATACTTGATACAACCCCTCCTAAATTACACACCATCTCAGTTCATATAAAGCGCTGATAGACTTAACGTGCCTCGCAACACGGTGAATCTTTAGTTGAATCAAAACACGATGAAAACTATTCCCATTATGAGCTCCAGATCATGATCAACTCAGCCATCACAGTCCCAATGTATGCCTTATAAGGACTCTAAGGAGCTTAGACAATATGAGAGATTTTTTAACTGAAGTACAGAAAAAACTATCAAGTTATAAATCACATCAAACTCGAAGTACAAGTTTATTTACAGTTCTTCTTTTGAACATCAAAAATAGTGCAGTAAGAAGAGAGCTTCTGATTGATGCTAAAGATCTCATCTGTAACTCACATCCGATCGCCTCTGTTTCATTAACACCCAAAGATAGGAATGAGAAATTTACTTGATCTCAAATTCAAGAGAATTAAATAAATACAATATTTACTGTGCGACTTCAGTAGGACGTCAGAACACCTCCTGGTGTTTTAAATGCCACAACATACTCCGGCAACCGAGTTAATTAGGCGTTGGATATTGTCGTGAAGAAGATGGGCTCACATTCAGATGAACAGCCACCTCCAAATCATATACAGAGTAACACGACTGCATCTGATGTTTCAGCTGATTTCTCAAATGCTCTGTAAGGAACAGATCCGGAAATAGGTTGGCCCTGAAAGAGTTTGAACATAAAGTAGAAGGAGCTACTCGAAGTATATGCAGACAAGCATTATCTTGCTGAAACATTGTTCCTGGGAGACCATATTTGAAAGATCCCAAGTGTGGTAGAAGAATGTTATCATCATAAAGGTGCATCGTTAAGGTTCCATGTAAAACAATTACAGTGGATTGGCTATCATAGGCATTATCCCTCTCCTAGACAATTACATCTGACGTGCTGACAATGAGTCGCGTGACAGCGTGGTTGGGATTGTGTCCTTCACCAGAATACCTGTACTCTGTTATCATTTGCCCTCATTACTAACACCTCGTTTTGCCAATCTGTGGCATACCACGTCATTCTGGCTGCTGACTACTGTAGGCGGAGTCACCAATTTTTCAGTATTAAATACGGTACAAAAAATGGCTCTTGGGTTGCTGATTTGCTTCTGCAAGATGTCTGTAAATGGTTCGGGGAATAACTGCTAACCTTACATGCGATTGTATCGTGGGAAAAGTCATTGTGGGATCCAAGTGAGCTTGCAGCACGATTCTGTAGCCTTATCTTACTCCTGGTCGCTTCAGACCCGGTTCTCCCCACGTGGGTTACCATCTCGTGTCCATTGCTCCCAGCAAGCATATTGTGATGGTGCACGGCGATCGAATGCTCAGCTGAGTAGCATGGCGTGTCGATCCGCCGCGAAAATTCAAGCCGTTCATCAGGCCACTTTCAATCTCGCACGAAATGTCTTCTCACACTTCTACCTGGCATTCTTCACTTACTAAAGTCCTCCTAGAGGTGGAATGTAATCATAACATTTATGAATCTTTCCACTATGCTTCGGTTTACATAGGACCCACTTCTTGATTGCATTGTGTGGGGTGTGGGTTCATGCGCATTGGCACGGAAATTGGATCATTTTCAAATCGGACATCATTCAAATAATTTGCATAGTTTCGCAATCGTAACTCGCTTCGTTTTTTGGTGTACTATTTCAATTGTTCTTGATTGTATATATACAGACGATATGTTGGAGCATGATTATCCCATATTTTTTTTTAAAAAAATGAAGCTTTTATAAATCATAAGCCCATTGACCATAAATGTGAATTGTGATTTATTTACAAATCCATCACATTACACTACAAATACAATGTTTGATTCTTTGTGGTCTAGCTGTAAAGAATACATTTATGACAGTTAACACTTATTTACAAATTGTTGGTGCATTTCGCTCGTTTAGAATATTTTATACAACCACAGCCTACTACTAATAAAATAGTTATCTTCAGTTTGCATTCTTTTTGAATTTTTAGTTGTGATGACACTTTTTTTTTAAATGTTTGATATCAACGTCCAAGCACTTCATTTTGTTGAAGATTGTTTAAATATCTACTCGGTTGTATCCTCATTTTTTTTTTAATTTTTTTTTGTAAGCAATAGTTTAAATTATATTTATTTCATTTCGATTTTATAGCTATTTTTTTTAATTTCTTGATTAATAATTTTTCATTCTTTAACTTTCAATTATAGTCCTTTTTGTTGTTTTGGATATTTGGATCTGTATTTTGTATTTGAATTTGATAACTTATGAATTGTGTTCAGATTGCTCCGTAATTCGGGAAAATATAACCTGTATGACACGAAATTCACTCAAAAGAAGCACAATACAGCACTTAAAGGTTTATGAAAGCATAGCAGCCGAAAAGGAATTACACACATATATTATGGAAAATGCAGAAAAAGGCTTCATTGACAGATTGGTGATAGTAAAAAAAACATTTTCTGTCCATGAGGAAGAACAACAAACCAATGCCTCTTAGTAAGGAATATCACCTCCTCTATCTGCAATGGTTGCGTGACACCTTCTGTTCATACTCAATATCAAATTTTCCAGCAGTTTTTGAGATAAGTGTTGCCACTCTTCAAGGAGAATCTATTTCAGCTTCTGTTGTTCTATGGAGAACATTATCCTGCCATCAGACATCTCCCCAAAGCATCCCACACGTGTTTAATTGGATTTAAATCTAGGAAGCACTCAACAGTAGAGATCTTGTGTGGAATGTTCATAAAAATGCACAAAAATCAAGTCTTGACCTATGGTACTTCGGATCAGTCGTATAATTTCAGCGCCATAACGATCTCCGGTTAGTATGATGATGATCATAGTGAAGTGTTATAGGCATAAGAGCCAGATGTGGCCATACTGCGCCAAACAAGATAAATATATGATCTAGACGTTAAAACAATGAAGAAAGATTGATCGACAAGAAGGGTCAAGTGAGAAAATAAAATTTATTGGAGCAAGAGCCAGATGTGGTTATGCTGCGCCAAACAAGATTTAACTGGGGTATAGACGAGAAGAAATTGAAGAAAAGACACAAATTGGTTGTCAAGAAGTAGGGTCGAAAATAGAGAAGGATCGCCAAGGTAACCTGGGGTAGTGTCACCCCTGTTTACAAAAGACAGTAAACCCAATGGGAAAGAAAAAGATCACTAGGGTTCCTCGGGGTAAGGATGCCCGTACTTACCTAAAGAGGGCAAGTCCCTGAAGCCAAGATTTTTTCCCAAGTCAATCACTATTTGCGCATTCTATAATATTGTACTATCATGGAATTATCGTTTACGCAAAATTTTAACTCGATCGGAAAATAGAAAGCGGGTAAAAATTCGAGTTCAAATTATGAAGGGGAAAGATATATTTTTATGTACATATGAAAATATCAAGTTAAAACAAAAGTTTATGAAATACAAGTTAATTTTATAATAATAAATTAAAGCCATTTCAAAATTTATATCTTAAAATTAAGCTTTTTGTACAGCAATTGATAAAATATATTAAGAGAAAACCGGAAATGCTAATAAAATGTATGTAATTTATAAAATTACAGTTCCTTTTTGAATGAACAACAGAATGAAAGAAATTGTTTGCACAATTTTATGTTTATTGGTTTTTTGGAAAGCTTTATCCGGATTTTTGTTATATAAAATAAATCGCGACTTATTTTTTAAACAGTTCTTAAAGCCTTTCATCTATTCTAAGAAGTAAAAAAAAAAGCAGCGAATAAATCTCCTTCTAATTCATTATTTTCATAAAGATACATGATGGTTTGTTAAAGGATATTTCATCACTAAACACTTTCAACTCAGATACACTATAGTTAATGAAAGTGATTCTTGGAAAATGTATGACAAGAGAGAAATTTATATCTTTAAAATTCCGAACGTAAGTCCTTCCAGGAAAAATGTTTTCCTGTTGCGGTAAAATTTAAAATGTAGTCCACGTTGTATGACAACGCGACATTTTCCAAAATATTAACTTTCGCAGACAGTTTATCAAAGTTTTAGGCATAATCCACACTACAAACAATGTCTAAAAATTTAGAAATTTGCTTATGCACTTGAAAATACTTAAGGAATCAATGAATGAAACACCAATAATACCAGTAAGTAAGGAAAAAATACCTTTTAGAATAATGACAACGAGGAACGGTATGTAAAGATAGCTAGTAATAAAATAGAAAAATGGCAAATTAAAACTTTATTGAATAAGAATGTTACGATTAAAGTAATTATATGCTGAAATAACAATATTCTTACTGCAAGTAATCGTAGAGATTTATAATATTAGTGCAAATATTTGCTTGTAATTATTATTATTTACGTCGATTTATACTTATATATTACAATTTGAAACTGTAAATATAATTCTAATTGCAATGTTTATGTTAAATAATTATAATAATCAATAATTTATATTACATATAACTAAAGATTCTGGGTGTATCGGAACTCATTGGTAAAAATTTAAGGGGTGACAGAAAACATCTAAATAAACAGCATGCTTTCCGCCTATGCATTGAATGGTGAAAATTGCTTGTTTAGATGTTTCCTGTATATATATATATTCAAAAATACACCACACAGTGTGATTAGTAATACATAAATATAAAGGAAAACACGGAGGTGGTTTTTAGAAGTGTTCGGTGTAACTTTCTTCAGATACACGTGTGATGTCAAGACGCTATTTAAATTCAAGCCAGACACGTTGAAAAGTGTCAGTGATAATAGAATGTACAGCAGTAGATTAATTTGTGAGTAAAGGTGGTCATGCACTTTATCTCTTACGAACCTCCAAAGTGGTGCCCCATCTTGTTGGAAAATGATAAATACTCCTTTATCTGAGGAAAAGGTAGTCCATTTCGTTAGGATTCGTAGAAAAATGTCTTACTTTTACAACATTTTTTGCAGATATGCCTATCCACCGCTCCCAAACGGATGGTTTCACATTCGAATATTCTGATCTATATTAGGTCGTTTAATTGGATACATTTTACGAAATTCCCTCTTAAGCGTAATTATAGATCCACATCACACTAACGACAGCACGCATAAAACTTTCTGCTTCTCAAATGCAGTTATCACTTCTGCCTCTGAAAAGCTTCTAAAACAACTTTCGTGAAATAGCTTAATGAAAAACACACTAGTACCACCTATACTGTTCACAGCATGAAATTTTCATATTTTCCGTAGTATTCATGTATTACTTGATTTCGTGTTGTTTATTTTTGAAAACTTTACAATTGAATGAATCTCTTTGAAAAAGCCCCCCCCATATATATATATATATATATATAGTGAAGAAGAATATAATATGCACAATGTTATGTAATAAGACATAAAACAAAAGAAGTTCGCATGCTGGTGTTGCTGTCACGCGTGCGCTTAGCCTCTAGTAAAAATAATACATTCATCATTGTTCTTTTAACAGTACTATTACAGGTTTCTGAGATTATTGTGATTCATGTATGAACCAGATCAGCGATTTCAAGAAATTTATCACATATTATTGAAGAACGTCAAGGACTTTAACTTTGAATCAACAATGCATCAAATTTTTTTGGTCTCTTAATCACCCCCAGAAATGTAAACTTACCAGATCAAAAGAACAACGATCGTCTTGGGAAGTCATGCAAATAACGTTCCCCAAGATGTCCACTGGAAAGACTTTTCAACAAATTCCTTTGGGTGGATTGCTAAAGCTTCTTCTTAGATTCCTTTTAAAAGTAGTACAGATATCTGCAGGTTAAATTTGAAATCAACATGTGGTTTCATTACCACCAGTGGCCGTAAGACCCACAGGTGCCTAATAATGCAGGCAATATTTTATCTTCCCATAAATTATTTTTGAGCAAAATTTCATAAAAAGTATTCTTTCTAATAAAATATATTTTCATTATGTGATGATGCTTATTGGCTACGAATCAGTCGATAACTGATGAAGGACATCTTGTAACTAATGTTGGCTTTTAGGCACATTTCATTTTTCCAACACATTTCTTTTCCAATGGGATATTTCGGAAAAAGTTCAGGCCTCTTAACAAGATACTTTTCGCAGACCTAGTTACGTTTATTGGGAGGAAGAACTTTAACCGAAATTTATGTATATTACTATCGTAATACATATTTCGAAAAAGGATGTTCTCCGATAATCAGTCATGTGAAATAATTTTTTTGAATAAAAAAAAAATGATGCTTACCCCTTTGACGAAATGGGGTGCTGTTTCTTGTGACAGATAACGGACCTTGGAAGGAAAAGGAATTTCTATCAATTTTTTTCAAAAGGATTTGAAGTACTACATGAACACTTCAAATGAAACTTTATTTTAGTTTTTTCAATTTTTCATGCGTCTAGATCACAACTTTACCTTGTTTGGCACAGCATAGTTACATCTGGCTTTTGCGCCATTAAAACATACTATCATTATCAAATTAAAGTCTTTACTCAAACCCATGAATACTCCATTCTAAAATATATATTTGTATTTTGTGTTAGAAACTGAGTTATGTTAAATATTAGATGAGTATTTTCTTGTATCATTGAGATTTACGTGCAATATTACACAAAATGATCTGTATTATGAGAGAGAAAGATCCGCACCCGTAGGACTTTTAAAGCAGAAGACATTTTTGTATACGCGCTTAAGGTTTAAGAATTTAAAAATTAGATAATTTGTTTACTTATGATATTTTTCCGTGTCATACTTACGTAAAAAGCATCATTCTAAAGTAATAAGCTAGCATCCATGCAGCTTGAAAACTCCTTCACGCGTCATATTGGAAAAATGTATTGCTATACATCCCTTTTTGGAAGAAGTTATGTACATCCTTTTTTGTATTTTGTTTAATTTATAATGCCTTAAAAACCTTTCGTGGCTATTATGACAAAAACCTTAATTAGAAAATTATTTTATAATAATTATTGCAACTTATATATATCGTTTTCATTTCTCAAAGTAAGATTTCACAATCCAGTTTTTGAATTTATTCGTTTTATAATTTTAACGTTATCTACAAAAATGATTTACAAAGGCCCTAGAATTAGGATTAAAGTTAGAGCATTAAAATTAGAACTTCCAAAGGTAAAAGTAACTAGTTTTTATAAATCTGTTAACATGTGCCATCATATTGTTCTGAGAAAATGGCGTCAACAAAAATTCATGGGTATAAAATAAAAAACATGAGATGGTTCAAAAGATTGGTATCATAATACCTTATAAATATCATATTTACGTTTAGTTTGTTCGAGGTATAATTACATTGCTAAGATATATTGAATTTGAGATTTTATTGTCTGCATTTATTTTAATTTCTTAACAGAATATTATTGTTTACTTAAGTATTTTATCGTTTGCTCTTATTTCTCTCTCAATATTTAATTTATTAGTTGATTTTGACGGTGGATTTCTTAATTTTTATTATTTTTTTTGTTGTTCACAATGACAACGTTTCAGTACATTTGAATGTTTTTCATGCGAAAATAAAAATGCATTAGGTATTTCCTTTTCTTCACAGTAATTGCTTCAGGGGTGTCTAGGGTTCATATATACGCTTACTTTACACTAATTAATTTTAATTTTGAATAATTCTACTTCTTAGAGAACTCAGCTGGAAAAAAAGGAAAAGAAAGACGTCAGCACACATTACAAAGAAATTTACAAATCCAATAATTTTTTTTTTTTTACTTAGTCTGCTATTTAAACTCTGAGATTTTGTATCAAAACCAATAATTTAATTCTTATCCAAGCAATATTTCTAATTCTCAATGATCCTCCACAATTAATATTAACTAAAATATTGAAATACTCCATAAGTTTTGAAAACTTGAATGCGTCTCATGCAGAAAATAAACACTAGGGATGTGGACCCTTCGGTTTCACGACGCCCATTTTCCTTCGACTGTCGCCAGGAATATTAATTCCCTGACTGCAGAGGGTCCTCTCTCGAAGTGCGGTTAAAAATAAATCTTCCAGAAAACTGTCACTCCCCGTCCGAGCGATAAAAAAATGGCTTCGGTGACGTGCACTGTATTCCCAATGATGCCGATAAGAGTCCAGTAGACGTGGTTGGGAAATTACACGACAATTCCGCCCGATACCATCTCTTTTTAGCTGGAAGTGTATAAACAAGCGAGCACACGCCATGCATTGAATGGGAGTTTCGCAATAACAGTTATTTCTCTCGTTAATGTGAGAGAGACTGGATATATTGGACCATTCATCTTTGATATAACATTAGTGAAAAGCTTTTATGCAGAGAAAAGTGCAAAAAAAAATATTGTAAAGCAATAATATTACAAACTTATTATCCATGAAATAATCGCGGGAAAACAATGATGTGCTAATACGGTAAAGGTTATATGACACTTATTTACAAAGAGAAAAAACAATTGAAAGTAGCTTTGCTAATTTTATTTTAACACGTGCTGACGTTTTTGTTTTTCCACTGATAAATTTCCGAAAATGTAGAATTATTTAAAATGAATTTTAATTAATGTATGCTAAGCGCACTTCTGAGTCCCAGCCGCCACACAGATGCAATTACTATTAAGAAAAGAAAATACCTTCTTCAAATTCCTAATGCATTTTTATTTCCTCGAGTAAAATATTCCAAAGAGCCCAAACGTTGCCAATGTTAACAACAAAAATAATAAAAACATGCATTTCTGCCAAGAAAGTCGATTATTAAATTAAATATTAAAATAAGATCGAACGATGCATTATTAAAATAAACAATAATATTCTAATCGGATATTAAAGAAAAACAGTTGATTAAATATGAAATGAAATATAATGTCAATACATTCTTAAGCAAACTATGCGAAATTATTATAATCGTAATGTATTATAATGTCAATCTTTTGAAACTAGCACCATGCATTCTTTATTTTATGCCCACCCATTTTTGTTATTTCCTCAAAACTACAAAGTGTTAGCATATGTTAATATAGTGTATTTTTGGTTCTCGAAAAATCATAGATGATTTGACGCTGTAAAACAATTTCAACCATACCTATAGGGATATATTGTGTTTTAATATCACACAGAGATTTTAAAATGAATTTTAATTAATTTTTATAACTGCCATTTTGGTCTTTTACCTGATTTATAATGAGTGCGATTCTTATAGGTAACAAATGCAATAGATTTAAACTCACTAATATATATCATTCTCCCGTTCATTGCCACATTATCTTATTTATGTCATGCGCAATCAACTTTCTTGCTTATTAACCATGGCTCAAACTACGGTTTCAACTTTCTCATTTATTAATTGACCATTTTACAAATAATCTATGATGTCCATGTATCTAAAAATACTTATTCCCAGAAAATCCCTGAAAGTCTTCAGTTTCAAAAGATTGCATATATTCCAGGAGTGTATCCTTAAGTATTAGATGTCCCAGACAATTCTGTAACAATCACTATGAACTCTTTGCACTCCGTTGTCGTCAATATTGCGATATTTAAAATATGAGTTTTAAATCCGCTGTTGCTCTTATGACAACATGCGTGTTTAGATCTTGAACGTTTTTTTTTATAAACTGATGCATGTGTTTATCTCTGTAACTTCTTCTAACAGACAGGGAAAAGGTTTGAAACTAGTGAGTGGCAGCGGTAGCCTAGTGGTCATGGTTTCAGATTCGTGACCGACAGTTTTCGTTCAGTCGCGTGTTCGATCATTGGCCTACAAAGACCCACCGTGTAGCCGGGGCTGATGCACGTTAAATCTGTTGGGGCCCAAAGTCCTCCCGTTGGCGTGGTGTGGAAGTTAGGAGAGAAAGGAGCTAGCTCAGGTGCATGTCACCTGAGCTGGCTCATGTCACATCTGTCGAGATGCAAAATCTCTCGTAGCCATGGTGTGAAGATTTGGAAAGTGAGGTGACAGCTGAGGTGTGTCGTCTTCGTCACTTGACTGAGGTTCAAAATTGCGAGGTCTCTCGCCAATAGCCTCCGTGTTGCTTCTAATGCGACGTTAATAAAAACTAAACTAAAATTTGAAACTAGTGAATTTTGTTATAGTTTTCCCGGGATATCCCGTCAGTACATGTTTCCAAAAATATCACTTTGTGACAAATTGCAAAGTAGGTTTCCTTTTTTTGAGGATTTATAAACTCGGACTTCTTATATATAATGCAACTAAGAAATATTTTTTTTTCATTGCAGCAATAGTATTTTTTTTGTGTCATATATATATACTATATATATATATATATATATATATATATATATATATATATATATATATATGCTTGTAAATATTATTCTACTGGAGTTGTCCTGGATATTGGAGCTCTCAAAACCCACCAATATTCCTGTCATGCTGATCTTTTTTTTTTTCTGTCAAGAAATATACATAATTATTCAAAATGATTCATTCGATTTCTAAATTCCATATTTTAAAAAATAAAACCCAGAATGATAAGAAAAATATCAATGTAAAAGAAAATTGTTTATGTTTGATATCATGAAAAATGGATGGCCTTGATATGTACTTCGTAATGCTATTTCACGAAAGCTGTTTTAGAAGCCTTCATGGAACTACCTCGGTGCTGGATCGATCGCAGTGGACCAGAGGGCTTGATATCACATAGTTGGTCATCTAAATCACCTCATATAGCCCTGTACGATCATTTGGGGGTTTGAAAAAAAAGATAAAGTATATGTCCACCATTGCCCATAAGTTAAAATGAACCTGAACAACGGATTTCTGCTGTTGAACAATCCTTTACAAATGATACTTTACTACATGTTTGGCAAGAATTTTCATATTCATTTTTCATTACTTTTATTTTACTGGAGTAAGTCCAACCAAAATCCATATTGATATAGAATAAAAAATCCATTTTTATCTCTTACATGAAAAAACGGCTCTTACTGAAAGAGCATTAAAATTATGTTTGTTTTGTCTTCACTCTTATGTTATTTAAGGTAACTAAGATACTAAAATACTTGTAGGGCAACATTTTCTGTTTTACCATTAAGAAATATTGTATCGTGGATTCCGTGTTGCATTATTTCATTATTTATGATTTTTTTAAAATAGGGTGTCGATAAATAAAAATTTTAGAATTGTAAATATGAATGCCGTGCCATAGAGAAATACATCTGCATTTGCGTTTATCTCAAAATGTGTTCTTTTAGGATTTGGTACACTTTCCACCAACTCTGTTACCATAGTGAGTTACTGTGCACAGTATGAAAAGAGGTTATATATTATACATTGAAAATATTTTTTTTTATAACTCTTATAAATTTAATGAAATATTTTCACTATATTTGTACAAAAATTATGTGAAAATTTAAATCGTAGGACTCAAAAAAAAATAATAATAAAACAAAAACAAAAAAAACTTCAAACTGAGTTTAATTTTTAAAAATGTTATCAAATTTGTTCGGAGTAGTGAATGCCATATGTACATGTACTCTGCAATTTCTCAAAGCTATAAATGAAGTGAATTTTATGCAAAATGCATGTAAATGCACGTATAAAACTTGCAGATATAAAAAAGCTTTTAATTATTACTGACTTATATATAATTAAGTTTATAAATTGATTTTCTTTTCATAATCAGATACAGAAATCTACAAATATTTATCTTAAAATACGAATGTCATAGCTTTTATTTTTAAGATATTGAGGCTTAATTAAACTTGGTGTAAAATTAAGGGAAAATGAGCAATTCTTTCTTGACAAAGGTGCCTCTGTTGCTTTCACTTTGTTCTTCGATTTCAATTTTAAAAAAAGGCAAAATAACTTCCGTGTTACCATAAGGGTATTACTAATGCCAAAAAATATAGAGAGAGTTAATTTATCAATGTAGAATGATACAAATGAAAACTAATGTTTTGAAAAATATATTAATTTCTAGTCAAATATATTATTGTTGGTTAGTTGATTGGCTGGATTTTGGTATTAAATCTCCACCTAATAAGAGCTTGAGTTGGAAAATAAAACCAAACGCCTCTTAGCAGAATCAATTAGCAAAAGATGAAATATGAAACCTGCGTTATGCAACCGTCATGTTAAACAGATTAATTTGAGACCTCTCTGTCAAGGCTGGTTGTACATTAAAAAAACAACACAAAGCATCAAAGAAAATTTATTCCAATTAAGCCAAATTTAATTGATATGATGTTTACGTACAAAAAAAATAAATAAATACAATTATGTAGGATTTGAATGTTTTAATTCAGAAGATTGGTATGTTTTATTAATGTCGTACTAAAAACAACACGAGGGCTATTTGTGACGGATTTTGTAATTCTGAACCTCGGTCAATTGACGAAAACGACACACCTGAGCTGGTAACTCCCTCTCGTAACTTCTACACCACTCCAACGGGAAGACTCTAATCCTGGACTGATCAGCCCCGGATATGCGGCCAGTCTTTAGTAGCATGTAGGTTCGAACCCGCGACTCAACGGAAACCGCTCGCCCGTGAGTCCATTACCATGACCACTAGACTACCGCGGCTACTAATTCAGAAAATACTTTTACGATTATATACATGGAACAAATTACAATACATTACCATACATATGCCGATAATTTTTTGAACTTTTTCTGAACGAAGTTTTGGGTTTGAATTATATACAAATCCATGAGGTCCCCCCAAAAAGTAGGCACTCTTCCGTTGGACGCTTGCAAGCGATAAATCTCCAAATATAGCATTTCTTTAACTTTTTCTTCATCTTACTTTTTTAGGAAAATAATTCCAAAAAAAGCGATCTTTTTTATTTATGAAAATGAATAATTTTATTCTTGAAAATGTTTATATTACTGGTTTGTTGAATCGTCACCAAAACAAAAAAAAAATTTATGTTGACGAGATTTGCACCAGACTAAGGCTAAAGTACCAAAACGACCATTGGAAATAATAACAAAATACCGCATATAAAAAAACAATAGAAAACCAAAACTATGTTTTGATTTTATACATAAAATTACTTTAAGGTATCCGTACACTTTCGAAATTTTTTTTTTGAAATACATTGATATTTGCTATCAAAATATTTTTAATGTTAAAATATAACCTATGAAAAACATATTTAATAATCTACTATCAATGAAAAAAAGTGAGTGGGAAACATGGGGAAAATAGTACATAAATCGATTATCAGAATAACGCCTAGTAAACAAAAATATCGTTATTCTGTAACTTTTATCTTATTCATCATAACATTTCTTGGGGCTGGTACTACTTTCATTACGAAATTCATAATACTACAATTTTTATTGTGTTTCGAGTCAAATAACATTAACAAAAATGAAAAAAAAAGTCATAACAATACATGATTTACACCTTGTTACTAAAACCATATCGATTTTACAACCATAAAAGTAATAGTTCTTAAAATCTATATAAGGAAGATACGTGTAAAATTTAAATTAATTTGGTTCTTAACTTTTTTTGATATCTACGTGAATATGTCGAGAAAACTCATATTGAGAAAAATCAAAATTAAACTTTCAAATGCATCTAAAAATTAGCTACTAAATAAAATTCAAATCCCTGTAACTTTAGTTCTAAATAAGATATAAGCATAATTCAAACACTATCAGAAAGAAAAAAAAGTTTAAATTTTAAACTGACACTAAAATTAGAAAATCAAAAATTTTGACATAAAATGACGTTTTAAAGGTGTACGGATATCTTAAGGACACAGAATGAAATAAACATAGATAATGGCATATCTTATACGAGACAACCACTCAATGGTAACAATGTGCTAGTTTCAGATAGGTTTACTTGATTTATGTTTATCTCTTCATTAGTGCCTGGAGTTTTAATTTACAGTAATTTGATTGAAAAATATTCCTCCCGATAAACCTGTTTGGCAACAATTTAATCCTTCTGGCCAAATGCTTGAACGTTTCAGGAAATGTTTTATATTTAAGCTTATATATATAGGATAGGTTATGCGACTTGGCATTAATTTGCAGATTTAGTGAATGTTTCTCTTTGGGATTTAGCTCAAACTGTATCATACTTTCAAGGTAATCAAACGGATCTTTGAATTCGGAAGTCGCCTTCTAGTCAAACCTTTAAACATGATCTGTTGGAGATATATATATCGCCACTCAATACCAAAATTAACATGAAAATATCTAATAGAAACGAATGTCCTGAGTTCCAAAGCTTTATACGGTGGAATATGAAGTTTCAGTGAAAGGGAGGGCAATGTAACGGGGATTAAAATACAATGGATGTATCACTATTCTGAAAGAATGTTACAAATAAGGATTAAAGAGGGAAGTCTATCAATAAATAAATAAAATGCCAGTAACAAAATGTTTTTCTAAGCTATAACTTCCAGTTTTCCTGTTTAGTGCCAAGTTAATACGCTACCATTGTCCAGGAAGCCTGAAAAATGTCTTTTATCCCTTCGGTCTCATTTCAATAGCGGAATTAATCGCTGAAAAATAATTCTACTTTAATCTACAGGACTAAAGATTGAAGAATTCGTCATCACTCACTGTAAAAGCACTTGTTAGTACGCTCACTGAATATAAAGGTAATTACTGCTATGAGTGCCTTGAGCTCAGATACCTTCTCTGCATTATTTAATTATTTAGTCCTAGGGGCTTAACTCATCAATGACTTAGAATTTTTAGGTAAGTATGGGATCTTGACTTTGAGGCTCAATAGTAATCGATTTTTCTTTCTAAAGAGGTTTACTATCTATGGTGAACACGGATGACGCACTCCTTGTATACCCTGGTGGTCCTTCACTATTTCCGACCCTTCTTCTTGTCAAATACTTTTTATTCTGTACTTTCCATTTTTCAGCCGTCTAAATCGCAGCTGCATCTTTTTGGGAGTAACATAGCAGCATGTGAACAGGGCAACATTAAACTCCACTGTAACTTCCTCATCGAGAGTCCAAGTTACATGTCAAATTATTTTTGCACGTATGATTAACGTGCTTTGACATCCGTCGGGAACATTTTTTGCAAAGTTTATTCATAAATTACGTTTAGTTTACACAGTGTGATGTTTTGAATGCATTGCCCATTTCAAAATCCTAATCTAATAACAATATTTAAGTTATTTCATTTCAAAATCATTGAATTACTGTGTATCGTCGCAATTTTTTAATCTGAAGTAACTACCCTGAATTATTTTATTCTATATAATTTTATCATTCCCAATTGCTTCTGCAAATTTTCTGATGGTTTAGGAATTCTGTATAACCCATTCTTAAATTTCTACAGCAGCCACTGATGTATTTCATGAGCAAGAAGACTTTATTCTTATGCATTGGACTTAATTAAATGAAATGCTTTATATTCCGCCCTTCTATGCTTAGTTAAGTATCCTAACCATCTGAAACTTTGAACTACTTGCTCAATTATACTGTTCTGATATTCAGAATTATTAAATGAGAGAAATGCTCTTGAGACCCATACTCCAACTATCTTAACCGTTCAAAAGGAAAGATTAAATGTTCGGATATAGAAATTCGAGTCAAGGAGATGAATGGCTCTTTGCGAGACGACTCGCTCAATAAACGAGTGTCCAGTTTTGCTTAAATGAGTTGAGAGGTACTAGTGCTTACCTCTTAATAAATAAATGCATAAGCACTATAGTAGATATTGGAAGTATCTCGTAATATAATCTGTGGAGTATGAATAATGTAATTGCGACTTAAAATTTATAATAATTTTCAAAATGTTATTGCCTTCAAAGGGAATTAAACTTGAAGGTGCGAAAGCGTCAACTACATTGCTTAGCATTGGTTACGGAACAATTGGAAATTATCATTTACGCGAGAGAAGGACCTGACTTAGGAAATTTTATTGTAAATGGGACTCGGTAAATTTGAAGCATATTTATAGGGTGACCAATTACGAAAGTAGCAATGCATGTAATGTCTCCCCCCTAATTATTATCTAACTGCTCCTCTCATTATTTATTATTTAAGTTTAATTAAATAGTTAACTATGATTAGACGTCAGAAAAATACAAATATTGTTTATTAGGATTCATCACAGATTATGCAAGATAGCATTCTCTCGATCGACTCTCAAAATACCTAAATTATATCTTTCTCTTGTTTACGAATTCTCTCATTCGGAGTATAAGTTTGCTATTGTAAATTGGAACTACATGCTATATATATCTCACGATGTATAAAATAGAAAGAAGAATAGAGGAATTAAAGTATCTCTTCATTTATAAGAAGTCCAAATGCCATCTGAAAAAAGATGAATCTAAATCTCATAGAAAGCAAACCAGGGTAAAAAAGCGAGTTAAATGGACTCGCGGATTAGCAATCTGTGAGTTAATGGAGTCCTGGTTGTATTATTTTGTGCCAATTCTTATACGATTTTTGAACTATTAATTTATTTAATATCATATTTCTTAGAAATTAAATAAAAACAGAGCCTTAACACATAAGAAAATATAATAAGTCTGTATTTCGTCTTTTCAAACTGGATTTACGCACTTTTCTTCATTACGGTATTTTCTATTTATGAAAGGTGGGTAGAGGAAAGAAGACAAACCAGAAAAAAAAACAGAGGAAGGGGAAAAGCAAGAATAAGAAAGGCTTCATTGAGTCGCTCTTGAATAATTTATGTTTTCCTAAGACTCGAAGCTTACATCATATTCTTTCCTTTTTATGTTCACGATTCAGAGAAGTCGGAAAAACAGAATGAAAATGCGAGAGGAAGAAGATGCGCAAAAATTGCGCTACCGTCCATTTCTTTTCCTTGCGATCGAATGCAGTTATTAAGATAAAAGATGCCGAAGAAAAAAGAAAAACCTTGCCGAAAACAACAACAACAACAAGGCAAAAATTGAAATAATAAAGTTTCGTCTGATGTGGGGAGAGAATGAAGACCTATTTTTCACTGAAGGAAGGAGTACGAGTCAAAGGTAAAAGAAGAATGCATTTTTTTAAATGCCATCTTTCGTCTGGTTTCTTTTCGCGACAGCAGCTGTGCCGAGCCGGATTCCCGGACTTCATCAAATAAAGATTTCCCGGATAGATCTCTTAATTCTGTCTGTCAAGGAATTCTATCTTCCCACCTTTCTCAATTCTTCGGACGTCATCAAATCAGCAGGAACAAACAATTCCACTCGGCTTATGAAAGGTGAAGCGCAATATCTTATTTGGTGTATACGAGTTGGAATTCTAGAATTTTGGTGATGAAATCAGAAAGGATACGAGTGTCCTCATTTCAGGAATTTTTTTTACTGCAGTAAGCGTTAACAAAACAAGCATTAATTCGTGTTTTCTTATTATTAAAATTAAATTATTTTTTCGATTTATATTTAGTATAATTTTCACATATGCATCATTTTTAGCATAGCACTAAAATAATTTCCATATTTAAGTAAAACATGTTATAAATTTCAACTAGTTTCTGATAAAGCAAGGCTTGGTTTTAAAATAATACCCCCATGGCCGTATTTTTTTAATTTGTCAACTGATTTCCACAATTATTATAGTATCTTAAATCTACATGGGTTTTCTGTGCAACGGAATATTCACTTTTTGACATAGTCTCCATTTTTACCCACGAACTTGCACCAACACGCGATTAATAGGGAATATAATCTCTAAAAAACAAATCTAAGTTATACGATTGATTTTAAGGCAAAAATGTCACAAAAAGTCTTAAATTCAGTATTTATATTTTATTTTCCCTCGCATATCCGTTAACGACTTTTTTTTGCTTTATCTAATCTTACTATTTCTCCGTGATACGAGGCGGCATTAAATGTACCCATGATTTAAATGAGATATTAGGAATGGGAATTCGGAATGTGGTAATTCGCTGCAGAATTATTCAGTGAGATTGCTCTTTTTACCTTAAAAGTCCATAGATAAGATGCCCGCGTATCCCTAAGATCATCACCATAACTTTTACCAGCCAATGAGATCGTCTTCGACTCCTTTGGAAAATATTCACAGGAAGCAGATTTTATTGATGCTTGATTCCAGGTGTATAAGGAGGAATTCAGGTGTTATCAACGGTGAGAACTCGAGAAGCGGAAGTAATCAAAACCAATGTATGAATTATCGGATTCGTATAATTGTGGCTGTATTTATATTTTCTTGTTAAACATATATGTTTTGCACTATTTATGAATGTTAGTACCCATAGAAATACACAAATCTTTCTAGTAATACCATTTGTTTGAAGTACAAGTACTTTTTAGATTACCCTCGCCAAATTCATTACAGTACGCTAGATTCATCACAGTGAATTGAAATGCATTTTGAATAAATCTTGTTATACTTACAAGAGTTCACAAGAGAGATATTAAAAACCTTCTTAAACACGTGACTGATAATTGCAGAAAAAGTAAATCTGCATCGATATACTGTTTATTTACCCATTTAATGTAACTCGGTCTAGATGAAACATGTAAAATGTACATGATAAAATGGTTGTACAGGATAAAGTGGCTGTAATAAGAGGTCTCTTGTCCTTTCATGGCTCCTCACTAAAGAAGAATAATAATGAAATCATAGTGCCTAAAGGTATAGAATGCTTACAAGACCCACACTTCTCAAATCATTTTCACGATAACCGGTAGGTATCAATGCGTCAAGATAAATGTTATTTTGTCGAAATCCCCTTTAATGTAGTTTATTATCCACGCAATTTGGTTTGCAAAAATAAAACAATCTCCGACGCATTAATTTTACCCTCGACTTTAGAAGAGCTCCGATACGGAGACATACCTTGATTCTACAGGATTTGGAATGATACGTTACAACGACCTGTCTTCTCCCTCTTATTCTATAGACAGATAAATGTAAAATTGTTATCATATTCAATAAGCATGACCCTCGCCATAAGACGTTTGAGATTGTTCTTAACTTTCGCCAAACGGCTGTTTCAGGGTTAGAGTAAAATGCGGGTGTTCTATGCAGAAAAGTATTTAAAGAAAAATGTGAAACACCTTGAAATCAATTCAGATTTGTAAAGCAGTTAGTTATCCAATGGAGAAAATATTTTTGAGTAAAGAAGCAGCCACAGAGGCAACGTGGCACGTTTGGAAAGGAAAAACTAATTGACGGAGCATTTACGTTCCCCTTTTGCAATCTGGAAATAAGAAAATATTGTCAAATGTGTTCAAACAGACAATTGTTGGAAGATGTAAACAAGCATCGGCATAGTGATCAACATGTATAGAAAATCGTTTGCTACTTGTATGACGTTTGCCTATCATTGTGCTGCATTTCTACTACGTCTCAGTCTAAATTATTAATTAAAATCTACTGTTCCAATTGAAGACACGTAAGCACAAAAAAATAACTCTTTATTTATTATTACTGTAGAATACTGTGGTCACTCCCTTTAGAATCTCAATCTATAACTCATAATCTTAATTTTCTTAAATATGAAAGTGACTTAATCAGTTCACTCGTTCTTAATTTCCCAACTCTCTCCAACAATAACTACGTAGCTTAATATTTTTAGTGGAACTCTCTTAAACCCACAAATTATCAGAAGAATTTCAATCTGAATAACAATTCTTTGACTGCAAGTAGTTATCAAAAATCACTCTTCGTTTTCTATCAGTTCTCTGATCGAGACTCACTCTCCTTTTTTTGTTTTATTATTAAGTATTTATTCTAATAATTTAATTCACCCATTATATATAGATATATTCATGTATTGCAATAATGAATCTAGATAGTTAAAGTTTAATTAGCATTTTTTAGATAAACTTGAGGGAAGGAAAATAATGCCATCGGATTTTGAAGTTCTAGGAATTATCATATAGTTATTATGTTTCAGGTGGTACATGATTAAGCATTTTATCTCGAGTCAAAGTCCTCTTCGATTTCAATTGATTTCGGAGGATGGAGCCAGGGCTAAATAAAATCAGTTCGAAAAATCTTGTTCCTGTTTTAATTTTCTAGATCTCTATGATAGAAAAAACTAAAAGTAACTTTAGCATTTTAAATTTGATTCTTAAAGTACTAATTTATATGAGTGGGTTTTGAGTACTGATTTTAAAATGATGTTTATAGAACAATACTGTTGAAGGATCAAAACTGATGATAACATTTGAGGGTTCTAGTTCCGTCTAAAGTACTTGAGCTGGTAAATCCTGCACTATTATGTTCTTGCTCAGGAATAACTACTGTATAGATGTAGATATATTGTTTTGCATTTAATTGCTTGGATGAAGTTGATTCATATTTATTTTTTGTAAGTCTTCTAAACATGGCATTTATTTGGAATAAAGTATTATAACTGTTTGTTTACAATTTTGTTCAATTTGATTTTCTTGAATATTTTGAAAATTACCGAAGCACTTTTTGATCAGACATACGAGTAGCTTCTTATGTCATATCAAATAAAATTAGGTAAAAAATAATCCGGTTATCTAGAATTATAATTTGGACAGAAGTATGACTAATTCAATAACTGATTATAACTAACTAAAAGCAATATCGTTATAATTTCAAAGAGATGATAAATATTTATGATGACATTTTTTAGGTTTAAATTAGCAAATTTTTCTGAAGTTATTAAAATGAACGTCAAAAATATGATATAATAACTATAATGAGATAAAACTACAAATGGAATAGATTCTTTGAAAATAACTCATCTAATACCCAAAAATAGCTTTAAAATACCATAGAAATATTCTAAGACGTGTTAAAATTCTTAAAATAAAAAAATGAAAAAAGATGCAGAATATCATAAATAAAGAATTGTTTTTCGAAAATTACTGTACTTATCAAGAATTTCTATCAAAAATACTATACAGACATAAGAATTTTTTAATCGAATAGATGAGATTTCAATGTGGGTAATATTAATGTAAGAAATCACATTGTATCTTCAATTTATATAAAAATAGTCATTGAATATCATGTTTGCAAATAGGTATTATTCATAGAATCGTATTAAATTATTTAATATCTTTAATTGCAATTCTCTCTCCCATACATGTTATAAAATACTGTTATACTATTCAAATTTGTTACTCCTATACTGTTATACTATTTTTCTCTGTAAATTGGCTTTTTGACTCAGAAGTTAAGAATAGTGTAATACCATTGTTAAGATATTTAAAATACCAAAGCTGTTACTATACACTCGCGGGTAAAATGAAAAACATCTGCTCATTTTGTCGAATTTCTGAAACATTAATGAACCGATTTTAATGAAATTTGGTATGAATATACATTTACAACAATGAAAGATGTGCAACAATCAAAAGTAATTTTTTATGTGCATGATGATCAGTAAAAATCATAGTGCAGGGATGTCCAAATTCCACATTGTGATATCGAATTAAAAATGAGTTTAACATGGGTTATGGTCCCATCTCGCGGCCAGACAGGTCTTACATAGTGAACGATATACTGGATAAGAAGCAATGAAAAAGTCTTGGAAAAAATAGGTTCCACTCCTGGGGAAAGTTAATTCTTAGCTCCGGGATAGTTCACTAAGGAGAAAGGTGAGATGCAGTTTTTCTCTCGAAATCGTCTCATACGTATTTATAGGATTAAGTTTGAGAGATCTGATTGGACAATCCATGCAGCGAATATCCTCATTATCCAGGTAATTGTCGACCAACAGAGCCTTATGGTAACGAGAGTTGTCATTCATTAACAGGAACGCAAGACCAACTGCGCCCCTCAAAAGTCGAAATTAGGGCTCTTTCCTTTCTCTAACTGATAGAGATCAGGGAGCTTTTGTCAAACACGTGCATAGATTTGCGGCCTCTCAACATAGTACCTGCCCATATCATTACACCTCCATCACCGTAATGATCCTTCCGCCTGATTAGGAAGGGAAGGTATCGTGTCCCAGGCTCTCTCCAGATACACGAACGGCGAGAGTCAGTGTTCATACCGAAAATTTGGTATCCTTTCTACAGTTCCAGCTCCTCAGATATACACGTGTAAGCTTACCATTTGATTCACAATATTTGCATAATTCTTTGGTGGCATAATTACTACCTTTGGTTACCTATAATCATCTCTCCTTCTCCATACAGGTGTTACAGAGTGACGATTTACTGGATAGGAAGCAGTTTAGGAGTCCTTGTGGAAGTCTATTTCACTTCTACAGCAAGGTAGTTTTTAGCTCCGGAATACTTTTCCGGGGAGGAGGGTGAAATGCCGGAGACCATACTTTTTGCACAGATAGACATAATTTTCAAATTTTCTTAATTTTAAACATGAGTGTATATTACACCTCTCTGAATAAGAAGCTTTAAAAGGGAACATGAAGATGACCCACAAAGATTTTGTGATAAGAAGCCTCATGTAATGCTCTATCAGGTCTTAAACCCGATTTGTTCAGTACAGAATAGTACTTATTTATTATATTATTCGCTAAATTCAGTTAGCCACAGGCTTGATTAAAATGTATCATATGTTTTGATTACTTTGATGTTCTAGCAATTTCAAGTTGAGTTACTGAACGATTAAAATTCTTTAGTGAGTGTATCGTTTAGTGACTCTATACATAATGTTAAAAATAGCAGAGAAGAAAGAAGTAATGCAACAGTGTTTAAATCAATTAGTACATGTTTCTTAGGACGAATAATATTCGAACGACCCACTGTAACGCCGCTGTATACATATTGGTATTACTATTGACTAGTGCGTGCTATCTGTTAAACGACATAAAACAAATTTTAACAATTTATAGGTAAAGGTAAGCATTTGATCCTAAATTAAAATTTGACTCTCCCACATCAAAATGTCGCAATTTTGCGTCTTGTCAAAGTCAATGATACATGAATTTGTCATTATACATCGAAAACGAGAAAAAAAAATATAATGACTGGTTAATTCAGTTGAATTTTCCCCATAGAAAGAAAAGACGATCTCTTCGGTTGGAAAATTGATGTAAATGATTTTTTGAAATTTGCCATACTCATGCGATTCTAAGAAAGAGAAGAGGCTATCACTGTATAGAATTTCCCATTCCTAGTTCTGATCCCTAACACGCGTACTTTGGGATCCACCGTCGTAATAAATGTGTCATATTTTCTGTATAACTATCTTTTGATCTTTCAGCTTACTTTTTGTGAAGTAAAGGCTTTGTGAGTTCGTTTGCAGCCCTTTCAATCGCGATATTGTGATAGAACAGCATGTCTAATTTGGACGATTAATTTGTAATAAACTCCTCGGTCAATGTCAAAACTAAGAGTTCACATTAATCTAGTTCGTAAAGTATTGAACTCGAAATTGATGGTATCAAATTAGTGTATCATTTACACAAAGAATATCTTGTAGTGGAGCTTGTGCGTATTAAACTGAACGATTTATTCAAACTGCTCGCCTGGCATGATGTCTATGTGGAGAGTTGAGAATCTGTCAAACTCGTCATTTGATTCTAGTTCAAAATTATGAGGTGTACTGACTGTTAAGTGGGCACCAAATTTCATCAGCTATATACAACCCATAAATTTCATCGAAGAAGCATATTTCAAAAGTAATGCATTGTATCTGCTTAAAGGTTTAACGGCATAATAAACAACCCAATTGTAATTACAAACTAAAATCCTTGGAAATTAGGCTGTAGTTTGTGTGTCCTAATTGCTATAGAAATCCGATGTCCTTCAACATATGCATTTCATTTTGGGATAAGTCTGGATTAGTTTAAATCCCTGCAAATGGACTCACTCTGCCTCAATATCTTAGTTTCATAATTAATTGAATTAATTGATGTTGGGAGCTCCAGAACTGATTCACAATAATATTCGGTAGGATCGAAAATCTTTTCCCCTAGATATATATTTATAATTTTCGAATTTATTAGACGAAAATAATAATTTTTATTCAAATATATGGCCTGATGATTGTTCCGTTTGTTAAATTTGTGCTCATTGAAAGATAAATCGTTCAGTATTTCGTATAAATTTGAATTTCAATTATTGGTAAGTCAAAGAACGTAGTGTATATCCTTCCACATATTGAATTATAAACGTAATGCATGTTGTTATAGAAAAGATTTTCGAAATACTTCTTTTTCAAAATTTGAAAAAGAAGTATTTTGAAGTATTTGAAGAAAACATTTCTTTTTTAAAAATTTGATTGCACAGACAATTCTGACTTTAATATATTTAAAATTTATAAAATAGAAACCTCACATTTTCATACTCAATTCTAATATTTTTCTCAGTTTATAATTTCGCATGCTAGAGATAATAATGTCTTATTTATAATTTATACTTTTTACAAACTAAAAATTTTTGTGAGTGTATTTCATGACTTCTTTTCTGTTTAATGCATGCAAGAGTACTAGGAATTGGATCATTTGCTTTCTGAAATTTCTCATCATAGCTCAAGATTAAATCTCGCGTGTCAAAGTCTCATTTCCTAATTGTTATATTTTCATATATATATATATATAAACAACTTTTAATAAAAAGTAACTTATATTATCAGTAACTTTAAATTACAAACCCCCTTACATTTAAACAAGTTGCGTGCATAAATGTTACGTAACTATAGTGACACAATAACAATTATTATTGTTATAAACAGAGTAGTTATGGAAATATAGTAAAACACAATATTTTATGTGTTCTTTTTTATTCCAAGGGAAAATAATTCAATGCAAATGAAACAAATTGGTATTATTGAAAAATGTAAATATCTTAGATTGTACCATAAATTTTTAAAAAAATCTTATAATCCACTACGATAAATTTCTATCTAATCATAATATATATATGTAATTTAGAAAACAATTAAGTAGTATCCCACTTCAAGAAAACATAAACACGGAAATTATTATACATTGTACTTCATTATGAAAAAATTTGTTATTCTTTGTAAAGGAGAGTTGTAATATCTTAAGCTTAAAAAATTACACTATGTTGGAGAGTGTCCCCTCCCCAAAGAATTTCCTAAATAAAACTATACCTTAATGGAAGACTTATGAATGCTTAAGCACACAGCAATAGTATCTCTATTAAAAATATAGGTTTACCTAACAAACTAAATTGTAAATTGAGTGCGAGTGAATAAAATTATTTTTCCTCAACAAAAGTGCCCTTAAAGTTCTCGAGCAACTTTTCTTCAAATAATACTGTGTATAGATAATATATTGACTCAGATTGGGAGTTTGGTTTCCCCGATTTTTAGTGAGAAGTGGTCATGCGATGGGAGTGATTGTCTGTTGGACACAGGGGAAACCTTCCCATACAAACACATATTCTTTACCTTTATATTTCACCTGAAAGTGATCAATAATAGAAGCTTACTGCACTTTTTGTCAGAGCAGGGGATACTTTTAAAAAGTATGTTGTTCTGCGGAATTAAATAATTTTAATTTTTTAATTTATACCAAGAATTTCATTTTATACTTAATTAATGATATTTATATCAAATTGAGAACGAAGTTAACTTACAAATCTTTAGCATTGATTTCATAAATTTTATGATATAAATTTTCAATGAATTCTTATATATATGTATCTCCTTATCTCTGTTAAACAGCTTGTATGTAAATTCTTCGTTCTGTGTTACAAGACTATATTACCCATGTTAAGATTTAAATCAGTGTCCTGGATTAGCTAATGGTTAGTATTTAAGAACCAGATTTCATTTTTATTTAGATATTTAGCATTAAAAAATGACCTCACTTATTTTATTAATAGTGAATGTTAGATAAATCCTCTGGAATATTTAATACCCGAAACATATAGAATCTCTTGAAACCTAAAGTTTTCTCAAATATACCGAGTACAAGAGGGCTTAGATGTTTGAAATCATGGGAGAACTTTGGTATCTAATTGAATTAACATCTATGTGCCCTATTTGACATTATGGAAGTGGAGTTAAAGGAGTTTACATTATCATCTTTCAACATGGTCAGACATTTTGCGTAAATTGTAATTGTAAGCAACCAATGCCTTTGATCCGTGAATATCAGAAGTTTTCAAAATAGTTATAGTCGGTAACGAAAATGTAGATAACAATCTCATTAAATATTAAACACAAGATAATTTGTTCATAAAGAATTAAATTACTTCATGTACAGTCTTCTGAAAAGAATGTCTGTATTTTTAATTTATTATTTATAAATGATTTTTAGTTAATAATTTATCATTAAATTATCTTTTCAAATCACTTTGCATAACAAAGGTTGTAATAATCATCACAGCATGACTTATTCAAAATAGTAAAATTAATACTTCGAAATTACGTTATTTAACAAACAGAAAGGTTTCAAGTATCAAAAGTATTCCAATTACACATTTCAATATCAATAACATATTCTTATCAATATCCATCTTATGAACTAGCTAAAAGGAATTTAATCTTTTTAATAACTATCTATGACTCTTGGTTTTCTTTTATTTGTGCAAGAGTATCACACCCGTTTTATTTCTATACTTCTTACGCATTACGAGGTTTGATCGAAAAGTAATGCCTCTGGGACCAAAATATTTGTTTTTACTCAGGTCTTAAGACTCTTGTTGCACCTGAATGCTATCAATGTCTTCTACACATCGAATTTGTTTCAATTTTTCTAAGATATTCCTGAAGGGCTGAAAACGGTAGAAGATGGATATCCACATGGAAGTGAAGTTGGAGCAGCGAGACGTCATTGCACCCGATCTTGTGACATTTACCTATTGCCAGAGATTTAAAAATAGCATCTTAAGGGACATCATTTTTGTTTTGGAGATGAGATGAAATCTGACTTTAACAAGACATGACGGCGACAAACATCAGAATTCATCCCCGATGGATTTGCCCGATTAGGCATGTGATGTCACGAGAATGGGATAAAAAGACAGGAATTATTTCTAAAAGTTAATAATGAATTACGTTGTAAATAAATATAGCTTTCTAATGCAACGAAAATTGTGAAAACTGGATAGCAAATAGAGAAAGCAACGAACTTTACTTTTCTATCATGCTTTGAATATTTAACATGTGTAGGTTAAATGATACCCAATTCTGTTGGTATAGATATGTCCTTCACAACTTAAGGTAAATGACACTTAAAATGCTTCATTTTTTTTCATTTACTTTTTCTTACAAACTTTATTAAATTCAAATTTTCAAAAGCTAACTTTGCACTGTACTTTCGAGCTCAAGTTTGGACTTTGTTGTCTTCCCTGCAGAATGACAATCATGAAGATGATTTTACAGACAGTGTGAGAAAATGCTTGAATATAAAGCTGAAAAGGTAAGGATGATCTTGGTGACAGACTTGCTGATAAATTTGATGACAAAATAAGATGACTTTAGACCCAGACTTATGAGACTTTATATGGCCTTCTTTTAAGAATCTGTTTCTGACCTAAATGTTTAATTAGTATGGAAAATGTACGTTAGTACATTTGTATGCAGATGATTTGTGCCAATGCGATTAGAATTGATATGTTCAGCAATTGTGTGAGCTTTGAATTGATGCTATTGTATATACATGGAGGTACTCAAACTTTTAAACTTCGGGGAACCCTTTGAGCTTACTATTTTCTTGCAGGAACCCCTTGATCAAAGAGAAGAAAAATGGGACATCAAAGCTTTATCCTACTCAAATTATTGCAACGATATTTTAAATTATAAAAAATTACTAAAAATAAAATTTTAATGACTTAGATGTGACTGTTTTTTTTATTGCAAAGTATTTTTACGTCTGGAATAATTGTTGAAATCCACAACCTAAGTTCATCCTCAGCATCCAATTTGTTTTCAAGATTTTCGCATACATATGTTGAAATATGTCATCAAATGTTTCGCAGCTCTTTTGGCAATTTCAGGGTATTTATTTCTAAGGTCAATCCAAAAATATATAATATCAACTTGATTAAAATTTAGTTTCAATTAAATGTCGGTCGTTATATCAATTTGCTATTCTTGTTCTTTTATTGGGAGTTCGGTTATTGTATTTGAAGCACGTAATTTTTTAGAAATTTAAGATTTTATTTTGTCCATAAAATTGGTATTTATGTTTAATTTTAGAATCAAACTTCCTTTAAGAATTCGATCTTTTATAAAAATTAAAATTTTACTAAGATTTTGGCGCTTTGATTATAAAAATAGTGATCTCTTGTGGAACCCCTGTCAAAGTTTTAAGGAACCCAAGGGTTCCACGAAATCCAGTTTGGAGACCTCTGCCTTAACGTATTAAAAAGAAAGCTCCAATTACAGGAATTCTTACTGGGAGCATAGCAATATACTAGTCAACAACGCAAACTGTAAGATGGGTATAACACATCAATCAATAACTCCCGAGACTAACCCAGAGATGGCGCTCGTAGTAAACTAGTAACCAGGTCTTTCTAGAGTACTAACCTTTGCTTGAAACGTGTCAAAATTTTAAGTCGGTCGGACCAGAAACAGCTGAGTTATCGAGGTTGGAGTAAAGTCGTTTTGTAGTTTGTTTAAGAAATGGAAAAAAACCGAGTTTCGTGTTCTGATAAAACATTGTTTTTTAATGGGTAAAAACACCGTGCAAGCGAAACAATGGATTGAAAAATGTTACCCGGACTCTTGTCCATCAAAAGCAACGATTTGTCGGTGGTTTGCCGAGTTTAAACGTGGTCATACCGACACAAATGACGCGGAACGCTCGGGTAGACCTGTGGAAGCCGTTACACCGGAAAATGTGAGTGAAGTGACAAAAATTATAATGAAAGATCGTAAAGTGAAGCTCCGTGAGATTGCTGAGATGACACAGATATCATATGGAAGTGTATTTACTGAAAAAGGTTTTTTGAAGTGAAGTGAAAAAGGTTTTTTCCAAGTGGGTGCCGCGATTGCATTCGATGGAACAAAAACAGCAACTAGTCGATGATTCAGAAAGCTGTTTATCGCTATTTGCTCGCAACAAAAAAGATTTCTTGTGAAAAAAAAAAAAAAAAAAAAAAAAAAAAAAAAAAATTTTTTGAAGGAAAAAAAAAAAAAAATATTGGAAAAGCGTTGGAACGACTGTATCACCCTAAAAGGTGATTAACAAAAGGTGTTATGTTGATGAATAAAAAAAAAAATTGCAAAAAAAATGTTGTTTTCAATGTTAGACTCGGGAGTTATTGATCGATGTGTTATTTGTGTCGATTTGCCTATGTCCGAGCTAGCTCACGAAAGACCCGTTGCCTAATAGGTAATAATAAATAAGGATTGTGGTTGATATTGTGATAACGTCGCACTTAGAAGCAACACGAGGTCTATTACTAATGAACCTCACAATTCGGAACCTCGGTTAAATGACGAGGGCGACGCCTGATCGAGGTTCACCTCCCTCCCTCTCCAAATTTCCCCACTACGCAAAAGGAAGGACTTCGAGTCTTGTCATATTTAACGTGCTCCAACTCCCTCTACAGGGCGGGGCTTAAGTGGAACACCGGATCGAGCCCACTACTCTTCAAAACAATACTTGCCGTGAGTCCGCGACCATGACCATTAGGTTACCACAGCCACATTATTAATTAGAAACAATGTACTTATATATAAAAGCCCATTGCCCCATTCCAAGATATTTTCACTTTCAATTGCAAAATCCTAAAAGTACTAGTATAACTTTCAGAGCGACATGTATTGCAAATTGAATTCAACTGAACAATAATTAAGCTTCGACAGAATAATGGCAACCTATTGGTCATGTTTACGAACTCGCGATTGTCATTGTTTATGTCAAGTCGTGTGTTCGAGCCCTGATGCCACCAACGACACTCCAAGTCCTCCTTTTGTTAAGGAATGAAAAGTTTGATGGGGAGGTGACGGTTCAAGTGTCGTCGTCGTCACTTGACTGAGGTTCAAAATGATGAGATGCTTGATTAATACCTCTCGTGTTGCTTCTAAATACGACATTAATAAACAATCAAACAATGGGCAACTTAACCTGCTTTGAGACAGGCATTTTAATATCGCTCCTTTATCCGAGGAGGAAATTCAAATAATCATCATTTAGATAAGAGATAATACTCCAGTAAAATATAATTTTCGTTTAAGAAACCATTATTATAAGAATCTCACCTTCAGAATAGAATAGTTATAAATCTAACATCACTTAAATTTAAATCCGTTGATTCCATAAAGGCGAACTTGAAAGGGTTAGAGTGTCAACAAACGTTCTTTCTTGATATGTTCATATCAACGAAATGTATCTACTACAACAAATATGCATATATAATGTATTATATAATGCTGTTTCAATACCTCAGTTATGTATCTAAGATATATTATAAAAGGTCAATATATTACGGAACGCTTTTAAAAGTTTGTTAACAGTTTTGTAATAGAACAAAGTTAAGAATTTTATGGAAAACATTTTAATAAGAAACTAATCAAAATTTAGTTTGTTTACTTATGAATATTTAAAATTATGTAGAACATCAGATGAAAAATAAAATTGTTCTTTTGTGTGTAGGACATTTTAATAATTCATTGAAAGTTTGTGTGAATAATCTTAGGAGAGAAAATACAAGATTAGAATAATTAAATTTGATTATGAAATAAACTTATGTATATTTCCTTGCATAATTCGGAAACTTTTGAAACTTTTTCCCAGTTAAATAACGGGAAAAAATTTATAACCGATCTTACTAGCTTGAAAAAATGTAATGTTTATGACATTCGCATCCCTCTAACGGAAAATTGGTAAAACGTACACTAGATATAATAATGGATTACCATGTATAACGCGCTTATAAAATTGAGAATGGAAAATGATTATTATTTTAACCTTCTAAATTACATTTTGGGTGCTTTGAATATAACGTTTATGCAGAATGCAACCTTTGTGTATTTTTTTTTTCTTAAATTCGGTATCTCGTTGAATTCAGGCTAATACTGTATTAAAATTTATTTTTTATGCAATTTGCGCATAATATTATTTTTAATAATGATCAAAACAATCTATTTTTAGCAAACAGTGAAATACAAAATAACCAATCTAAAGATTTTCATTCGAAATTCATGGTATCCGGCACAGATTGTTTCACGGTGAATGAATATCTGCTCATTAGACATTTGTATTGAATTTTAACTTTATCACATGTCAGCGTTCTCCTGGCACCCTCCACACTCTCTGTGTTCGCACCCTGACATTTGAAAGGCCCATCGCAACAAACGAAACGAAGCCTTTCGATATTTTATTGAATATTCTCCTTTTGTTCGCCGCAAAGCTCTTTTCATGGCGCTTTGTATCAATCGCCGGATGGTACAACTCGGGGATAACAGCTCCCTTCTTGTTCAGTGTAACAGTGGACAATCGGACGTCCGACATAGAATTAGCATTTGAATATGGAATGGCCCCGAAAGCTGCGTTTTGAGTGAGAAAATATTCCGTATCTATAAATTTCAGTATTGGATTCTTATTTTCCCCGGCGTTACCAATTTCGTGCCTTTTCATAATGTGCGTATGTTAATGGGTCTCTGATAATAATCCGAAGAACAAAACGCGGTTTATATTAAAACGTGCAAAATAGCGTTAATTACATGCATTGACTTTGTGCACTATTGGCTTAATTTGGCCCGTCTCGTTGCTTCTCTAATCCTGCCTTTGATTTATTGATTGTTTATTAACGTCTCATTTAGAAGCAAAAGGACGACTACTGACTACTGGTACTGGACCTCGTTTTATTAAAACTTAGTCAAGTGAAGAGGGCGAAATCCGAGCAGGCACCCTATTAACATAGCTTCCTCGCCATTTTCTCGCCATGTCGGACTTTTAAGTTTCGACAGAATTAAAATGCATAACCCCAGGTATACGATAGATTTTGAAGCTATCAGGGCTTGAAACCAGGACTCTATGGGAACAAGATATTTGACGTTTCTAAGGAAAGTTGATGTTGCCATTGTGTATTACCATATGTGGAACGAAACTAGAAAAAATTTGATAGATTCATAGATTAGTTTTTATTTTGGCAGACATTTACTTCTCAATACTGCGATATTGAGCAGAAAAATGCTGCCGTCATCTGCTGTGGTGATTTTACGTCCAATTGTCAGTCCGGGAAAACCTGAATTCATTATGATGCACCGAAAAAAAGAAACAATCAGAACAAAGAGTTTCTTCCACTCAATCTGCTCCATAGAAGCCTAAGGCTCCCGTCTACCGGCCATTTTGATTTCGTGAACATAATGCTAGTCCTATGGAATTTCTATAACTATCTTCAAATCTTTGCTATATTATCCAATTGAATGCAAAATAATGCATTCGAAATGACAAAAAAATCATGATGGTTCGCGTGGAATCAAATTTATCTACTGATTTCTGAAAATATTTTAGAATAATTTTTAGACCGGAAAACCCATAAGTGAATCATTAAAATAAGCATAAAAATCTTTTTTTACAATCAGACAGAAAATGCAGTTCATCACAAGCCTTCATTATACTTTACTTTTTAGAGTGCATTTTTTTTCCATTCAAGTAGATAAAATAGCAAATATTAAGGGACGACAATAGAAATTTCCCAGGAGTAATATCACGTTCACGAAATACAAATAGTTGGTGGATGGGAGACTTAAGACTAAGGTGACCAGACGTCCCACTTTTTTTTATCAATTTATCCCAAGTCCCGCGGGGTTTTAAGAATGTCCCGATTCTTAGAAAGAATGCACGACAAGCAAGGGAACGGCTTGAGAACGGGAAGGGAATACACGGTTTTCGGCTTCCATGTAACTATTTCACCAAGATATGAGCTTGGAATTGTTTTTTGTAAAATTTAAAATGTTAAACTTAAATAATAAAAATAATTGTCGAAAACTGATTATCAGGAACTGTTTATCAAAGTTCGCCTCGATCAGTTGCTAGAATACGACCCCCATTGCTTGGACTTAATGAACAGTGGCATTGTTCGGCATTGGCAGCGACTAAAACATTTTGTAGCTGTAAAATGAAGGTAGAATACTTTGTACACTTCCACAGATTTTATTCTTATGGCGACATGTTCCGCTAGTGATCCAGCATCATTTGGAACGCTGTTGTAAAGAATTACATCTTACACAAAAATTGCAAATGGAGAGGAATTTTAGAGAGGAGAAGGGTCAGGGTGTAAGGTGTTAGTTTGTTGGTAGTCCACAAGTAACGCCTTCGCATATTGAGTTTTGTAACTGTCTCTCATACGATACACATCGTACTGTGAGCTAATTAAACAAGTGATGTCAACAAATGAGCTATTCAGATGATTTATATTTGTAATTTATTTAGTTACCAAAGATAGGTGTTTTTAGGAACAAAATCTTAATCAAGACTTCCCCCCACCCTTCAATGGTGTCCCGCTTTTCGAATGTTAAAATATCATCTTACTTAAGACAGACTGATAGTGACGATTTTGAACATACGATTATGTACGAAATTTCATAGCTCTAGTTATATTATCCAATCAGTTATTTAAGCTTCTTTTAACTAAGCTATTTCATTCCCCTTCAAAGATTTAAACTGCTTTTTATCAGCTCTTCAGTGTTAAAGACAGTCATTTTATTAAAATACTAATTATTTTTTGTAGTAAACATAGAGTCTTGTAATTTTTTTGACTATTTCGTATGATATATTTGATAATTCTATGCATGGAATAATGATTTAGATAAATAATTATTTTTTATAAATCGGCGAAATTAAATACAGTTGTTGTTTTCTTTATTATTCTTCATAGTTCCTGATAGAATTCCATTTTTAAATAGTAAAAAAGTACCAGTACAGTTTAACTCAGGCACAAAATTAGGATAAACATTTGAAAGTTCTTCTGACAGCCTTGGAACACACATAAAAAGCACTTTTAAAAATATTAAATTTTCTGAAATGCATATTTTAAACGTTTTAAAATAGGGTGAATAAAAACTTTTTCTAATAAATACCTAATTGAAAAAGTCACTCATATGAAACTGTGTTCTTTTAATATGGGTGATATTTGATGTCTAGCACTCGTTGAATGAACTCACTCCTAACATTAACATACATTAACCTTGTCGGAGATTGCGACATGAAATGAAAAAAATTATAAAACCCTCAACAGTGCTATCTATTATAACCTGTAGAAACTCAGTATCATTCACTAATCATTTTATTTTCAATAATCCAATACAAACATAACTACTATTGTTCGCATTTAATCTTTTGCATATGCATAATATTGTACAAAATTGGTTGCTTATAGCTAAAGCATTCCTGTGAATTGTCTTCGTAATAAGTTGGTATAATAATAGCGAGCAAATAACAGGTGCAAATAACAATGCAGGCAAAATCGGTCATGCATCAATTTTTTTTTCAAAATATCTATTTTTTTCTTTTTATGCTATGAATGTAATGCATTTCCTATTAGCCCTTTTATATGGTCCCTCTTTAGTAATTTTTTGTTCAAAAATCTTAAAAAGCAACTATAATAACAAAAAAAAACAAATGTTTTGAAAATATTTATAATGATATTTTAAAACATGTTCATGCAACCATAACTATTTAAATCATATCTAGCAGTTCAGCTGATTTCATAAACAATGTTTGCAATATCCTATGTTAACTATTGGTGGGACATGTAATAAATTATTGTAAAAACTGCGATAAATATGTTGAGAATTTAATTCAATTTTTCTTTAAATAATACCGTAATTTTTAATACCCGATTATAAAAGGAACCTTTTTGTTAATAACCTATAACAATTTATAATATTTCAACGTCCCTACAGTCTTAATATTAATTTAGTAACGTAAATTTTTAGTCTCTTAACAAAACTCAAATGCTATTTTTTCCAAAATTTATTATCTTAAATTTCTCTTCCTCTTTTACATCCATGAATTTCAAAAGTGTTTCTAGTTTAAGTTTGTAGTCTTTGTTTAAAAAGGAACCACAGTGAGAGAAAACGGCTTTGAATTGAAAGAGGTGAAAGTAAAGAGAAAGAAAGTAAAAGTAAAAGAACTGCAACAGTTCTCTGTCGTCTAATTCTCCATTCCAATATTTGTCTTAGATTCTCAATCGTGCTTTTACCCAAGCCACTTTTTTACGATTCAGAAAAAACTAGAAAGTAGGAAAAATAGGTGAAAGGAAGTGGAAGTGGGAAAAATATATTAATCTCTTGTCCCTTATTTCCTACTCAATAGAATGTAGTTATTATGAATTTAAGGGAAAAACACAAAAAAGAAAAAAAGTTGCCAAAAATACAAATCAAATAAAAATAACTATTGATAAGATGCGGGAGAAATAGATACCAGATTCTTCGTTTTAATAAAGATAGTGTATTATGAGTTAAGGAATAAAGATCTTAAAGTGTTTTTTGTCTCATTGCTTTAGTTAAGACAGCCAGTTCTGTTCGATCTCCTCGACTACATTAAATAAATATTTTCTGCAATATTTTTATTTTTCTCTACATCAAAAAATAATTCAAACAATTTTTTTCTTCTTTTTTTCACGACATCTATAAATCAGTGATTGCAAATAATTCCACGGAAACAAGAAAGGTGTGATCAAAGGAGTAAATTAATCTCTATATCCATATTCTTATTTGTTCATTCAATCACTTTAAAATTGTGAATTTTGTTTCCTTCTAAAAATTAACTGAATTATTTCCTAAAGTTACTCTGAACCCTCCAATTCACGAAACTCCATTATTAAGTCATACTCCCATTCCAGTTATAAAATAACCATTATACACATTGAGAGTTTGTAGAAGATATTTGGTAAAAAACATCCGAAACTAGATTTTTCATTTAAATTATCCAAAATGCACATACATAAGGAAAGATATTTAAAATATATAAAAAGATAAATCAAATAATTTTGTTTCACAATTTAAAATTCCATACATTTACAATATTTCACAAGGATGCAACAATGATAAAATTTAAACAATTGTATATCCTAGTAATATATTTATTTTATCTCATATAAAATATCTTTAAAAACCCTCATTATATTAGAATGCAAGGAACATTTTATCTTATCAGATTAGTAAACATTATTCTATCTTGTCACTCATTACTGGAAATAACTTATTTGAATACAGAGTGTAAATAAAGGAGACGGCATGTCTCTTCTAAAGTATGAGAGCGCATGGAATCATGGGACAGATATTCAGATTATATTTTTTGTTCTTGATCGCGAAAGGCGAGTTTATCATAACTGGTGCAATTTGTTCTCCTGACCGCTAAAGCGGGAAAATGATTGTATGGGCTGTTCGGAGGCCCAGTATAGCTATAAATAAATTGTAAATAGTATTTTATGTACTTAATTGGCGAGTAGAAATTACAATAAATGTAACAGAAAGACTCCTCTATCCCACTCTTCTTGAACCTTGCGGATTAATATTCTGTGCACTCATACAACTATTCTTTCATTGGGATATTAACTACATTCGATCATAAACTATCTTAACATATGCACCTGCGCGCATACACCATACATTCATATAAAGATTTCCGATTATAAATGTCCTCAGGGAACAGTTTCTTATCATTCAATTTGGTCCTAAACTCACTCAGAATTGTGCTATCTTCTATTATCTTGTTAAATACTCACCTAATGGAAGTAATCAACTAACTACAACCATGCTTACATCCAAAGTAGGCAAATTGGTGAATCTAGCTGATCAGGCCAGCGGAATAAACAAAATTGCGTGTTCCATTCGAAACTTCTAGATCTTGTAATGTGAGAAGGCTATCTGTTTTTTGGATTGAAAAAGGGATTCGCCCTGTCCATCGCTGAATGATGTGCTACGTATGCGGCATCATGTATATATTCATAGTCTTCATCAACAATGAAATATAAATTTCCTCAAGTTCTCAACATTTTTTTGACTCTTTATTATTGATCCAGATTGCATCGAAATTAAGCATATCTAAAATGGAGCATTACACACACACACTTAACATACAACCATGTGGTCACTGGGGACTTGAATTTAATCAATAATGAAAAATTGAGAAATATAATGAGGAAAGGAACAGGATACAGATTACCAATAACAGAGAGTAAATATGTAGCTAAAAAGAAATATGTAAGGATCTAGATAACTTTATTATCAAAATAGATATCAAATATATAGTATGCCCTATGAGGCCTTTAGGGAATTTAGGGACAGAGTATGCAATGATCTAAAAAGTGTTAATTATAGATTTAAAAATGAAATAAAATTCAAAGATATCAGAACTTCTATAGAAAATTTACAAAATTTGCTATAGTTGTATATATGGATAAAGTTCCTGGAAATTTTGCACTCATTTATAAACAATTTTATTTCAAAAGGATGAATGAGTATTTCCAGGATAATGAAAATTTTGTTCTCTCAAAATGTAAAGAAAGAGAAATTACTAATAGATTAGATGCATTTCACAAAAAAATTGATTTACCGTTCAATAATAAGAAATTCTCTCATGTTTTTTAATTCCTAAATTCCATAAAAACCCAATTAAATTTAGAACTATTACAAATGGAATGGATATAATACATACATAACTAAATCTGGTAAAATCTTACAGAATGTATTAAATAATATTTTAGAAAAGCTTGAGCAAACTGCTATTATTAAAAATAGTATAGAATTACTTAATTCCATGGGAAATACACGGGTACAAGCAATCTATAGTTATGATTTTGAGGATCTTTTCAATTCAATTGATATAAGGGATATGATTAGAGTTGTGTTGATACTTCATAATCAATATGGCATAAAAATACTATATAAATGAACAAATTTAAAAACCTTTTACAATTAGTATTGCAAGAGAATTATATACTTTTCAATAAGCAAATATACAAACAGATAAAAGGCCAAGCTCAGGGAGGACCAGCTAGCAACATTTTAGCTAATCTTTATTTACACTTTTATGAATCAAACCACCTTAACAAATCGCATTATATTTTATATAGATATATAGACGACCTAATAATTTTTAGTAAATATAAAGATTTTAAGCCGGATATTGAATTTTATCCTAATTATTTGATTTTATTGCAGACAAATTAAGATACGGGTGGGGCTGAATATTTGGATACAAAGTTACAGATAAAGAATCATATCATTTGTAGTAATTTATTTGATAAAAGAGATGCATTCGGGTTTAAGATAATTAAAATGCCTTATTGGGAAAGCAATTTTCATTTATCCATATACAGAAACATTATATTAAATTTTTTGCATCGGAATAAACTGTTAGTTACATATGATAAAGATATATACAGTAATATTAAGAAATTCATAACAGAATGTAAAGAATGTGATTATCCTTTAGATTTTTTAAAGAGATATATTCCCAATAATTTACATGAGGGGTTATTTTAATGTAGTTTTGGGATTTCCCATGGTGACTTCGTGGCGTACTTTGGAAGGTAATGAAGTGACATTGTGTAAATTGTATCTGATATCTAAGGAAATTTTTATATTATACTGGTTTCTCAGTAGAATCTTTGTTTCATGATTTGATTTGTATGTATTTTTAATAATTATAACTTGGAATAAGAGCTTACTCTAATATCTTTTAGATTGGTGACTTATTCAAAAAGGTGGTCTTGTACATGGGGCTATTGCCTTTCAGGACATTCATGAATTTTTGTACTTTCGTTTCAAAACAAATCCACCACACAACATTAGGATTACAAAGTCAGCTAGTTAGTGGTCTAGTTGTAAAAATATTTTGAAACATTTCTGTATTTTTACACATTTACACACCCATATTTCACTCAATTGGATTTTAAATAATTGTAACAATAAAATTCTAATAATTCAATATGATTTCTGGTCATGATTGGTTTATTGGTGGAGTTTTATTGGATATTCTATATTGAAACTTTTTATACTCAAATTAGTTAAGTTCTATTGACTTCCAAAATTTATCTGGCAACAGTGCATGGTGGTTTCATGATCACTTGTCAAAGATATGATCTTTTGAATCTTTGCCTTTACAACTGTGAAATTTGAATTGAATTTTTATGAAAAGCACTGATTCGGGTATGTAGTCTTTAAAGTTTTTAACTGGATATATTTAATTATAATGTTTTATTGTTTCGAAAAAATCTTAAATGTTTAATTGAATACTTTTTAATTTGATATTTTTAATTGGATAATTTTAATCGGATAATTTTAAAAGGATATTTTTAAATGGATAAGTTTTAATTGGATAATTTTTTTTCTTTTTTTTTCTTCTTTATTTTGTTTTTGAAAATAATTAGTAATTGAGATATCTCGCCATTCAATTTTTCTTCTTTGTTTATTATTTCTTTTCTTTAAATTACAATTTGAATTTTGGAGTAATCCAATTTTACCCAACAAGATGCATTGGGGGAAGGTTGGTACCATAGAACTAGTTTAATCCCACAATTCAGTCCCCAGTCTGAATATGCATGTTTTGTTTTGTTGGGTATTCGATTTATTCTTTGGTTCAAATTAGTTTCCAATTTGATTCAATTTTTATTCATCTCTTTGTTTCAAATTTGATTCAGTTTCAACTTTTTTACTTAGTTCTATAAATGCGTTTTTTTTGTTACTGGATTTAGTTGTTCTCTCTCTTATGTTTTTTAGTTTTTTAATGAAATTCATTTGCTTTATCTTACATCTGACTACATACATACATACATACATATATATATATATATATATATATATATATATATATATATATATATATATATATGCTAATTAGAAAGTACCTTAAATATCATTTTATCTTTTACATATGAGTAAAATAAAACAAAGCTGATCTTAAGCCAAAGAAAGTATTTATTCAACAATAATTTTTCTTCATTGTATTTTTTAATTCTCGGTTTTTCCAAATAATTTAACAATAATCATATTTAGCTTGCCTTACTTACATCAAAGGGTGCGTTAGCTTTGGGGGGAGGATTGTAACTTTTACTGATAGGGATATTTGATTCAAGGCATAATTTCACCAGATCACCCTAATAGATGACTACCGTATATTGAATTCAGCTAATTAATTTATAATGTGATGCCATGTGGAATTCAGGAAATTGAGGTCCCTACTCGGATTGGGTGTTCGTTACCTGATCTTGATTGAAACCTTCTGTGCCCCGTATAAATTCAAAGCCCGCCGGCTGTATCTTAGTGGTCATGGGTGAGAACTTGAACCCAGAATTGCTACCGTAGGGACGTGAGTTGGAGTCCTGATGTCACTATGGACCCATCGTGTAGTGAAGCTGATGCTTGTTTAATTTTTCGAGGCTCCCAGATATCCCGTTGATAAAGTGTATAAGTTTGGAGAGGGAGGTTTCAGCTGAGTGTCGTCCTCGTCTCTTAGCAGAGATTGAAAAGAACGAAGACCATCAACCATAGCTCTCGTGTTGTTTCTAAGTGCGACGTTTATAAGGAAACCATCAATCAGATAAAAAATTATTTCGAAGAACTTTTAAAGATATACATAAAATTTCCTTAATATTTCTTTATAATTTTAATGTTTTCTACTAAATTATTTCAAAATTTAATTAAAAATATCCTGAATGCTAATAAGATGTAAGAATAAAAACTTGAAAATTATTTTAACGTATAAAAATATTTTATAATAATTTTTCACCTAAACTCTTTTCTAAAAACTAATAAAATTTTAATAGAATTCATTAAATATTATCATACATTTTAATAAGTTTGTTAAGTCGTTTATTTTGAATGGAGCTCATTTATGTTATTTATTATTATTGGCTAAGAGTTCCACTGGCATCTAGGGACGAGGTAATAAGTATTCTTTCTTTTCTAATTAATCCCTTTGATGAAAACACGCTTTCTTTTCTTTAACAACGTCATCGTAAACATCTTTTATTAAAAGCTTTCAACACAAAAAAGATATAATTAATGGAAGTGTTTCTTGCAAAATATATAATAACTGAATTTATTTCTTCTATTTTATTCATAACAACATCTCTTTGTGATAAAATTTATTCTTGGTATAAGTAAATGAGAAAAGAAGCTCACGTCGTAGGGAAACATAAAAATTTGTAACACAATCAAGCTTCGTGACAGTTTATCCAGTTCCTTGATACCATAAAAGAAGCTGCAATGGCATGCAAATGTAAAAAGCAGTTCAAATATTGAAAAATAAGCATCTGCTCGCTTGAATGAATTATTGAATAAAATAAGATTTGTTTTTCGCTTTTTAAATAAAAATGCTTCCCTTTTCAGCAGTAAAGAACGCTAGAAATCTTGTTTGAAATGTGTGATTCGTATTTAAAAATGCACCCAGACAAAATCTTAAAGATTTTTATACAACTTGTTTTTTTTTATTTTTTATTTTGATTTATTTTGTTTCTCTTTCCATCGAATAGTTCAACGTTTATTTTTCCTTTCTAGCTGATAGAAAAATCAAACTTTATGAATTCAATTTCCTTCTTACAGTTTCTATTCCTTTTCAAATCTCACATTATGTATATATATATATATATATATATATATGAGTGTATGTATACATATATATTGGTTCCCCTAATTTTAATAATGTTTTATGTCTTAATTCATTGTTTTTTTAATTTTATTAACAATTTTTAAAATGATATCTTCCTTATGTTCAATTAACTCTTATTTTAAAATACAGATGACAATATTCCTTAATATCCCTTAGTATAGCGCTCGAATGCGGTGAATAAAACATCGCTATTAATGATAATCGATCCAAATATATGTAGCTTTTCATATAGTAAGAGTTTTTAATTATTATATCCTTCTTTTATTCTATATTATAATACATTTGAATTTTTATGAAATAATGATGTTCAATTTCTTTATTTGAAGTTATAAGTCTATAATTGCATATTAAAATTATTAAACTCCTATCTGTTGGAAATTTTTCGTTTTTCATTGTTTAATTGAATTTTTGGTTTGATATATGATTTTAAAAAATATTCTCTGATCGAGATAGTTCATTTATTGATTTTGGAAAGAACGCTTTACGCAGTCTAAAGCCTGTGACAATATTAACTTACTTTGTATGAATTTTTACTGTTTTCTCAGTTTTATTTCTTTTTCCGTTTTATCTTATTCTTTTGGTGTACTTTATCTCCCTTCGATTTGTTCTATTTTGACATTTATGTAATTAATTTTAAAATTATTTCTAATACATAGTTTACTTCTTATGAATTTAATATTTTTAAATAACGCTTCATTAATATAAATTGCGTTCTTTCACTTATTACTTTAAAATTTATTGTAATATTTTTTGATAAGTACTGCTATACTAACGATATTTTCTTATTGTTTTTTTTATTATATTTTACTTTTTTATACTACATCCCCCACCCCCATATATATATATATATATATAGGTATCAAAAGTTTAACACAATTAGTAATTATGTGAATAATGAATGAAGTCTAAGTCGGAATAGTGTGAAATGAGGTATGCGAATGTAAAATAGTTATAAAATAAGTAACAATGGGAATAAGAGGTAATAATCAGTTTTAGCATGTGAATAAATTTTACTAAAACCTAATCATAAGAGGAGCTGCAAGTTGTCACGCTTAAGTACACTTTAACACTTACAATGGTTTATTTGTAATGATATTGAAAATGAGTTGTAGACTCAAAGAATTCCAAACGTCACTAAGAGCCCTTTTCAGTTCTGGAGTGGAGTTCGGTGTATTAGAAGAAGCTGCAAGTTGTCTCTCGAGCCTATATCACACATGCCGAATAGGATTCCCATCAGGTGTGTGAGCAGCCCACAGCATGCGTCGGATATTTTCAATTTCAAAAGTCGTCAAACCAACTTGCAAGTGATAAAGTGTATTATCTTCCATAAATTTGAAATAAGTACCAACAACACCTCAAAACAGGTGCATATAAGGCCAAAGGTCATCATATCTGTATCTTTAAGCTGTCACAGACTCCGTCTCAAAGATATGGAGGTCTGTTTGGCCATCCAGTTATCATACCTTCCCACACCATGACTTCTCTTGACGGGAAATGACATTTTTCCGTGATGTTTTCCGGGAGATAACGAGTTCCACTTTCTTGCCATATCTTTAGCTGGTAATAATCAATGTTCAGAATAAAGAGATTTATCACTGAATATCATATTTGCCCCAATGTTCCAAACTCCAGAACTATTGTTAAATATGCCTGTTTAGATTAGCGCTTTGATGAGTAGATGTGAGAGAAGTGCAAACTGCTAGACTTCTGATATATACTCGTCGAAACCAAAACGATTCAGTCTCCAGTAACCAGTCTGTTTAAAAACTAGAATACATCTGGCGACTGAGAACATTGGATCCAGATCTTTGGTGCAATCACCCCTCTGATGTCGCAGAGTTATTGCCAGATACGAGTATTGGTAAACCGATGTTGCTCTTGGCAGGCCGGAAACTGATGTATGGTTAAGAGTTTCCACAAATATAAACCTCTGTCACAGTTTTTATATAATACTCACAGGCACATCAAAAATTCGAGGCATTTTGGCTTCTGATTGTCCACACTGGAGCATTGCAATGATTTTTCTTCTCATAAATATGTCCATTTGTCCTCTTTGTGTCATCATTCGTTCTGTTTAATTGTTCTCAACGTTAAATCGAATTTTATCTTCTTGCCATCATTTATATGTTTAGCATTTCTTTCAGGTATATTGAAGTCTTTCTTAAATGTTTCGTTATCCATCTTTTTCCTTTTATATTTGTTCTATGTTTCTGGTAATTAAAAATTATGAAATAGTTTTCTTTCCAATATTTTTATAATTTGAAAATAGGAATTACATATTTCCTTTGTAAATCTTAAAAAAAATTTCTTGTGTCATAATTTTAAATGTGATGATAATTTTAATTGGTTCTTTAGAATTATTTATTTACGTTACTGAATTACTACTTTCATTATATATATATATATATGCTTCTCTGTCAAATCGATTAACTCCATTTTTTTTAATATCATTAAATTTTAATATTAACACCACTAATTACGCACCCACTAGACACAGAAACTCACTACACAGACAAGTAGACTATAAAACACTGAATTTTATTTACGAAACATGCTCTATATAAATGAACAGGCACGCCACCTATCGATGACATCATTAAAAGATAGGCGGGGCGTTAACAACCACTAAATGACAATATCTTTTTAGCCATTGAATAATAAATATTTTCTTTCAGAAGCCAATCTGATTAACTCCATACTATAATGTATTTATAGCAAATTAAAAATCTACTTAATTGGAAAAATGCTGAACAGGCTCGTAGTCATAAGGCTGCAGATAGGATGGCAACATCGATAGCTTACTGTAAACGAAATCTATATGTTTATAATGTCGGATGCTATGATTTTAACAAAAATATAAGTCACATGTTCGTTTGGCCAGAAACTGAAAAATCTCAGTCTCAGGGAACGGGTCTCAGGAAATAGGTGTCAGGAAATTTCTTCATGAAATTTCTTCATTTCTTCATGTAAAGTATATAAAGATTTGTGCTAAAAGCTGTAAAAAATAGAATAACCTATTCAGACTCATGTATTTGACGAAACAGAAATATTAAAATTGTCTTAAGTTTGTTGAAATTGCTTCAAAGTACAGAAATACAAGTTGAATCAACTGAAAAGAAATGTCTGGTTATTGAACACAGTTACTTGCCTAATGATTCACAATTTGCGATTATCGTATCTCAAGCAAAAAACAGTCCAGAACATTTTTTTCACCAGATTATTGATATAATATAATAAAAACTGTAAAAAAAACACCCTTTCATGTGGTTTAAATGACGCATCATGAATTTTTCTCTACAAGTACTTTAGAAAATTCTATCAACAACAGAAATTTAACATTTACAGGGATACCAATAAATTGGCTAAAAATGCACTGGATAAAAATAGCAAAGTCGAAACCCCACTTCATACAGTTTAAGTGTGATTTTAACGAAGATATCGAATTTAATGTCGTAAATGTAAGAAAATGTGTAATAGGTAGACCACTATGTCTGAATAATATAAACCAGCCTTTATTTCATCCAACAAGTAGAACTGTGACAAGATAAAAGAGGAAAGATAGAATAGACTAGTTGAAAAAAAAATTCATTCCTCCTATTCAATATGAGTATTTTAAAACTTTTTAAGGACAAATCGACATAATGGGTGCTCAAGTACAGCTAACGAAAAGACATCATTTACATTGATTTAAATAAAGTAATAATACTCGTTATATTATATATCATCAACAGAATAGTTATTATTAATATTGCTAAAATCTTTAATAAAACATATATTTATATAATGACGTTTTTCCATATAAAAAATAATTCCAAGACTGAATTTGAATTAATAACTTTCTTTCTCTTTCCAAATCGATTAACTCCCTTAATCACGAAAAAATTGTAGTAATAATAACAATTACTCCAAGGATATTGTATCTTATACTTTCTATATATATGTCGTCAGATAAAAGGCGCGTCTGCAGTAATACAGTCTACATGGTATCTTCGAATTTGTTATTTAAAAAGAATTTTAAAAAACAACATATAATATTTTATAAATTTTTTCAACTTCTTGTTTAATGGAGTTAATCGATTTTTCAAATGAAACTTTCATATATTAATCAAAAGATTTCAAGGAATCTTCTAAAATTAATAAATATAAAAGAAATGTTCTTTACACTGAAAATTTCACGAATCATGCAAATTTCGTACAAATAAAAATAATAAAAAGAAGTAACGCGTTAACATTCCTCGAAATGAGAAATGAATACTCATACTTGTTATGCATGAAAAGTGTTTTACCGTTAGAGTAACTATTACGAATGAATATTTTGAGTATTACTCACATGTAACTTTTAGATTTTCATCGAACTTTATATTGTTTTTTTCTAAATGGAAAAAAAAGGAAAAGAGATAGTGTCATTTCTGTTCATAGTATTCGATAAACAGAGGACTTTTCCTGTTGGATTGTATTTATATTTTTGCTTGATAAGACAGACAGATGATAAAACTAAATCCAATTTATAAATATCTTCGATGTCTTTGCTTGATTTTTAAGGAATTTTCGGGAAATGTGCAGTTTATTTACATTTATATGAATATTATCAGCAGCGAATGAGATTTTCTAAGTAAATAAATATTTAGATTTTTCCCGCATGAATTTTACTTGATACTTTCAAAATTACATGGTTATATTTAAATGCAATACGAAATGAGTTCCCGACCAGAATGACGCCACATATTGACAAGATTGTATTTCCAGTTAGTCTAGACTATTTTGTTTTTGAGTGGAAACCGTAGAAAATTATTGACCCTATATTGGGGAGTTTCCGTTCTACGTAATATATGTATATATTTTGCGGAGCCAAATGAAAAGTTTTCCATTAACATTGCTCTATATCAGAGAGGAGCAATTGTTCTGTCTCGGGGGTCCCCTTGTGGATGCAGAGGCTAGCGGAAGACCACCTCTTTTAAAATGATTGCATTCATTAGTAAACTTCGCATTTCAGAAATGATATAAATTATACCATAAAAATTATTAATTTATATTAATTAAAATAGAGGTAGTTTTATTCAATTTGTTTTTCCCCCTAATTTCATATAATCTATGGCTACAAGCTCATTTAAACTTATAATCATTTTGATGAGACAAATGTACCCTATCGCACTTTTCTGCATTTTTTTTAAAAAAATAAATCAGAAATGAGATTGCTTGTTGAGATGCTCATCACAGTATCTGTATTTATTCTTGTTGATCTTCGAACAAGAAAGCTTTGATCTCAAAAATATGTCGACCCAAATATAGGTAACATTTTTACAACACAATTCTTTATACACTTAAGTTTTTTAGCAAATAAAATTTTGTAAAAGTCAACTAATTTCACGGCTCTAAATGTTTCTTTCTTAGTATGATCTGCCTGCGTATCAATAAGTTCAAGCTATACCACCTCTGGTACTATGTCAATAGCAACAGTGATGGGGTTGGAGAGGGAATTGAATTTAGGCTCAATTTTCGTAAACTGCTTGTGACCTCATTCTCTCAGATCTACAGATGATCCCTAATCTTAGAAGAAACATTTTCAGGTACGTTCTGTTTTCCTTAAGAAAGAAGAAATTATACAAATTGCCTTCGCCTGCTTGCCTTTCAAATAGACCTGATTCTGCTTTGAAAGATCTTAGGTGCGGGAAGGAAATCAAGACGGGTTTTTCTGTCTTGGCTTCCTCACAAAGCTCTTAGCGGGTCGCTATTTGCCCCCTCTTGCTTTCCATCTTTGTCATTAGCGCCTTTGAATGAATTAAAAATACAAGATAGAAGGAGGGGAGGCAGTAAACAGTGTGTTATTCTGAGCTGTTTAAATTTAATACCGTTATGAATGTGAAGTGATAATTTTCGAAGAAAGTATTTTTACTTGAGCTATTTTGTCTATTACTTATGTCAAAACTTTATTAATCATTTATATCTAAAAATATATCTTACTAATTGATGCTCACTTTGCAAAGTATTGAAAAAAAGAAAATCATCAATTAAAGTTATAAATTTGGAAAAGAAAAAAAAAATGGTATTTTTTTCTTTCCTTTCCTTTTCTTTTCTTTCTTTTTTTTTTTTTTTTTGAAATTATCCACGCTTAACGAAAAGTGTTTTAATTACTATTTCCTCAAGTGTTTGCTAGAGAATGAGGTTACACTTCATCTCTTTTACTTATCTAGAGATCTAGATATAATTCATAATAATAATCCCTTAGATTATAGCCTAGAAACTCTTCAGGTAATAAAATTCGTTTCGTTTATTTGCTGCGCATTATCTTATAACCAACCTGATTATCAAGTTTTGTATCTAATTCATTTTGTCTTAATGACTCAGTGCAGTATTAATATCTCCCGAAGAATAGAAAAGCCTTAACTTTGATATTACGATTCCAACTAAACTTCTTTGGCAACATATTTGTTAAATAACTTCCTTCTTCATAGACTCTTCCGGCGTTTTCGTTACAGAGTATGCCATAGAATGTGCTTTAGTATGTTAAGAATGGCACTTGGAGCTCATCCAAGAATTGATATTTAGAATGCTAATGCGGATAAACCAAGCTAAATATGAACTCATTTTGAAATTAAGATAAATTCCATCTGAGACTGCATTGCCATAAAGTGGTTAAAATGCAGAGGTCCGCTGCCATTTGCTAATAGTGTAGAAATGAAAAGGGGTGACTCTATACTATTCAAGTTGTCGCAAAATTTATTTTGTAGCAACGAGAATCTGCGAGAATGTGACAGAAATTGCTTAATGGTTAGCAAAACGATATTTTATGAAGATTACTATGAATTGATTGATAGTTAATTGATTTCACACTTAGAAGCAACACCAGGCCTTGTAAATTTTAAACTCGGTCAAGTGACGAGGACGACACCTGAGTTAGCACGCCCTTTCCTCTCCAAATTTACACAACACGACAAAGAGAAGATTTAGCATCTCTACATCAGCCCAAGTATGCGGTGGCACTAGGACACCAACTTACGACTTGACAGAAACAACACCTACCGCAAGTTCCTGACCGTGACCACCCCATTGGATTATTAACTACTAACTATAATTACTAACTACTAACATTACTAATGAAATACTTGAAAAATGAGAAAGCTCTTTAAATTATCATATCAAATTTCGTAAGACATTTATAATGGTATATTTTCTTCTCACAAATCAAAGATATATAGAACAAGCATGTTCTCTCTCTCTCTCGTCTAAGGGTTTCGGTAACACTGTATTATATAGAATTTATCGAGCATTACTTCACTATGTGGACCAAAAACAAAATCTCGAAAGAAAATCATAAATTTACCGTGTATGAATGCTTTGATAAAAATAAATAATTGGTGATAAAGTACTTAAAAATACATAGCTGAAGAGCACGAATATATTGTTTGCTAAAGAAAAAATTACTATATGATTTTAAGTTCTTTACCTCAGTTGAGTTCCGTCGCCAATGCCTTCATATTGCTTCTATTATGTGCAATGTTAAAAACATTCAATGAATCAGTTACTGAAAATGAAAGAATCCTTTAAAATGAAAGCTAATTTATTGAGATCAATTAAAAACGTATCTTACCTGTTATGATTTTGAGGATTTAAAGATGTTTTCATATCCATATTTTATAGCGTTTGAAAGAATGTAAGTCACTACTAATTTCATTATTGTAGGAAATATGAGAGTAGGTTTCAACATTTGGGTGTTTTAATATTAATATCATATGTTTAACAATAATTTATAGTATATTAAAATCCATAATAATCAACAAAATATTATTTATTCTAGTGATATGAATTTCCAATTTCGAATTTTTTTTATATCCAAAAAGAAAGCTTAAGTCTATTTATCAGATGTTATCAGACTGTTTTAGATTTATTTTACCAGGAAAAAACTTTTAAATAGAAGATCCTTAAATATATTGCTTATAAAGCTCAATAAACTGAAAAAGTAAGTTTAAAATTGAATTCTTCGCTTTTGCTCTTATTTTAGGATAAAAAAGAACGTAAAAGGAAAATCGAATATACATGAAAAGAAAAGACGAAAAAGTTAAAAAAAGAAAAAGAAAGTTGTGTTTAAGAACCTTTAGAATCTTGCTTAAGTGAATTTGCAACGCTTTTTTAAAATTTCGAATAAAATTCTTTTACATCCTTTATAACTACAGACACATATCTAAGCATATTTTATTCAATTATTCACTCTACTGATTTTTCTTTTATTTTTTTATATTTGAAAAGTTTTGCGCATATCTAGTCGCTGCAAAGAAAATACTTCATGACAAACAACTCCAGTAGAGAATTGTGAAGCAGAGAGGAATGTATCAGAAACTCATGAGCTATTCAATTACGTCCATATTGCATTTTAAAAAATTTTGCCAACTTGTTTAGCTTTGTATTTCGACGAAATAAGTTCGCTTCATTTTTCATTTGCCAAAATCCACTTACATTAACAATATTGTTATGTTGAAGACTTTTTTAGAGAATAATATGTAACGAAAATATATGTATAACAAAGTAATTATTAGATTCAAATAAACCAGAGGGTTTGGAAACTCTTCAATAAGATTATTAAAAATGAATATCATGAAAGGAAATCAATCGTGTTAGAAAATTATAATATATCACCGAGTAAATTTATTGGAAATTAATTGTAATTTTTTTATTAACGTTACACTGAAAGCATTACGAGAGTTATTGTCGGTGGAACTTTGACAAGCGACGAGGACGACAGATGAACTGACACCTAGCTCTCCTTCCATCCACATCACTCTAACGGGAGGACTTTGAATCTCGATAAATTTAACGTGCATCAGTTCCGACTAGATGGTGGGTCTTTAGAGGCATCAGAGCTTGAACCCTCGACTCGACGAAAACCTGCCTGAATCCGCGACCATGATGATTAGGCTACTGAGGCCCAATTGTAAATTTAACTGTATTAATTAATACAACTGTATGTAATTGATTATTCTGAAAAAGATGAAAAATAATCCACAGTCTTTTTTCCTAAAAAGAGGAACTTATAAAATATGAATTTTGTCATTATTTTTTATTCGTGTTAGTATATATTTATTTAAAAACAAATTTTAGTTACTGTATCAAACAATTTTCATATATAAGTACATTTGAAATAAATTAAATTAAATTAATTTTATTTGCGTAAATTTTTTCAAAGGCTTCTCTATCGAAATTTGGAATTTTAATCAGTGCAAATGATACTGTATTTGGTGTAATAATTGATTCAAGAAATTAAATTATAAGGTACTATAACAACCCGATGTAGAAACACGAAAGAAAGTGTTTCGATGCTACGGTGTAGAAATATTTGCGTTGTCTGGTACTCGAATTATTATAGAAAGCATCATTAAAATACGAAGTTTTACACAGCAATAGTACTCAAATCTTAAATTTTTAGCTAATTCTAATTTAAAGTACCTGTACTGAATTTCTTAATAATCCAAAAGGTTTTATTATTTTTCAGAAACTTATAAATTTTTATATGAACATCAAACCCTATTCTACGCAGTCGCATTCCTCCTCAAGGAATCAGCTTCCTTATACATTCCTCAAAATGTTTTTCAGACACCTTTTTGACCTATTGTTTAATGACATTTAGTACCAAAAAGACGGGTCGAATACTTTTTTTCCCACAAAAGATTTCACAGAACTGAGAAGATGAAATTCTGAAGGTGCCATATCAGGGTATTGTGAGGGGTGGTTTATGATGTCACGAACGCGAATGAATCCAAGAGTCGCTGTTTTGAATTGACTGTGTACAGACGTCTTTGTCAAACTACAAACACATTCTCTTTGATCACATTCCCCTTCTTTTGTTCTGTATCGTCCTCCGATATTTTTTGTGGTGCTTTCTCAGTACAGCTCGATATTAATTGCTCCCACTTGGCAAAAATTCAGAGTAAATCCGAGTATGGTCCCAAAAGACAAAAGTAACAACGGGTAAAAATAATGATTTGGAAATTTTTTAAAATGCAAGCTTTAAACTCAAGACACTTTTCTTCGAGTAGTGGTTTTGAGCCTTTGTGCCATTAAAGACCCACCGTGTAGCCGGGGATGATGCACGTTTAATCTAACGAGGCTTAAAGTCCTCCCGTTGACGTAATGTGGAAGTTAGGAGAGGGAGGCTCCAGCTCAGTTATAATCCTCGATACTTGACCGACGCTCAAAATTGTGAGGTCCGTCACCAATAGCACTCGTGTTGCTTTTTAGTGCAACGTCAATAAAACCAACCAATTCAAGACACTACTAGTACATAGTAGTATGGTTCGTGATACATCTCCATAAACAGTTTTTATATCATTAAAAATATAGAGTAGAATTTTTTCCTTCGCAAGAAGGAACCGGATTACGCTTCTCAAGACACTGCTGTTGGATTCGGAATCAAGAGAATCATTTCAACACAACTCTACAACAAGTGTTTTCAACCAATACAAACAATCGTGCTTTCGATTATCAGAATTTTGATCCTAAGCGTAATGTAGAGTAAATACATTAAGCTAATAACAGTGAGGAAATAGATTCTCTTCGAGCGTAAAGAACTCGGTACTTTTACTTTCTCGACAATCCTCGTAATATAGAATAAAATGAAACAAGAATTTAAGCCTTCAGCTATAAAAATGAAACAGTTGTTCTTTACTGATGATAATCAAATAATGATAACATGTGTCATTTTAACATATCATTAAAATTTGTCTTTAACGTGTTATATCGTAAAAAGTAATTTCAATATTTTTTTAAATAATGACTGGATTCTGTGGATGGTTTCAAGCATCTTAGAGATTTTAAAGCGTACAATTTTGGATATTTTTAATCTCTTTAAGGCTACATAATTTTAGATATGAAAAAGAGTTGATCTTATAACCTTTATGACTGTTATAGGTTATGTGCATTAGCGCTTTTATAAGCATTAGAATTGGAATAAATATTTCAAGTAGAGATTTCAGCCACATTGACTGGTCTGTAAGATGGCAGCTGATAATTATAGGGAAATAAATAGTTTTGCCCAAAATATGTCTTCTATGTTACTTTAGACCAATATAATAAATATAGTTTTTATAAAAACAAAATAAAGTTAATTTAAAACTTCGTTTTAGTAATATTTGAGGCACACAATGATTAGGGTTCTTATCCTCAATTCACTTACCAAAAAGTAAATTTTCAGTAGAAATGACTTAGATGCGCACGAACAATTCTTTCCCCTAAGCTTCGGGCATCAACAGCAAATGTTTTATTATTGAAATCTGAAATAACCACTACATTAGCAATTATTCTAAACAGTACTTACCTTTTGTCTATCATTGCATTGCGCAAGGTACTAACAAGCACATAACCTATAATTTAATCAACCCAAAAATTTCTATTCAAATATGTTTAAAAGTATAAACATTCCTTACTGTATTCATGTCTCTGTTGAGGCATTCAGCATCTTAGTCTTTGATTGAACTTATATTGTAGACCTCTGTGTTATAAAATCTTGTAAATACTATTAGGATTAAAAAGTTTCAAAAATGCTGTTATAAAACAATGGGTATAAATTTATTGTACAAAGTAAATTTCATCTCCTTTAAAGTTGTCTCCCTTTACTTCATTGCACTTGCTGCCAGCGTTTTTCTTAATCCTTAAATACATGCCTTTGTAAGTAGGTTTCGCGAAACCCCTTCCTTTTACTCATCGAATTTTCTTTTATTACATCAATCAATTCTCAAATGAAGCCTTTAAAAACGTAGCATCAACTGTGGAAATAAAAAACGTCGCAATGTTTTATATCAAGTGAATGCGGAACTTATGAAGCAGCATTTGCTTAATGTTTCGTCAACACATCACGAATAATAATGTCATCATGAAAAGGTGCGTCATCGTGTTACAAAACCCATGAGTTATTTCGCCATCTTTGAGGTTATTTTGAAGCAAACTGCTCAAAACACTCAAATAAGAGCTGTTATTGACGATCTGGACTATTGAGAGAAATTAAAAATACACATCTCTACGATCAAAGAAAATAGACATGACTTTGCAGCAACTTGAACGGGGACTTTTCCTTCTTTTTTCAGTTTTTATGAGCCACGTATTTGATTGTCGATATGATTCCTAATCAAAAACATAGATTCAAATTTCATCATTAGAAATAAAACGTTTTAAAAAGGAATCGTTTTCAAAAAGCAACTTTCGGGACACTTCAGTACGTTATTTTCTGTACGACTCAAAAAGTGAAGAGACGCAAACTTAAATGATCTTTCAAAATTGCTTCACAGGAATTAAATGACAGAAGATTGTCCAATATCTCCTATTGTTAAGCGATGACTTCTAAATACCAATTCTCTGACTTGATCGACAGGTCGATCATTAGTCTAAATGCTTGGTCTATCGAACATTTCAGCTGACAATCAGACCAGAAATCTCAAATAATCTAAGACTGACTCTCTACTTTCAACTCTTTACACTAATCGAATATTGTTATCTTTTCTTAAACAGTTGTCTTTAGCAACATTTTCTTAAAATTTCAGACGTGTTTCTTGCAGAAACTCTTTTGGGGAAACAAAATTTAATGCACGTTCTGTGCTTAATTCTATTAGACATTTTAAAAAATTGAAAAGAAAACTATTTTCAAGTGGAAAAATGAAATTATTTTCGGAATGTTTCAACATGTTTACTTAGGTTATAAAAATATTTGAAAAATACTTTCAGCGATATCAAGAATATATGTATCTTGTGAAAGCAAAGAGCATGCCGGATACTTTATGATTGCAGTAGTAGATAAAGAAAACATGAATTTAAAATTCTTTAAGTAATAGAAAATCTCTATTCGTAAATCCATAGGATAAATCGAAATTACTCATAAAATATCAAATAGGACTCACTGAGCTAAAATAGATCTTCAGGGACTGCTTAAAAAATTAACTTATTAATTATAAAGAAAGTGACCGGATGGTCTTCCCTGGAGACTAGATTAAATGTTCTAAACCTTCTTTCCATGTACATACAAAGGTCTTCTGAACGTTAAAAAATAATAAAAACTCACTATAAATAATTATCCTTGAGTAGATCAATATTTCAACAGAATGTTACATTCAATTGATGATGAATAATATTTCTCAAATGGAATACATTCTCGTTTACTGTTTCTCTGATCGCTTGTTTCTGAGGCAGGTGGACAAAAATCAAGGAAAATAGCAAAATATAAATTCTACATAAAGCTAGTGGCATTCTTCATCAATTCATTTGACGAACCTGCTGTTGTAAAGATTCTAAAATGTGGCTTATAAGATGAAATGTGTACTTAGTTTCCACAATATATATATATATATATATATATATATATATATATATAATAAATAGGAACATGAAAAGTAAAATATGATGCATGCAGCGTTAGTTCTATTGTCTGAGTGGACAAGACTTATTTGTCAGGACATTTCTGTTTTAATATTTTATCTTTTAATACCTAGAACATCTCCATCTGTGTCCGATTTTATCGTTTCCTAGAATTTTCTTTCTCTGCTCATTGCGATACCCTTAAGCATTATAACCGTTTCCATTTTTCAATGTTTCTCACAATCTCCGTGACCCAGCAGTGCGAAGTGATAGATTTTCAATGAAACATTCTTAGTAAATAACAATTTATTTAAAGATATTCTTTTCTAAAAGTAATTTATTCAAACAAGTTTGGATTGACTATAATTCATCAATTGAAAATAATATATAATCAGAATTTAGACTCTTTTTGAGGATCCAAATAAACACTTTAACCATTAATGATTGATTCATTTCATGTCGTTAGATCGAGGAATCTGGTTAGACAAGTATGGAATCCAGTCGAGTAAGTGGTAGGAAACGTGATCAGGCAAAATACCCAGGGTATCCATTCGAGCAAACAAAAATCCTCATATACGAAGCGCGAGAAAGAGAGAGATTTCCTAACTTCAAAAATGAAATTCCAGTTATGGTAAATCAGCTACTCACTCCCACAACTTCTCTCTCTTTCCCCCCCCTCCTAGGCAGAGTAAAATTGTTTTTTCTCTGCTGATTTGATGACGTCCAGAAAAGAGGGATGGGAACCAGATGAAGTTTCTTGCGAGACGGAGTGAAGAGATCGATCTGGAAAATTTTTATTTGATGAAGTCCGGGAATCCGGATCGGGACATCTGCCGTCAAGAAAATAACGAGACAAAAGAGGTATTTCTGAAAAATGTGATGCTTTTTTTTTAACGTTTGATTCATAATACCTCTTCCTTCATCAAAAAGTCTCGTCTTTATTTCCCCTCTCTTATAAAAAGGAATTTTATTGTTTCAGTTTTGTTGCTGTTGTTGTTTTTGGAGACGTTTTTCTTTGTCTCCGCTTTATTTTAATAACTTCTTTCTATTGAATGGAAAGGACGAAGGTTGGGGTGAGATAGTTTTTGCTAGTCCCTCCCTTCTCTCACTCATTCCTCCAAGTTGAGAAAACGAAAAGAAAAGAAAAGCGACTAAAATGGAGATATAAGCCAAAAAGACGGAGCAAAAAATTACGAATTTATATTCTTTTTTGATGTTACATTTTCACTGTCTCACTGCATTCCTTTGTTAAAGCCTTTTCCTCATTTTATAATAGCAACCTTCTTTGTGAAAACTTCTGTCTCCTACAGTCAATAATTAATTGTTAATGATAGAAGTTTGAAAGTTTAGACATACTTAGTTTAATAACCTGTTAATATAACGATAAACAACAATATTTAAATCAATATTAAATCACTACAGTATCGTTCTACAGGATAATAATAATAATAATA
>BMAW01117270.1:138292-188579 GCA_019974015.1 Nephila pilipes | reverse complement strand
TGTGTGTGTGTGTGTGTGTGCATTAGTGATGATAGTAAATCTGTTTTGAAGGATAATTTAGGAAATAATAATAATAATTTTCACCAAATATTGTAATTTAATGATGGTAAAAATTGCAAGAGTTTTAATTTTCAGTACTTTGAAAGTATTTTTGAATAAATTCAACAGAACTTGGAAGAAAAAATTAAGTTTTAGGAATATGTTTACAAAAAAATTGCCTTTATAGAAGATAAGTAAACTGTAAAAACGCAACCTAAACTAATTCAGAATTATAAAAGACCTCTAAAAGCCAACTTTAATGAAAACAGTGTAGAATTATTAAGCCTATACTGTTAATTACATCCGATCTCAAAACATATTTTAGTTTGTTTAACTAATTGAATCGTTATTTTAATAGTAAATCAAATTTAATCCTCATCTGTTAAAAATTAACAAATTATAACTCTTTCGGAACAAACTAAGTTAGAAACAACTCTTCAAAACTCATAAAACTATAAACGTCCAATCGGTCTACCACCAGAAATAGAACGATACCTGGCCAACAATACAGTAACAGCTTAAGCTTTTTATAGTGGAAGCAACTATGTTTGTAGTATATTCACACAAGTAATGTCAGTAACAAAAGATTCATGAGAAAAGAATGGGTCAAGACTTTTGTCTTATGATGTGGTACAAAACACATTTGCCTTCGACGAATCAAGTTCCACTTCAAAGTCAGCTGTACCAATACGTGAACAGTGTATTGTTGGTATGAAACTGTTAAGTCAATTTTAAAGGCGCTTCATCGCTAATGACAAGCTTATATAAGGACTCATCTTTTTCGTGCTATTTCAGAAGAAATATTCTAAAATTAATTATCTGCTGTTTATCGTTCTGGGTGACAGAGTGTACCAGTTGCAACTTGTATGGTTTGAAAATCAATTATTTTCGCATCTCTTTCCATACTGTCGTATTTGTATTTGGACTTGCTCTTAAGCAATGTTCCCCCAAGAAGCCTTAATTTAATTCCCTGCGATTTCTTTTCCTTGGGAGCTATTTTAAAGATATACCGTTTATTTCACCACCACCGCCAAATATTATAAAGATGAAAACGCGGATAACTGCAGCCATTCAAACAAAGTGTGAGATGATGTCTATTTTCGACTGAATATCGCTCATTTTTCTGATGGTAGAGACCTTGAACTCTTATAAATTTGTAATTTTAAAGTGCTATTTTTAGCCACCCAAACGGCTAATGTGTTAGTCAGTAACAAAATGATCACCAGAGCACTTTTCAAAATAAAATGTTTTCTGAATATCTTTTCTGGCCAGTCCCTAACACATAAATGAATAAATGTGTGAGTGAGTGTATGAGTGATGGGATGAATGATGCGTGTGTTTGGGCATGAGTGAGTAAATCAATCAAATTTACATTCAGTCGCCACTTTGGTGGCAAAATCTGTTCCTTCGCAATGCATTTTATTGAAAATTTTTTAGAATTCTTAAAATTTTATTCGTCCAAAAAGTTTGTAACTTCTTTAGTTTTGCAACATTAGCTCTTCAAAGTTGTTCCATTCTTTTGTAAGCATCCTATTTATTGAACGAAGTTTTTCCATAAGATTCGTTCGGAAATGTTTTGATGCATTTCTATATCTCCCATTTTAAAAAAAAAAATATAAGTTCCAATTTTTTTCGAATGCTATATTACCTACTTGATATAAAAAAAAATATTTTTCAAATTTAGAGAAATTTGGAACCTATTTGATGCAGAAAATAAATAGGAAATAATTAAATTGAATTTTAATGAAAAATTTATTAAATTTACAATAAATATAGGATATTTTTACTATACGCATATTTTTTTTTGTTTCTGTATGGAAGTAAGCGATGTTAGAGTACTGTTTTAACAAAATTATTTATGTATCGATTGTTGAGATAGTTTTGCTCTCGATTTATCAATCATAATTTTGGGGGAGAAAATGAAAACAAAAGAATAAATATTAGACTTGTTTTTACCAAAATACACTATATTCTATTCTCATTATCAAAGAAATAATATATTTCCGGAACCACATATATATTTTTCCAATTCGTAAGCAATCTTCTTAAGCAATTTTGACTCATCTCCGATATTAGTTGTACAGTTAGTTAGGAAAATCTGAAAAATAAACCTGTTATACTTTCATGCTCTATCAAAATGCATTGAAATTCGAAATATTAGAATACGAGAAAATAAGATTCAGTTTTCTCCACAGGAAATACACATCCATCCAAAGTTTCCTAATTCAGTGTTTGGCGTTTGCAGTCCCATCCCATTCACATGCAAATGGAGTGTCCGATTGTCCACGGTTACAGCGAACGAAATGAATAACTGCCATTCCCCTGTCGTTTGGTGTAGCAATTGGTACAAAGTGGCATGAAAAGAGGTGCTCTGTGGACAATATCCACAAAGGAGAACGTTGAATAAAATTTCGAAAGGGCCTTGATTCGTTTGTCGGAATGGACTTTTGAAATGCCCTCGGAGGGAGGGAGGGGGACAACAGAAGTGCCAAGAGGATACTGAAGGGCGATAAAGTTCGATTCAACGTACATTTTGCAATGAATGGCTTCCATTCTTGCAGTAGTAGATTGCTGAGAATGCCAAAGAATTTGAATATAGATTCTTAGAGATTTATCTTTGATGATTGGTTGTTAACCATTATTCACACTTTAAAGCGACACGAGGGCTATTGGTGACGGACCTCGTAATTTTAAGCCTCTGTCAGCGACGAGGACGACACTCGAGTTGACACATTCCTCTCTAAACTTCCAATGCATGTATACAGGAGTTTGGATCTATATAGATTTAACGTGCATCATCCCCAATTCACGAATGATATTTAGTGGCTTCAGGATTCGGACTCACGACTAGAAGGAAAGAACACCGGGTGTGACTTCACAACCATGAACATTAGGCTACAGAGATTTACCATGTCTTAGCACTTATAAGAAATTCTTTAAATTTTTAGTTTAAAATTTAAAAAAAAATAATTGTAATGGATTCTCCCTGCATAATTCAATTTAACAGACTTTAAGAGATTCTGTATAACATTATTTTATTAGAGAAATTCTTGTGAATAAACCGCGATACATGTAAATTAGCATTAATGCTTTGAAGTATAGTGAATGAAAACGGATGAGATAGCAAGTACGAAATTGTTTTTAAGTTGCGAAGAGCTTAAAGCGAAGAAAGAGAGCAGTTTATGTGCACGACATTTGATACCAGGAGGTTAAATAGTTGTAGGATAGTGATAAAGAAGTTGCATTCGGCATAATTGTTTTGAACTCGAGTCCACCGTTGATATTATTGAGAAAATTAGACTTTCAGTTAATCTTTAATGGAGAACGCGAAAAACTGCAGCTCTACTTTCGAAACATAAATATTGGTTCCTGAATATTTTTGGAATGGAATCAATATAGTTTAAACGTATTATACACACACACACACAGATATATATATATATATATATATATATCTGTGTGTGTGTGTATAATACGTTTAAAATATATTGATTCTATACACACACATATATAAATATATGTGTGTGTGTGCATTACTTTCTTTTCGTCTTTTGAATTTCCTTTCTATTTTTCGACGTGCTCTCCCATTTTTAACACCTAACCAAATTTATCATCTAAATTTTATGCACTTTTGAATTGCAATCGCCACCTTCGCTTTGCGGAACAGCTTGTGTATTACTAGGATTCCAAAACTTCTTTAATTGCAATCTGAGCAGAATTTCGGGTTTTCCCCTTTTTGTTAGGTATAAGGGCTGCAGTTAGCCGTTGACCATTCTATTTGGCTTTCTGTCCACTCTCTTTCTTCGTCCTGCTTCTGCTTAGCTAGCCCGCGTGTTCGATTATCGTGATTTGGCTTGCTTGTATTATAATGTTACCTTGTAAACTCCATTCAGTAAGAATAAACTATATTAATTTGAAAAATAAAATCTCTAATCCCTTTCATCTGATGCATGGCCGTAGGTTTGAGTTTTGAAAAAATGAGTAATTTGTTAACTTTTGTAATACTATCCATTCATAAGAAACATCCCTTTTTTCAGAGACCAATTTTTGGCTGAATAGGGATATTAGTTATTTAGAACAAACTGTTATTGGTAACTGTTATTTAGAACATTTTATCCCCTAATGTAAGATTTTATGATTGCACTTTTTAATTCTAAACGTAGTGTGTATCTACAGAAAATTTCTTATCAAAAATTGATAATTCCACTAAAGTCGCTTTTCTCATGTAAGTATTTTAATAAACTTTTTCATTTTAACATATAGAGGAAAAAAACTGGCCATTTTATATATTGTTTAGAAGAAATTGGCAATATCTTTACTATCCATGCACTTGGTAAATTTGCCTACAAACTCAAGATATCCAACATTATTATTTCCTTTTATGCATTTGAACTGACAGATTTGTTACGCAACATCATATTGATTTCATTTAATAACTATATAACATAGCAATATGTTGAGACTAGAGTTTTCAAAAGGTTTTGAGATTAAACGAGAGAGGGGGGGATGGAGTAAGATGTCCCTTAATTAAATCCTCTACCGTAGAAAGAGCTTCTCCGGCAGATGAAATTCATCGGTGACCTGCTCGAGAGGAAATCAGTATTAATCTTCCAGAAATACAGATAATTTTCTATTAATAGCACGTCTGAAGTGGAATTATAGCTATGAAAGTAACTAGGAATAGTAAAGTAGTCTGTAATAGTTAGAGGTTGTTAATACACGTTTTAAAACGTAACGATATGCATTTTGGTGTTCATTCGTTGCCCCCAAAAATTAAAGTTATCGAAAATGATTGAAATTATTGGATGAAGTTAATATTTTCACTTGTGCTGAAAAGAGACATGTGATTGCATTGCATTGAACTAACTTTTGAAATTTGTATCTAACTTAAGCAGTTTCATACAGAATCCACTTCACAATCTATGATGACAGGAGTCCTTTTGAATTTAAACTAAAGCCGTCGCTATCATTCTATAAATAGTTCAATGGTTGAATCTGGTAGCAATAGAGTGTCATAGACCAGAAAACTTACAGTTTTGTTAATAGACACAGCAATGTTCCCAATCTAAGCCTAAACAAAATCACGTTTCTACTTTCTTTTTCAAGCGAGATTCTTTTATGAACCACCAAAGGGGCTATTGTTTTACTCAAAGACAAAATATTGAAAAGATCCGAGCACTTTTATCGAATAAATTTTTCGTATATATTTAATGCCTGCTTTCATCAGCAATGAACTTAGTTTTCAAAAATAATTCATAATAAATTTCATGTAATTTTTTATTGGATTGATATAAAATGTAATAAAAATTACGTGTTTTTATATTTAGTTTGAAATATATTGAATTTAATAATGCGTCGTTTGCTTTAGTTTTAATATCTAAAAAGAATATTTTTGTACACTTTAATATTTTGTCGTTTGCTTTAGTTCTATTATTTAATTGAATGATGCGATAATTATTTTTTTTAAAAAAAGTTACCAGGTTTGGTGGGAAAATCTAATTTTTTGTCAACTCATTAAGTAAAATAATTTCATTTACTCTTTTATCTTAAAGTTTAGAAACTTAAAGCGCTTTATTTAATCACATTCTAGCTCCAAAGTATGTGCAAAATATGTAGAGCTTCTGTGTTAAAACGAAAATAAGCCTTCCGCTAAATGACAGTAGCTTGTTAGTTATGTTTATTTCGACGCGTGTGTCTATTTTTGAATTTTTCTGCACTACTATTTTAAATTAAAAATTACATGTCATAATTTTTCCAAGCTGTAAAAATAGAAAATATTATATTATTACACTTTGCATAATATATACTTTCATAGTTGTTGTTGATTTCTGGGGGTGGGGGGGGGGTCTTAGGCCACTTGCGGTCTTCAAGCCCGTTTCTTGCAGCTGTGATGAAGAATGGTTGTATGCAGAAGATTTATTATGCTAGATAGTTAGTGAAAAGTCTATTGGAGTTGATGCTTGAAAAATTTAAAAAATACTCGGAGAATTGAAAAATGAGCCTTGAGTTCTACTGTAATTTTCGTTGGATAGATGGTAAGGTACTAGACAAGCTCTCAGAAAAGGGGAGCAAATTAATCCAAAACACTATTGAAGAAAGTTGAAAAGTCTAACTGGGGATCGATCATTCATCCTAATCTTTATTTGGGTCTAGTATTACCTCAACTAAGGCGTATTTCTTTTTAGTTAGTGTTTGTGAGGGGAATGAATTTGTAATAACTTTTTGGTAAATCCTGGCATGTTATTAAAAATACTGGTAAAATTATTTACAATATCAACTGAGGAGGCAAGGTCTAATCCGAAATTTTCTCGATTGTTTCAGGGTTATTTTTGTTGTAATTTTTATTTTTATTATCGTTAAGGTTTAAGCGATTTTTCTTGTTGATTTAGAGAGGATTAGTCTCTGTGGGGTATCCGAACCTTAATCTATGCTGAGGTTTCTGATTTCAGAATGTTATTTTGTTGTTAAGCTGAAAATGTTTGCATTGACTGCTTGGGCAAATGAGATATTTAATCTGACCCGGTTTTCTTTTAGAGTTTATGGCATTTTATCAGGAACCATTTGGTGGTTTGTCGATACTTGAAAAATTCACTCCATGAGCCTGTGTGTCCATGAGTTTCACAGTTTATGTAGAATGGATTATCAATACGTTCTTTTATATCACAGTCTCTTATAAGGTGCGTGCAATCACATTTTAGGCAACGTGGTGTCATATGGCTATTATCTGAGCTGTGGTGAAAAAGTTACTCGAATAACAGGGTTACTCCATTACCACGATAAGTTTCGATTCTAACAGTCATAAAGCAAAGTCTATCCACATTGAAAAAAATTTCAACACCGTTGTTTCTTGGAAGAAAAATTAAGAAAAATTGTAGAGGAAGTTCGGATCGACGATTTGTAAATTGTACGACTTTACCTGGGTTAAAACCCATCTCCAAGAGTACCTCCTTAATGTCCTTTGGCTTCGTATCTCTTGGTAAGTCCTTCACAGCAAATTTTAGGGGGGTTCTCCAATTTAGATTTAATGACGTAGTATTGGAAGGTTTGCCTTTCCAAGTATTTGAGAATTGCCCTATATTCTTCATCTGTTTTGAGGTAGAGTTTGATATATTCTCCTAAAAGTATAGTACTAAGTCGAAGAAAATGCTTTGTGATAATTTTCAATTGTTCTCTGTAGTTAGTTGTGATCTTTAGCATGATAAGAGGAGAGTGGTTCTCTTTTTTTAGGGAGATTTTCGATACTTGAATTTTTATTAGCAGCATCAGAGTTCTTTGGTTTATCAATAGTTAGAATTTTACATTAATTAGAGGTATTAATTATATTGTTATTATCACTATTTTATTTAAATATTTTTTTCATTTTATAATTTTTTTTGTTTGAGGGAGTAATGAGTCCTTCGCTGTTCTGATTCTTATCTGTTTTCTTATTTGAATTAGGTTTAATTTGGAAAAAATGAATTTAGCTGCTTAGTTTAGTTCAAGATGGAAGAGATTTAAGTTTAACTTCCATTCCTGTTCTGTAGTTACTGTATTGGTTGTATCATTTCGCAAAATACTGCATAGAATGGATCATCTGGGCTGAAGGCTGTGTCTGTTTCGAAGTTCTTGATAAGATTCCGTGGAGGTTGAAATATTTGTGAATGACTTCTTAAAGATTTCGTCGAATTTCGCAGTTTTTTCTTAGAGTCGTTTATAGTAATGGATGTGTCTAGACTCAAACGATTCTCATCGCTTAGTTCCATGTTTCGTGCTGATTCCATGTCCTTGTTCTGATTCAAATTCATATCCAGGTTGTTCAAAGAGAAGAAATGATGAAGGAAAATATACCATCTGACTAAAAGTACTAAAAAGGGCTGCAGGGGTTCAATAAGATAATTTAAAAGTGCGATCGAAAAACACGTATCAAAAATATTCAAGAGCGGTGAAACTTTTCCAAAATTGAACCTTTCTTCCATCTAACCGAATGTGACTTCTTCCAAACTCATCCCCTCTATAGTGTCATCGTCATGACTTAAACAACTTCTCCAGTTATTGCTGTCTCTTTCGCTCTCTGACATTCAAAAGCTATACTTATATTGTATATTAGTTTACACATTTATATGTGTAAATTAATTTATATAAATAATAGTAGTTTATTCACAAGTGAAGAATGATTTCTTACAAAAATTTCAATATCAGTCCTTTTATTTCTATCCGTAGTCTAAAAGTTCTTTTTCACCTTTTTTAAAAATGTAATGTAAAAATTAACTATAATTGTTTTAATAATAATTTCATAGTTTTGAGGATTTGTTTTAGTCTTGCCAATTTTTAGAAAGTAGAAAATATTGACCACATAATTATTTCAATATTTATGGTCAGTTTCAAAATAATATTAATTTTAATTAGTTAAAAGTATTTTTTATTACTACCCACTCACCCACTCATTCAGTACTAAATCATTGTTATTTAATTTTCCGTTACAGCTAAAATGCATTTTACTAAAATATTTTATCAACCCCTTTCATGCTCAATTTTTTCCAAGTTTGTGGATCAAAAATGTCATTTTTTTAATATTTATTTTTATAAATAAGCATTTTTTTAAGAAAAAAATTACCAATTGTATCCGTGTGTTTCTTTTTCTTTTCTTTTCTTTTTTTTTTTAAAAAAAAAAGAAACAATTAATAAAAATATGAAAATTTTCCTTTGAAGTTTGGATTTCCTCTTTTCCTGATAAATTGGATACCTGAATTGATGCAAGCTTGCTGAAATGAATCACAAGGAGTAATTAACTTTAACTCTAACAAGTATATTTTATTTTAATTCTAAATATATATGTAATTTCTTCGTTTTTATATTTATTTATGAAAATTGGATAGAAATATGAAACAAGGTACTAGACAGAACCTGATATCATAATATGAACAAAGTATTTTTATGTATTTTTTTCTTACTGTTTTGCCTTTATTAAATTTTGACTAGCACCAATGATGAATATTGCTCAAGCTTTCCGACTCCGAAATACTAAGGATTTCAAAAGAAAACACAAAACCAAAAGATATTCAATTCCTTTTTCATCTAAATCAAAATCACCTAAATTCGCGCATGCTATGTGTGATAATAAGCAAATGGAAGAAAATACCATCTACAATTTACAAATTCGTACAAAAAAAATTTAAAAAATTGTTCTCTGCAACGCAATAGAAAGAAAAGACTTCGCCACCTGAGGGATCTACTTTCTTTGCAACGCATTAAATAAATTTTATTTTAATTTAACTTAATATATATTACGTGATGTATTACAAAAGTTTTTTTGTTGTCTAATAATGGAAAATCAACGTTAAAATTATTTGACCCACAAAACATTCCCAGAAGAAAGCCATATTAAAAAGAAATAGTTCGAATCTCTGGAGTGAAAAACAGCTGCTTTACATCAGTCTTAAGATTTTGAATAATTTTAATCATTTTTAGCCATTTCTTGATTCCTACTTATATATGATTTACAAAAATACATATATGGATGGGTAAATTTTTATATATGTTTTATTTCAATACAATAAAAAATTAAAAGAAATTTTTCTGGAAATTAATTTATGAACTTAATTTTGAAAATTAATTTCATTACGTGTAGAAACAGGCGTCATATATATATATATATATATATATATATATAAATTTATTATTACACACATTTCATTGTTTATCAAAATGGCATGGTGCGAAGTTAGGAGAGGGGGTTCCAGCTCATGTGTAGTTCTCGTCACTTGAATGAGTTTCATCATTATGAGGTTCGTTGCCAATATTCTTCGTGTTGCTTCTAATGCGATATTAATAAAATCAAACCGAATCATTTCTGGGCAAATGAAGCATCCAACATAACAAAAACTTCTATGATGAAATTTTGAAAAGTGGTCGGCTACGACATTTTATCATTAACTTAGTCAATAGTCCTTTAGTAACAAAAAAACTGAACAAATATATCTTAAAGCCCTTCACTTCGAACCTGCAATTAAGAAAAGCGTTGTAGTGCTAATATCTAGTAGATAGAAAAGCCATCAAAAGTCTTTGAAGTCCTTAAAAAATAAAAAAGGCTAACCACATATTGCAAGACCTTTCATTTCCCGAACTATACTTGTTATCTGCCAAATTAGTATGATTTGCATACCCGAGATCAACCCGAGCAAAGCCGGGAAGGAGTTAACAAACTTCAGCAGTTATAAAATGAATATTAAACTTGGGATCACGAACCATAACCTTCAGATAATAATCTCATTTAATTCATGGATGTAAGATTTTAATAGAAATTTTATTAAGATGTAAGACTAATAATTTATAACTTGAAAGAAATAAACCAAATTTTCCGTATACAAAGACGTATATAAGAAGAAATATATTACAATGCGTTCAGGAATGCGTAAATATTCAGCTTTGTAGTTTTTTGCGCCGATTAATATTGGTCATTATTTGAAATTGAAAGCTAAATTCGAAGAAAAAATAACCATTATTATATTTTGCTAAGATTAAATTTATTTTTATACTCAAAATCTTTTAGCATATATCATTCAAAACGTCGTGTAATTTGACTTAGAATAGTATCTCTTCGTATTAGCGTAAATAATTATAGCAACGAATTCAGTTGGTAATTAAAAGTTCTCGGAAATAAAATTTTCTCATAAGTCCCACGGTACCAAGAATTCCTAACTTACGAGAATTGTAATATGAGTTATAAAGTTTTGCACTAAAAGAATTTAAATATGATTTATATATTCAAGTTAAAAGGAACATTTACTTTAATTCAAGAGAAAATGGATGCATATTTTAATGCATAAAGTATGCCATTTGTAGCAGCATTAGTTCTATATTATTGTAATTCTTTCCATAAAGTTGTTCTGCGGATTTTAAAATTTTGTAATGAATTCTATGTCTACATTAAAAGTCTCGCAACTAATGCAATCCTATTCAAATTAGAAATGCCTATGGATAAAGACGTCAAATGTTACGCAAATGAAATACGCAGGCGAAGAATGATTTGCATGCAGTTAGTTTTGTTAATTATTAGCAGATATTTTATTCGGCTATTAAATCTCTAGAACTACCTTGTCCAGCATTGAAATCAACTTTGCTTCGAAAATAAGTATTTTATTGTAAAACTTATTCTAACATTTGAATATATTTTTGATGATTCTAAATATATGTTTCATAATTGTATAAAACTTTTGCTAAAGTTACTGAATTCAAATATGCCTGCTCCAGTTTGAATTTCAAAATTTGTTTTCTTAGTCACAAATATCCGACTACCTTTCAAGGTAATTTTATATCGTTACGAGTATATTCATTCAAAATAAAGTATCAATATCACTAAGAACTGTGCTTGAAATTCCAAAACAAATTTTACGAATCCTCATAACCAACACTAAACGTTGCAGGAATCACTGCATATGTATCATTAATGTCCTCCGCATATTTTTGAAATTACTTTTAAGTACGCAATATTCATGTAGCTTTGAGTAGTCTTTCGAAGTATTTTGATTTGATTTGTGAATAATTTAACACCTTTGTGACGATACTTACCATTGGTATACTATTTTTAATCGTCCGTTATCGACGGTACCCTACTGTATGTTCATTTCATGTGTTATAAAATCCATCGAGATTAGGAAAAGCTTAGTTAAGAATTACAGTTAGGAGTTAAATCAGAAAGATTAAGTAAAGTATGCGGTCTCTAGAATATGCTAAATGTCTCAAATGATCTCCAACGACGTGAAGAATTATTTGATTGAGATAGGAGTACGCGTAACACCAAATTTACTTCATGAATGATTATTGTTCAGTAGCAAAATAAATGCGATTACTTTATCTTTAAAATGACTTTGCTTAATAAATTACTATATATTTCTGTGTATAAATTGAGAATTTTGGGAAATTTTTCTAAGTTGAATTACGGGGTCTTTTTATACACAGATCAAGTTAATTCGCAAAAAAATGTAGTTGTCTTTCCGATAGTGACTCATAAGCATTACATTGCCAAATGTAGCACGATTTCATCTCTTTACTTTATACATCTGAAGTTTATGAAGAAAATAATTTTAAAATAAATTATTGACGTAGTGTAATTTTCTTTCTTCAAGCAGAAGGAATAACGCAATAGAAATTCACCAAAAAAGGAGATGAGTATACTGTGAAAACTTTATGATTGTCGGTGTTATACTTGAATAGTATAGATAATTAAAAGACAGTGAAACCGACGATCACGATAAAGGGAGGTAAAGATACAAGTCCAATCAAACAAACCTTCAATATCAAGAAGGCTATTTACGGGTTTGGGAACCAAAAAGTGCCTTGTTTGTTGAGTTTTTGGAACCGGAGACTACGGTCAATGTATCTGTTTATTGTCAGACTTTACGATGGCTGTGAAGAGTCACTCAAAGCAAAAAAGAGGAAAGCTGACTTCTGTTATCCTCATTCATGACACCGCCTCTCCTCACATTACTGCAGTAACCCGCAAGCTTCTGGAGCAGTTTAAATGGGATGTGTTTGATCATTCGATTTATAACCACAACTTAGCATCCATAGATTTTTGTCTCTTCCTTGAATTGAGGAACTGGTTAGGAGGCCAAAGCTTCCAAAACCCGTTGAGGATTTTCGAAGCAAAGTACAAGTCCATCACACATCGCTGGTGGCAACGTTCTTCAATGAAGGGTTCGGAAAGCTCGTTCACCGATATGGTAATTGGCTGAATCTTAACGCGATTAAATTAAAATGTAACTATATTTGTACATATCGTTTGGTAACAAATTACATTCGTTCTGAACTCTTCTCTTTTTTTTTTACTGTCTTTCGGAGATTGAAAAAGAGGACACTCGTAGTACAGAGAAATGCACATATTTTCTACGTATTCTATTTTACACCACCGTAACTGACACTTGTGATTTTGTTAGGAGGGAAATCTTTCATCCCTATCTAGATCATACCCCATAGTTCTAAAAGAATGCTTTTCAATTGAATGACGGGTGTCTCAGAAACCTGCTAGGATAAAATATATGGCCCATTACACTGAAGCACTTCTGTTCTTTTCTAATTTCAATGATTGTTTCACATCAAAAGAAATATTGTCCGTGCCTGAGTTCCAAACCAGACTCAACACCTTGGATGGAGAATGAAGTCCCACAAAGTTATATTATTTTCCCCGTCGGTGTAGAACTCGGGATCTTTCGATAGCTGTCAAATTCTAAAGAATTCTTTTTTCGTAGAATCTTGTTGCCACTTCTAAGAACTTATACATTTTCCGTCGTAGTATTCAAAGTCGCGTGTACGTCTTCTCCCCTTTTCATAAAGTCGTCTACATAAAAATATTCAGGTAATATTTCGCAAGTCTTAGAAAATTTATATTTGTATTTTTTGAAATGATATTTTGGAGTTACAGCGTGCAAATATGGACTAAGATTTAATCCAAATAACAATCTAGTGAAATTTATTTCTTGAAATGTATTTGAATTAATATCGACAGTGCAAAAATAATCTAGTAAAATCCTTTCATTAGGATCAAGTAATTTTTGAATACATCCGTCTGCAAATGGTAATACTTTTGGCTAAATTTTAAAATCATTTCCAAGAAATTGGGATATAGATTCAAACCTTTCAACTCCTAAGCAAGAGAAAATTTGAAAAAGAAAAGATTTTTCTAAACAAGAGAAGATTTCATTGACAGAAAACTGTTCTTTCTCAGAATCCCTGTTAAAAATAATGAGAGTCTACTTGTTTGTTTGTCCTCAAGAATGACCGCATGATGAGATAAATAGAATGACGATTCTACACATAACACCTCATTATCCGACGACTTTTTTCAATAATTTCTTCATTACGAAACTCAACAATAACTTTTTTATAATCCTCAAAATAGTGCCATTCCTAATCCCTTAAGCCAAACCCTCAAAACGTTTCCAGTTTATTTCTCAATTGTTAGCCAACTTCTTTCCTACGTATTTGGTTACTATGGGAACTTTAATAATACCTTCTATCTATAAATATAATAGAATCATTAAATTCTTCAATTATTTAATGTTCTTTCACTTTCACACACTCCGTTCCTTTGTTCCCAATCCTAAGCTTCCTGTTTCTCAGAAACGACTGAGTTCAGTTGACACAGAGTTTCGATCTCACGAAACTAAATTTACAGAATTGGATTCACACACATCCCACATTTCCCCCACAGAGACCTTTAACCCGCGGGAAAGCGCGTGGGGTGTATTATACCCCACCTCTACAAAGAAGTGTAATATTCACGACTAGTGAAAATGGAATTCTTTACTACATTCAGTGGCTGAGTTTCTAGTAGTGTTTGACCTTCAGAATCGGATTTCCACTTGTATTTCCATTGTATCGATAGTTTGTTGCGAATGAGGTGTGACACAACTCACGTGACTGTCCGCGTGAGTGTTTTTCTGAAGGAATATTTATTTGAGAAATTTATTTCTAAAGTGTAACACTGAATATTTCTACTCGCAAGCAATTTTTAAACTTTAAATCGTTTGAAATTATATGTTTAGAAATTTCTATGTGCATTATGGCAAAAAGAATGAGTCCCTATGAATTAGAGATGCAACGGCTGCGAGATGTATTAACAACAGTTGAAAGTGATGAAGATTGCATTTCGGAAATCGAGGACAATACTGATAATGAAATATTTAGCAAACATAACACAGATACAGAAGAAGATGATGAATTGAATCATGATGATTCTAAAAAGGATGATAAGTCCGAGGTTTTTGTTGGAAAAGATGTTAAAAACGGTGTCGAAAAAAAAATTAGACAAAAATATTAGAGTTGGTTTACATAATATTATGACTCATCTTCCTGGACCTGTAAGAGAAATCAGAAATGTTACTGATTCATTTAGTCGTTGGAATATTCTTATTGTTAATACATTATTATCAATTATTATAGAATGTATGAATTTATATCTTTTTGATATAGCTTTACATCACAAACGTGAGAGAGATACGAAACCTACGGACATGGTCGAGATGAAAGCGACTATAGGTCTTTTATATTTATGTGGCCTTCACAAATCGTTGCACCTCAACGTAAGAACCTTTGAGCTACTGACGGTACAGGCATTGATAACTTCTTACAACTATGTCCTACAAGAGATTTTTATTTCTTTTACGTTGCATGCGTTTCGCCAAATTACTAAACATGCCACAGAGAAAAAGGTTGGATAAAATAGGCGCAATCAGAGATTTCTTTGAAAAATTTACTTCAAATTAAAAAAAATTCCTATAGTTTAGGTGAGTACGTCACTATTGACGAGAAACTCGAACCCTTTCGAGGCCGATGTGGGTTCCGGCAGTATATGCCAAACAAACCATCAAAGTACGGAATCATTATTTTTGCACTGGCAGTCTCAAACACTTTTTATACTTCTAACAAGGAAATATACAACGTTACACAGCCGGATGGTCCCTTCAAGGTCAGTAACAGTCCATCTGACGTTGTGAAAAGACTAATCCAACCACTGTCTGGAAGGAATCTTACTGCAGATAACTGTTATATGAGTTACCCTCTTGTTGTGGATCTTCTAAAAGAAAAGCTTACACAATAGTGGGAACAATGCGGAAAAACAAAAGGGAAATTCCTCCTGCTTTTGTTACTTCTAAAGGAAGGGAAATATTATCTACACTATTTGGTTTCGAAAAAGATAGAATATTAATTTCTTATGTTCCTAAAATTGGAAAAACTGTTCTTCTGCTTTCAACATTGCATAACGATGATGCTATAGATGATACTACTGAAGAAAAGAAAAGTCAGAAGTGATATCTTTTTATAATATGAATAAGGGAACAGTGGATACTGTAGATGAAATGGCAGCAAGTTATTCAAGTGCCAGAATAATAAAAAGGTGGCCAATTGTAGTTTTCCTTTCTGCACTGAATGTAGCTACAATAAATGCTCGAATTATATTACTTTCAACTTCGAATCCACCAACCAGACATAGAAGCAGAAGTGTGTTTTTGAAGAACTTAGCATTACAGCTAATAAGAAAACGTATTGAACAACAATCAGAGATTAATAATTTACCAAGAAGTTTACGTGCTGCATGCAAAAGAAGAGCAGACATTTCTACGAATAATTCAAACAAATCTATGAAATTCGGAACAACTAAATATAAAAAATGTGATGAATGCCCTCGAGCCAAGAACATATGAATATATTCTGTTCAAAGTGAAAACAGATAACATAAGCATTATATATTAGAAATGCCCTAAAACGTAGAGGTATGATGTTTATTTTTGCTATTATTTTCATTTATTTTCATTTGAACGCTCTACAATTTTATTTTTGAAATTAATATTTCATAACTCAAGTTTTATTCACGTGTTATAAATGAAAAACCGCTTTAAAAGTAAATAAAACTATTTTTACCGTATTTTAAATATTGGGGTACATGACACCCCACGCGCCCACTCCAGTAACATTTCGTGACGTGCCTTCCGCCGGGTTAAAGTTCAGTATTCACAGTTATTAATGACGTATTCATTCATTTAAAATACTGTTCCAAATTCCAATAAATTTCGACACCCACTAACAAGAAATTTAAATGTCTGGATGTTTCATCATACCGACGCATTAAAGTGAATCCCTTGTTCTCCATTTCAGCCTCTCATTCGGGAAGTTAATTTTTTTCACCTCGATATATCTCGCCTTTTTTTAACTCTTGCATTACAACTTCATTTCCGACGAAAACATTTCATAATCTCAAATCTACAACAAGCTTGCAACATGGTTATAACACTAGGACATTTGCCCAAATTGAATATATGTGACTATGTAATGCGTAATATCTATAAGCATATAAGTGATTTGAAACATATTAATGTGATTTGTCGAAATTATGCGTCTCAAAGAAATAACCTCTAGAATGTACTCGAGATGGACTCAATGTGCGACGTCACTTGCAGAGAACTTTTGGACAATGCAATAGTTAATAAACAAGTGATCCGAACGTAATTGCTAAGGACATATTTTTTTTTATATCTATTGAATTAAAAAATATTTTCAGGAGGGTAACACGCTTTGTTGCTCTATATCCCGTAAAATCAATCATTTGAATTAAATTGTATTAATATCAAAAGGAAATCTTACAACTACACCCTTTTAACTCGCAATAGGTGGGGTCTTTTTGAGTATTAAGCATCGAAAGCCATGAATAACAGTTTTAATATAGAATAAAAGGATAATATAAATTCCAAAATCAATAGGAATTGTCTGGTGTTAGTTTACGCGCTATTTTTTATTATTACGGAAGTCACGTATAAAAGGAAAAATGCAGTATAACTCTCTCTCTCTCTTAACATTTGCTTAACTCGGGTCTTTGATCATCTTTTTTTTATGATGCTTTTAATATTTCCACTAGTGTATCTCTCTTGTTGGTTTAATTCTTTATCTTCTGGTTTTATAAGATATTCCTAATACACCCCTACGCCTTGCATCCCTTTAATTGACGCCTTTGAGGGTGTGTATGAAAATTGGAAAAAGACCTGGAAACGATATATTTATGCAGATGCAGGAGGATCATTTGAAAATTATTAACTCCCTGGCTTTGCGCATATATCCAAAAAACATTCAATTCATTGCCTGACTTCAGTTCTATACTTAATGAACGAAACATATGCTATTTTATGACATATTGTATTAATTCATTGAAAATATTTCTGTCAAAAAGGAACAGAATCAAAAGTGAATAAGTTTTTTTTACGATTTCATTTAAATTGTCTCGGGACCCTTAAACCTCAAAATTTTCAGTTTTTTTTTTTTAAAAAAAAAAAAATTTGTTAGTACTCCATTTTTTCTTAAACTTTTGGTACCAAATATTTAATTATTCTCGTACTACCAAAACTTCCAGAGTTATTGAGAAAAACTAAACATTGTTTAACTAGTTTTTTTGTTTCTTTTGTAATTTTTCAACTTTAACACCATTTCTCTCAAAACAAAATTTTTTAGCTGAGGCGCATGATCTATCAGAAAGTAGTTATCATATTAGATTAAAATTTCACAAACTCATGTTCGAAAAAGTTTCTTTATGACTTATACAACAAATGGATGATAAACTATCCTCAAAACTTTTTTATACAAATTTTAAATGAAATTTTCTTAAGATTTTGCAATTTTAAGACTAATTGTATTTAAAAAAAACATTTATTTGCTCCAAAGCCTTAAACATTATGTATAATTTTGAAACTGAATATTTTCCTATTTAATTGAACTATTTTGGTAAATGTACTTTAGAATCCTATGCGTAGTAAAATATTGTTTTCCTAATTTTGAAAAAAATATTCAATTACATTTCTTTTAAAATTTTTAAGATTTTATTTAAAAAAATTGCATAAGGATATGATAATTTATAGAAATATAATTAAGATAAAATTGTCAAGTTTCTGCTTCACTACGTTGATAAAATTTATTGGTGTGAAAAAAGACATTTTCTAGCATACACCTGGATAATAGTCAACATTCTTGAGACATCTTTAAGTTACGCTACAATTCTTGAAAATTCCTCTGTTTTTTAAAAGAAAACTAGAATATTGCACGTGCTTGGTGACATTTAATTAATTCACCTTTAAAAATGGTATGAAAGATCTTAAACTAATTTCAAACGTTATTTATTTATTTCTGTACATTATAATTTTCGTGGTTCATAAGTAGTTTGAATTAATTTTAAGAGGAAACAGGCTATTTTCTAGCCTTTCATTCCTCGAATGCAGGTAAAGATCATTTCTCACCAAAGGTTTTCTGCCTCCATCCTTCTCTTACATAGCAGCTGCTATGGGACGTGACTGATAGCTGGGAAGAAAAACAATCCGGCATCGAAATATGCCGTACCCCCTATCCGGTTCTCTGACCCATTAAATGTAACTCAGTCCGGGAGAAGCTCTTGATAAAGTGGCCGTAATAAGATGCCTCCTCTCCTTCCGGAACTTTAAACGGGGAGAGCGATGGAGAAATGAAATGTGCCTAATAGCAGAGACTGCTTACAAGATACCATCTATTCCATACCGTTTCCATGGTGACTGGTAGGCGTCATCATGTGATGAGTAGGCTTCTTTTGTCGGAGGAATCTTTTTTCATGCATTTTGGCTGGATATGAGGCATGAATAAGATGAAATATCGCCTTCAAAGAATACCCTTATTGAAACTGTTTAAATAAATTTGACAGAAGGAAAAAAAAAAGACTGGTTCTTGAGCTTTTGGTGCAACCGAGATAGTCATCCTGTGTGCAGTGCTATAAGCAATATCGCACCATGACGTTCAAGGAATTTCATTCCGTTTTCATTTGGATCCAGTATAAATATTCGAAAGCTACATCAAACGATGAAAACACAGCCCTGAATCTGTTTATATTTATTTTTTTATTATTTTGTGATTTTTGAGTATAAACTTGATATTTCGTGATAAATTTCGTCTTGAAAATGTCAAATGAAATATTCATATTTAATTTTTATTACTGTTTATTAAAACCTCAGTTAAGAAAAGTACGTGGCCGCTGTAGCGTAGGGGTCATAATCACAGACTCGTGACCGGGGTTTTTTGTCGAGTCGAAGATTCGAGCCCTGATGTCACTAAAGACCCACCGTGTAGCCGGGGCTTTTATCTTTTGAGGCTCAAAATCTTCACGTTGGCTTGAGGAGGGGAAGTTTGGAGTGAAGATGACAGCTCTATGATGTGATTCTCGTCATATAACTGGTGCTAAAAATGACACAGATTGATATGCATTCTAAGAAAGGAAAGAAAAATGGGAATTATTAGAACTATGACATCACACTTTGTAAACACAATGTTAGCTTTTATTTGCTTTTGAATTTCGAAATTATGTAACATCTTAAGTTCTTTTTTTCCAAAATGTACTGTTATATCTTACCCTTTACTATTGTAAAATAATTTTTTTTTTTGCTAATAAATGCTGAGTGCGGGAGTAACTGTCGGTTTGTAGCTCTGAGCTCTTTGGGTAAGCTCGGTCTCCTTGGGGATTCTGCCAATAGCCCTCGTGTTGCTTCTCAGTGCGACGTTAATAAACAATCAAAATCACAACTATTACGAGAAGTACGATTGCTATTGATGTTGGAGCTCCTTATTTTGAACTTCGTCCAAGGAACGAGCTGGCACCTCCTTCTCCAAACTTCAGGCCGCACCAAAACCATTAAGAGGATTAGAAGCCTATGACAGATTTAACGTGCATCAACCCAGCTGCAAAGCCTTTTTTTTTTTTTTTTTTAGAGGAATCAAAACTCCAACTCGCGAATCGATGGAAGCAATTCTGGTAGCGAGTTCGCAACCATGACTACTAGGCTACCGTAGCTGCATGAAAATTTGATTAGTAGAATGTTCAAAAATTTAATTTTTAAAAATGTAAACAAACGTGTCATGCCTTTTAGACAATAGTCTGTATTTGCATCTTTATCAAAATGTAGTTATTTTAGGACTCTGGTACAATTCCTACAAAAGCTACACTACCTATAGAGCACATGTTTGCACATAACAAAATGAAATTATTTTTAAACAATGAAGAATTTTTCTTATCTAATTAGTTTGATCATATTTTAAGTAATGCTTTAAGAGAAATTTGAATCTCCTGAGTATTTTTTTTTAAATTGGATATTACTAAATTTAGTTTTTGAAATTAATTTTATATTCATTGATTAGATATGGTTTGGTTTGGTTTTTATTAACGTCGCATTAGGAGCAACACGAAGGCAATTGGCGGATCTCGTAATTTTGAACCTCGGTCAAGTGACGAGGACGACACCTGAGCTTTCAGTGACTAGAAAGTTATGTTTATAAGTGTGCAAATTTTTTCAGCAATAATTGCAGAAGATTTTATACACGATGTGCCGAAATGTAAGTACATGACTTACAAATACAACTATAGATATAGAATATTAGAAGTGTAAATGTAATTATGTATGTTCTTAAATGGGATTTACTAATATACATATATCTCAATGTTTAAATATGAACTCCATTGCTTTTGACTCTTTATGATCCAAAGGTACTCTAAGTACCCTTTAGAATTATATTAGTATTAAAAGTATTCTATTCGTCTATTACCAGAAGTACGTGTCTAGATTAATACTAAATAATTCCTTCTATCATCGATACATGACATAAGCAGTCCTGTGAAACATAAAATCGTTGAGAAGAAACATTTTCCCGCCTTGAGTCTCATTTCAGCTCCCATTTCGTTGTGTGATATTCTGTGGTAAAATGTTTCAACATTCATAGGCAAATACATTGCTTATTTTTTCCTTAATTTATAAGATCCGAGAAATATTGGTATTTGTAAAATTGAAAAAAGAAATGTACGTCTTTTTACTTTAATTTCAAAACCTTTTTTGAAGTAGTACTTTTAAGTACCGTTGGGACTAAGCAGCAATTGATAATGTATTAAGATTTAACTCTGTCGGGTCAATGAATATAGTGTATATTCTTTTAAGCTTAAGAATCGAAGAATAATTGTTTCACCAATGTTATGGTTTTTGAAGTAAATTTAAATCTTTGATTTTTATTTAATTTTATCCTTATACATTTTTCTTTTCAAGCGTAATGTAAAATAGACAGTGAGAATGTTTGCTTGAATAAAAATTTATTTTTATTTGCAAAATGTGCATTTTTTCAGCCATTTGAATATTGCATATCTCATTTAAGATACGCTTATAATTCGTGATCTAATAACAGAAGACACTATGTCACTGTTCGAAAATCTCTCTTTGGAATGAAGTGACACACCTGTAGAAAGTTCATCTGAAGTACAAATGTCTAGAGATGATCTACCAGTAGATTCCTTATCTAATTTCCTGAAAGCTAAAATATAGTCAGAAGATTAGATGAAGATCTGTAAGAGCAAAGTGTCCTTAGAGTTTGGAAAATGAAAAATACTACAACGCTTGCTTCAATTTTTTTCACAGAAGTCTAGATTTATTAAATTATTTTTTGATCGTTTGAGTACAACCTAGCAAGCGGTGCCACTGGTCTACCTTTGTAGAAAATCGAGGAACGTTGTGAAGTGTGTGCAAAAAAATCTATAGAGTCCACGTCCTTCAAAATGTGAAGTGCATAATGTATTTTAATGCTTTAATGAAAAAAACTGTTTCTGCAATTTTCATCGATAATTGGCATATGTATCATATCATACATGCTATTGAAAAAGTGTAGTGAAATGTTGTACAGTTTCTATATTTTCATAGTTGTGAAATATTTTCAACTTTAGTACCCGATGGCGCTAAGAAAGTATCGATTTAATTTATTAGCTTTAATTAAAGATATGTTTTAAAATTTTGTATTATTAGTATATAAAACCTTTAGTCTGCTTTTAAAAAGTAACTAAAATAGTTTTAAGGAGATATTCTACTTAATTCATCATTTGGCCTTAAAGAGTTAATTTATAAAAGTAAAAGTAACATAAATTCGGCATAGAATAAGCTCCTAATCGAAGGTATCTTAGTTACATTAATTTTGGTGTTTGTAGCATGGATAGAATTCTGTGAATACAAGTCACACAGGAAAAACCGAGAGTTATGAAGTAAAGAACTTAAAGAAAACTTGTAAAACGGCACTATTTCTTCATATGAAGTGAGATATATTTTTTTAATCTTTTCAGAGCTCTCGAATTTAGATGCCCCTTCTATCATTCACCCTCGCCATCCTTCCCAAACCGAATGGAATTGTTTGTCCCTCCTGATTTGACGACGTCTGAAGAATTGAGAAAGGTGGGAAGATAGAATTCCTTGACAGACAGAATTAAGAGATCGATCCGGGAAATCTTTATTTGATGAAGTCCGGGAATTCGGCACGGGACAGCTGCTGTCGCGAAAATAAACTAGACGAAGGAAAGCATTTCTAAAAACTTAATCTTCTTTTACCTTTGACTCGTAATGGTCCCTCCCCTTCCTATAGCGAAGAATCCTTTTCCCCCGTTCCCTTCCCCACGTAAGAAGAAACTCTATTTTTTCAAATTTTTTTGGCGATGTTATTCTTCTGCGTCTTCTCTTTTATCTTAATAACTATATTCGATCGAGAGGTAAAAAAGAAGACGGTAGCGCACTTTTTGAGTACCTTCTTCCTCACACCTTTTATACAGTTTTTTTTTAATTGTGAAAATAAAGTGGAAAAGAAAGAACGGTGTATGATGAAAGCCTAGATTAAAAAATGGAGAGAAATTATACGACAAAAGATCATGTAATTTTTTTTCTCTCTTTCCTTTTATTCTGTCACTTACGTTTTAGAAGAATTATTTAGACAATCATCTCTCTTTAAAGAAGTGCTTTTTTTAACTGGGAAAAATGCAGAGTCACTAGGTTTGAGAAAATCCCTTAATTTGAACGGAAATATCGAGAAGGAAATCATGTTCAAAAGGAGCAAAAATAATTCGTTTCAAATTGCTGATTTAATATATTTGGACTTTTACTAATTTTATCTATATTGTACCCCTGACAAATTTAAAACACGTTTTAATTCAGGCATATACCTAGATGTAGCTTGAATTTTTATATTTAAATCTCTAACAAATTTGTTTATAACTATTTTTGTTACTTTTTAATCAACGTTAAATCTCTGAAAACACTAGAATATTCGCGTACATAGCTTTTAAAATTCATCTTATTATTTTACACCGCTATCGTAGGGCAATTTCTTATTAAAACTATATCTACACGAATATAAAAGATTTCCAAAAAAAATTGTACATTAGATTATTAACAAAAATTGTTGGCTCTTGAGATTCGAATCTTATTGTATATTATCTAAACAAGATAAATTCATTTAATAATAATGATTATTCGGATTCTAAAATAAGTGTCAATAGATGGACTAAACAAATTGTTTCTATTGATAAACTGCTGTTTGTAGAAAATGCAACACCATGAAGGAATCATCAGAATCAAATGAAATTCGCAGCAAATGTCAATTATAGGATATTATGCAAATTAATAAAGTTTCAGAGCCATCGCGCGTGCGCGGCGCGCGCAGCGCCCTCTGAATTGATGCTGAAAGCGTATAAATAAAGTGCTGTAGCGGGACGTTGAAAAAAGTCTATGATTATTTGTTAGTGGCAAACGTTTAGTGAGACCTGAGTATGCCTCCACGACGGAAGAATAAGAAATTCAAGCAACTTACGGAGTTTGAACGAGGGAGGATAATCGGCCTTCGAGAAGGAGGATTTTCCTATCGCGCAATAGCAGCTCGTATGCAGCGGAACAGTTCCACAGTGATGCGAGTTTGGAAGCAGTGGACCGACGAGCACCGAACAACTCGAAAAACAGGCACTGGACGACAGAAGGTGACGTCAGAGCGCGATGATCGACACCTGCTCCGTATGGCGGTGAATGATCGCACAGCTTCCTCCAGGCAGCTGGCAGCACGTTGGTCTACTGCTACAGGTGTACAATTGTCGGCTTCGTCAATTCGTCGTCGTCTGCTGCGCCGTGGATTGCGTGCAAGGGTGCCTTTATACAGGATTCCCCTCACGGCGAATCATCGACGGCTGCGTCGGCAGTGGGCTCTTGAGCACAGAGACAGGCGAGCTGATTGGCACCAAGTTGTCTTTTCAGATGAATCACGCTTCAATTTGTGGACCCATGATGGCCGTGTTCGTGTTAGACGTTATGCCGGTCAACGCTGCCTTCCTGAGTGTATTATTGAACGACATAGTGGTCGAACACCCGGAGTTATGGTCTGGGGTGCGATTTCGTATCATGGACGATCCAATTTGATACGAATTGAGGGTAATCTCAATAGCAACAGGTACGTCCGTGAAGTGCTACAGCCCGAAGTCGTTCCTTTCCTTCAAGGCATCCCTGGAGCTATCTTTCAGCAGGATAATGCACGCCCACATGTTGCGCGGACTGTTCGAGACTTCTGTTCAGCACAACGCATGCAACTTCTTCCTTGGCCTGCTTATTCACCGGATATGTCGCCTATTGAGCACGTGTGGGATATGGTTGGTCGGCGTCTCGCTCGTGATCCGCGTCCTGCAGTTTCCAAAGACGAACTTTGGTTGCGCATACAAGCGATATGGAATTCTCTTCCTCAAGCAGATATTCAACATCTGTTTGACTCCATGCCACGTCGTATAGCAGCACTTATTGCAGCGCATGGTGGCTGCACCAAATACTGATTTCGGACGCTTAATTTGTTTCTTTTGTTTTGAAAATTTCATCATTTATTTGTATCAGTACAAGTCGTTTCTGCATTAAATTTCATTTGATTCTGATGATTCTTTCATGGTGTTGCATTTTCTACAAACAGCAGTATAGTTATAAATATACGAGGTTTGTCCAGTAAGTACCGGGATTGAAATCATAAAAGGAAATTTACTGAAGTTGTATATACTACGAACTGTGCGCTTTTTCCAGTTTTTATACATACTCTCCAAGTCGCAAACGTAAGGCTGTTAAGGCACCCGCCTAAGCTGCTCGAAACGCATTTGTCATTCCAAAATCATGTCTTTCTCAGAATATGGTTTATACAAGGGATGTCTCATACAGTATATTATCCCTGTATGAGACATACAAGGGATGTCTGAACATCTGAATCTGAAATTTATTTTGTTCTTCAGTACTACATAAACAGTCGAATATTCAAATTCTCACCAAACTGGCACGTTTTTAAGAAAAGAAGTGCAAAAATAAAGTGAATTACCGGCATTTTATGTGCTTTTCTGTATTGGTAGTGTCATGTTACATTTTCGTTGCCTTAAGCCGATTGCAGCGCTTTAGTTTCACCGTTTCTTCCATTAGTTCATTTCCCATGATATGATATGCATATCCTCCAAGTGTGAAGACATCCCGTCCATTGTTTCTCTTGTCAGGGCGTCTCAATCAAAAATATACTTGAATTTCAATAAACCAATATATTAATATATTACAGGTACTGTATGTAAAAACAATTAAAGAAAAGTATTGTTTTTTTTATCAAATTAATTTCAACATGAAAGCAATGTTATTTACTCATTAATAGTGCTCCAGATGTCATCTACCCTTGCAGTATATTTGGTGATTGCGACGGGCATGTCTTTTTTTACACAAACCGTCGAAGTCTAGTTCTATTGATATTATTTGCAGTCAACTTTCATATTCTGCATTTAATTTGCTTCTATATTTTGCTTTTTCTTGCTATGTATGTTAATGAAAAGATTTTTCCCGACACACGAAGCTCTCGCTTAGATAATCTTGGTCGTAGGAAACTAGAATGTACTTTGGGTACATATTGATTGAAAAATTAAAATTCCTGAGGCACTTTTGCTCGAACGTCACTGCTGACGTCACGTTGCGGACGTTGGCAGCCCACGCATGAAGTATTTGATTAATTTATAAGATAACTAAATATGTATTTACATTTTTAGTAATTAAATAACAATTGTTAGTTCTTAATAATTTTTTTCTGTCTCGCGATACCCCTGTAGCTCCTCGGATCAGCCTCGTGTTGTTTCCAAGTATGACGTTGATAAACAATCAATGAATCAATCGTTCCCAACCTGCCAATACGTTTGTGTGTGTTTTAATTTTTATTTCTTTAATCATTTCCCCATTCCTTACCAAATCTGTTCTAAACGTTATTTTTTCTGATTCTGTATTATATTAATTATTAAAGTTTTTTTTAAAATCCTAAATAATATTAATGCTGGATAATTTTTTAATAAATTTGGAACTCTTAGCGGATAGTATGTATGTTATTGAGTATATTGTCCATTACAGAATCGAAGTTTTGGATCACAATATCATCGAACAGTCAAGGAAATCAAAGCGGTTGTCCTCCAAGAAATTGCAATAATACCGCTAGAAAGGACTAGAAAAGTGAGGAGAAACTTCTGAGAGAGACTTCAGAAATGCACAAACAGTGGAAATCAACATTTGGACGATATCATTTTCAAAAAGCAGATAAAGTGAATGTGGAAAACAAAATGGTAAATTTGATTCCTTCAAATTGTGTAATAAAATTTTGAATAACACTAATTTTTCTTTATAATTTATGTTAAAAATTGGTGAGTTATTTCTGCCACACTCTGCATTTGGCAAAAGCCAATATCATAGGCATAGTCACATTTATCATATTACATCTAAACATAAGCGGTACTCTAAAAATAATGAAGTCTGTTTATTTTTATATAGACCCCTCCCTGTCTTTTCATGGATTTAATTCTAGTAGCGCCATCTATGTGTCAGGCCGGGGACTTTTCAATTGACCTGTTATTGTTGCTTAGAAATGAGTTAAGAAGTAATTTCTCTGATTTCATTGTATAATGAATCAATAAAACTTTTTCTTTATTTGTTTTCGTTTTTTTAAAATTTGTTTATTTAATATTTGTTTCTCTTACACATCCAAAAAATTGCTTAGTGATTTTTAAAAAAAAACCTCAGTTTCTTGGAAATATATAGCATTACTCTTAGAAAACACATATTTCGGCAAGTTTACGTTATTAAAAGCAGGTTATTCATTTTTTTTTCAAAAAGAGAAATAATATTAAGGAAATTCAATTGCTTAAGGAAATTATCAGTTATTAAGAAAATTATCAGTTTTCAGAAATTTACGTCAAAATAAATCTCGCGAATAAACATTAATTTAAAAGATACCTTTCATTAAATCATTTTTAATTCCATGTTCGAAAGCTAACGTACATCTTGCAAGCAATTCTATTCTGCAAGCACCACTCAAAAGCCCCTGAATGGGCCGAAAAACTGTTTGTGATTATCACTTTTGATTTCCTCTAAAGTGTCAACAACTGCGAAACTTCAAATCAATGGCACGCGACAAAATAAAACCCTTTTCGAGGCTAGAATGAAACACACATTTCCACAATGTTTCCTATTTTCAGAATGTGACATTCACAGTCTGTTCCTATTCATATGCAAATTCCGTGTCGGATGTCCGATTGTTCCCGATTACAGTGGATAAAGAGGAAAACAACCTTTTTCACTCGTTCCATGTGGTGACTGGTACAAAATGGAACTGAAAGGCATTTGCCGTGGACGATTTTTGAAAGCCATAACATAAAATTAAAGCTCAAAAGGTCATGTTTGATTCTTTCTAATGATACCTTTGAGATCTCTATAATTAGAATACAGATGACATGTTAAATACCAAAAAGTGTAGAAGGAATGATATAAATTTACAACTCCTATAGCGGCTGATCTTTGATATTTAATTCTACAGAAACCATGAAGCTTGATTAAATAGTAAAAAAGATTATAACTCCAACTGAAAAAACATCAGAAAATGGACAACACAGTTCCTTAGGTTTCTTTGCAAATTATACAATATCGCGCTTTTTTCAAATAACTCTTCACACGCGTAATTCCTATCATAGAATTAAACTACAAAGTCTTAATTTATCGACTCACTCTTATCATTTGTACACTTATCGAATACAGCAGGTTCCACTTCTATTACTCTAACCACCAGTCACGTCTAGCAATTTTACGGCAAATGATCAACTGCAGCACTTCAGTCCAATTAACACAAACATCTATCAGCTTCTCGTAATCATGTGTCCCCTTTCTATTCCTTTCAATTCTATTTCACTTTCACTATCCTTAATTTAATATTTTACACTACCTGTCGTTATTTAATTTAAATAATTACGTTTCATTTGGTTGGAAAGGAGTTTTATGTAATTCAAATTATCAAAAGTCTCCATGGTTAGGAAAGAGGTGGTCAATGTTCAGTAATACATTGATTACCCTATTCTATTCACCATTCCTAGTAATGATTGTTCTATTTATATAATTTATACTTGTATGCATCGAAATGATTACTTCATTTCTTAAAACAATGTCTTTTCCTACTCTATAACTCATTTAAAGGCATAAATATACTTTATTTTGTTCGATATAGCTTCATGAGAGTATATAAGTTTTTATTTAATTTTTATTTTATATGAAATAGTAATAGCTCGATCCGTAGGAATTCATCCTTCGGCACAAGTAATGAATTCCGGAAGTATGTTTTGAGATCGAAGAACTACTTTTTTATGTGTGTGGTAGCTAACCCTAAATCCCCAATGTTAAAGTTGTTGCGTGGGTGACAACACAAATGGATGTTCCATCCATCTTTAGATCCCTCGTTTTCTACTACAGTATCACCTGCAGCCTTTGGCCGTCCCATCATGGTTCTATTTACAAATAGCTGCCTTAATACTACGATTAGGTGTTTCATTTTTAAAGTTTCGCAATAGATTGTGTATAATTGTATTTCTCTCTTTGATTCTTATAAATTGCGTTTCTTCCCCAATAACTCTAATAGCCGCGGTAGTAAAGCTCAACGTCAACGGCTCGAGTAGTGGTTTTGAGTCCCGATCCAGATTAGGCGTGTAGCGGGGTTGATGCACTTTAAATCTTTCGAGACGCCAAATACTTCCATTGACGTGGTTTGGAGGCTTAGAGGGTAAGATGTCATTTTAAGTGTCATCCTCATCAATTGACCTAGGTTCAAATTTATGAGATTCGTCACAAATGGCCCTCGTTTCTTAGTACTGTGATAAGAAGCAAATAATATTTCAATCAATCCAATTCATATAACTCTATAAAAAGATTGAAAATTAAATCGACATGAAATCAAAATGAAAATAAAATCGTTATTTAGTATCAAAATTCTATTTTATATAAATAGAAGGTAACTTATTCAAAATCCCTACTTCAGCTCTTATCTTCCTCAATCCAGTGTAAATTTAGAAATTGGCCAATAACGTATATGGAGGTTTTTTTCTAATTGTCTGTTTATTAACGCCGGACGTAGAAGAAACGCTGATACTATGGACGAGGAATTTCATTATTTGGATATGAAGAGAGTAATATCATTCAGAAAACTTTCCGCTTACTAATTTGTAAACAGTGAAAGTTTCATATACAATAAACAGTTTTCAGCCTTTCAAGTTGAAAGCTTCTAACCATTCAAGTGAAATGGGACTCTAGCCAACTCAGAAAGAGAGAACAATTCGTCCTTATAATATTCATCACCAGAGAAGACGAATTTTTAATTCAGGAAATTGACGCGCAGACCTTTTATTTTCAAACATTTAAAATATTAGACAAGTAATTAAATAGCTTTCCTCTCCTTAAGTATCTTAGAACTTTAAAACGTTATAATTTAGAGAAAGCCTTTAGTATGCAGAAGACTTAGAGAACAAATAAGACGGGGATATGATAGAGAAAGCGCCACTTAATTAAGTCCGCTGCTGAGGAAAGAGGTCTCTTTCAGATCAAATTCATCAACAACTGTTGGAGAGAAACCCAGCATTAAAGTGTTCCAGCGCTACGAAACGTGTTATTAGGAGCTGAACTTATTACACATATAAATGCATCTGGCAGCAAAACGATTTTACTTGGGCTTAAATGATTTTAGATAATTAACTAAGTGCCGAAACTGGTGTCTGTGCACTGAAATATTGCAGTGCTTTGCTATAACAATAACTTAAGCTACTGATGTTCTTTAAATAGTGGAAGTGATGTAATTAGATTGAAAAATCCATTGCAAAATGTATTACGAAAATATTAAATATGTATTTTAAAAATGTAATTATAATTTTTTTTTATTTTAAAGGGAATTAAAATACTTTGCTTATTCATGAAGAGAAAATAAGGACTTTTATTTACAATTTTGATGCATATTGAAATTTATTTATAACAAAAATGTTTTTTCGTCTAAGGATTTCCCACGTGTTTTTAATTATTCAGAAGTTCATAAAAGTGCAAAAATAGATGAAATTGTGGGCAGAAAAAGTGTGATACGCTTAAGGATAAGAAGTTAATAACCATTTGATAGGAAATCAAACACAGTTAGAATAAAATTATTTTTCGTTCCTTTAAGGTTATACATGGTTGTAAGTATATATAGTACATGGTTGTAAGATGTTTGTGGAAGATCTGCTTTACTATAGTATTTTCTTGAACCCCAAAATTGTTTATATATATTTAAGTAATAAAAAACAATCGTTACATGATATTGGTAACGAAATTTAAAAAGTTACCGAACCATAAGGGAATCAGAACGATATATATATATATATATGTGTGTGTGTGTGTGTGTGTCATTTTTCTCTTGTAACAACTATTGAATGTAAGTCATAGAAATAATACAGTCGAGTCGTATTGAATTTTCACGGAACTTTGAGCGGAGAGAGAGACCATTTCCACTCCGCCTTTTGATTCAAACTATTACATCATAAGAGAACATAAAGAGAAAAGAGCACTTCTCGCTGTGTTTGTGTTTATATATGAGGTAAATTTCATTTGAAACGTCAGAGACGCGTGTTATGAATAAAAGGATTCCGGGGGAAAATCATAATAGACAGGGAATTTGAAGGGATTGTTTTGACAGATTTATAATCGGTTTAAGCGGATTTAACCAGTTTTAAGAGCGCGTGATGCAATAAATAAAATGATACTTTGGAAGGGGATCAGGAAATACGAATGAACATTACCTTTTAAAGGAGAGAATGGGTAAATTTAGTAGATTAAATTAAATTATTATAGTGAGAAATTAATGGGAATTAAGTTAAATCATTACACACACACATATATATCGTTTCATAAGTCCTTAGGTCCGTTTCATACGTCCGTTTCACAAATGACAAATGTACATAAAAGAAGCAACGAAGATGCTGATTTCAAAAATGATATATAAGAACTCTGATCTTTGCCCTAATGAAACGTATCTGCAGAATTGTTTTTACTTATACTCTGTTGGTGCGGGTTACTAAAATCACTAAGAGCACACAAATACTTCTGAACTATTTCTATTCTCTTATTCAACTCCGCAGGACATCTAAAGTCAATAAAAGCATTCCAAAAAAAAAAAACAATATTTTTGCTGTCATTTAACTATAGAAAAAATTACAAAAATGATGTAATGTTTTTCACTTGCATTAAATGTCGTCAACATTTCATAGAAATAATTAAACATATTAAAATGGGAAGTAAAATTAATATATTTGATAGAATTAATAAAACATTATAAAATCAAAATGAAATTAATATCGTTTCTCTCTTACACACTGTGAACAAATAATTAAATAATATGCTGTACGTCGTGAGTTCTTCCAAAATAGATGTTTTTAATTGGCAATCATTTTGTTATATTTGTTTTCAATATTTCTATTTATTATTCATATTTATGCACACACAAAATATAACTTGATTATTCAATGATAAGACGTGAAATTTTTATAGAAATAATAATTGTATATTTTTACGTCTAAGCGACTATCAGAGCGTAATTTGGCAGCTCTTATGCCATAAATCAAACGTAATGTCTTATACGTAATAAGATAAAGCGGTGTTAATATCATTGTGATTATTCGCAATACTGACAAAATTATTCTTATTTTCTTAATTATGGGAGTGGTACATTCATTTAATACTACAAATACAAATATAATTTGCATGTACGATATTCAGAGCATCATTAACTGCTATCATATGTCATATTAACAAAGAAAATTTGCTTCCCTATTTCAGACAGAAATTATTTACAACTCAAAGGATGACAGTGAAATAATTCAATTCGCATGTTATTAATAACTGAAAACGAGCAACAAACGAAAATTACTGCTGATAATTTGAAATTGACACGAAATTTATAAAATATTTAACGACTAACTATCCAATAAAGCGTAAATAATTAGACAATATATGTTTTTCGGCTGATGTTCCAATTTAGTTAAGAGCACATTTGTGTTAGCATACTGAGACATATTTCAATTTGATACCAACGCAAAAAAATAAAATCTCAACAATATATTCAGGAGCACATGTTTTTACTATTAATTTTTAATAAGAGTCTGGGAAATGTAATGAAGCATATTTATATTATTGGTCTACGACGCAATTATCAAAATACTACTTCAAAAAATGTTTCTGTATTAGTAAGTCCTTTTTTTATATTTTTACATACATTCAGAAGAAAAGTGACTTTTCAAATTTTTTATTTAGTCTTGCTAACAAATAAAAATAGATATCTTCTTCGTGGTTCTTATTAGATCTTCTCTGTCAAATGAATCCCATCACAAGTTGAAGAGAAGCGAAATTCATGTTAATAATTAATATACTTAGCAAAATTCATCTCTTCCGAATAAAGACTGTATGATAATCCAGTCTCAATAATACATGCATTGAATTTTGTTTTATTAATTGCAAAGGAGTACACAATTTTTAGATTTAAATAATTTATTTAACCAAGTCAGTCGGGAGTTTAACATGCGTTAAACTTTATTATAACTTGCATTACATTCACAGGTTATTAAAAAAAGTACCATTAAATAATTGCCACAAAATCATACTAAATTTATTAGATTAGCCTCGATCAGTAGTTTTAGGTCCCTTTATTGAATAACTTTAAAGAGACTGTTTGGAACTTACCGTACCATAATTTATGAAAATTTAGATTCACAAGAAATCAGTTTTTTATTTATATCTGTTGCTGTTGTAATTCTTGCAATTGCCAAAGTTCGCAACCAATTTGAAAGTTTTCAGTACATTTTTTTTCACATTTTTTTCATATGTTTTTAATAAAGGTATTATTATACAAGCCCCTCTATAATGTGCAATTTTGCTTTTTAGAAGTGCAGCTGCTTAATTTAGTTTGTAAAGATATATGAACAAGCTGTACTCTACTCGTTACTCTTACTAAAAATATCTTTAAATGAAAAAAAATACCATTCTATCTTCTTTCCATTATCGAGGAAATCTTAAAAACGTATTAAATAAAGTGTTACAAAGTGTCTGAAATAAATTATCAAATCATTAAAGAATATCTTTCTTGTCATCCATTAAACGAAATTTATTGAATCGTCTCTTGAGTCATGTCTATAGCTGGCTTTGATTTGGTCCATTCGAATTAACATTTTCATCTAACAAAATACAAGACTCACTCCTTTGTCTTCTCAGTCCATATTTTTTTTGGATCAATAGAGATTTCTAGGTATAAGGATTAACTAATGAGCTCATGGATTTAATATGTGCCTGGTCATATTATAATGACAATTTTTTTCAAGTTATGTCATGTTCAATAGGTTACAAATTTATATGAGAGTTTGGGAATAAGTCGTAAGTTGTTACTTAATGTGTCAATAAATGACTGGAATGCTTTAATAGGGATGACACATGGGTTTATCACTACCAAAGCGGGTTTCAGTGATAAAGAAGCGAGCTTTTTCACCTTCAACCCACAAATTCAAAGTCGTGCCGTCACTGTTTTTTTGACACTCTTGTGAGATTCTCAAGCAGTTTTTCTCGCTTATTTTCTGATATGAAGTGAAACTGTGACTGTCACCTCCTTCTGTAGAATTCTGCCAAAGTTACGGATTACAATTTCAAAAAAAAAACATCCAGGTCTGTTGACTGACATGTCTCGTTCCATCACGACAATACCAAGCTTCATAATTACTTAGAAGGAAACTAAGAAGTTTCGGTAGTAACTTCTTCAACATGTGCCTTATATCCCAAATCTAGTTTCAAGCGATTGTCACACGTGTCACGCTTCAATTACACATGGATGGCAAGTGTTTTGCCATTGATACAGATGTTGAACGGGAGATAAATAATTGGCTGAGACAGAAAACCAAAGATATTTATGTAGAAAGTACTAGAAATGTCATAAGGAGATGGAATAAATTAATCAGAGTAAACAAGTCGACAATTTTGCCAGAGCACGGGATCTTCTCGTCTCTTAATCTCCGTATCTTATATTTGCGGGAGCATTGCTTCGGCTTCTCTTGCCAACTTATTGAATATCGATCATACAGGTTGGAAGAAAAAATTAAGAAATTTCTCTCCCTACAATAAATTTAAACTTTTTACATTATGGATTTGAATGTTAAAATATTTTATGAAAAGACATATTGAAAATTAAAGTTGAGAGAATAATTGCACGCCATTTGCGGCATTGAGGGAGAAGGTGTGATTACTTAAGCAATCAGCCAATGGGGTTACGGCATATCAGGAAATCAGTGCTATCGATGTAAAAAGCAATTATGTAGAAAACAAATCATTTTTTTAAGTTAATTATCCTGGGTTTCCTTTTTTACTGGCTTTTGTTGCCTACTGCTTGACTTACATATATATATTTGAAACTAATTTTTTTATTTTCACTGGGAGAGAGTTCTGGTGATTGTTTGTGCTTCAAAAGCTGTACATATTTGTGAATAGGTTAGAATATAGGAAATGCTGGTTGACTGACTAGCACCCGTAGTCCTTTTTCGGTGTGCTTGATTCTCCAAGGGGACAGCCTTTATATCTCTTAAAACTTGTGTTAGAGCTCGATCTTCTAAAGGCTTCAGTCTTAGGAAAGAAAGGAATTTCTGTGAAGCATTTTTTATAGTGAAATGATTCCTTCTTTGAGATATTATGATGTTTATAAGCCTGTTGATAACTGTTCATGGAACATCTGAAAACACCGATACGTGTTTAATAGGAAATCTGCCATAATAACTTAAAGCGTGCATAGCTTCTTATTCTCTAATCATGACTGTAACTTTTTGGAACCCTTAATACACTTTTTAAGAAATAAATCATCATGCATCCGAATAATTTGATAGCCACATGAGCTAGAACATTTCATGGTACTAAAAAGATACTCTGTACTCTTTATTTGACCTTATAAATGTTACATTGTTAAGCTTTTATAAGATGAAGAATGCTGATTTCGTAGCATTATGCGATCAACTAAAATTAAAAAGAAAAAACATTATTTTTCTCTGGAAGAATTACTTAACTCACCTGATACATAAATATGCGACTTGCTTATGTCCAAAAGGAAGTAAGAAGAAATGTAGCCGTTTTTTTTTCTTCCTAAATGCTTTGGGATTATTTTCTCTTGAACGTTCCATCATTAGTCAAAATAAAAATATTCATTCACTAATTAACAGTTTAATGAACAGAAAATCAGAAAATGGAACCATGGAAATTATTTCATTCGAAGCTACGAATTATCAACATCCAAAATTTAGATTATTATGTATGACAATAAAAGCCCTTAAGACATCTGAATCTAAACATTAAAAATTTTGCGAGCCTGTGACGACGCTTCCCTGCAACGGTACTTTTATAAAAGGATTTGGTTTTATAAACATCACACGAGAAGCAACATGAGGACTATTGGTGACGGACCTCGTAATTTGGATTCTTGTTCAAGTGACGAGAAGAACATCTGAGCTTTCACCCCTCGTCTAACTTCCACATCATGCCATGCGAGAAATTTGAGCCCCAACAAATTTAATGTGCATCAACTCCATGTATACGGTGGGTCTTTAGCGGCACCTAGACTCGAACCCTCGAATAGAAGAAAACCACCCGGCACGAGTCCGCGACCATGACCACTAGACTACCGCGGCCTCTTTATAAAAGGAAAAAGACATTTTCAGAGATTTCTTTAAATGTCAACGAAAGCTTAAATTCTCAGTTCTTGGTGACGGATTTGGTAAAATTTGGTGACTTGTTGAGAAACTTGAAGACTTTGGTAAAAAAATGAAGTTTCTCAAAAATGCTGCAATCAAGATCAAGTCAAGATCTCTATTGGGAGAAAGATATAGAATTTTTCTATGACACCACATTTGGCCTGAAAAACTATAAGTATAGAGAGGTGCAAAACCTGAGTGAATCGGTTGAGAATTGGCTGAGGGAAGCTATTGGTAGCGGGGTTAATTAAAATGCCGAAAAGCGGCCTGAGTTGGCTGGAGAATCAGTCTGGACTGCCAGAAACCGTCAGAATCCCTGCAAAGTTATTACTTAAGAGATTTGTCTTTAGTACAAACTATTAATCTCCGTTAACCTTTCTAAGTTTTGCAACTTGTGTTATTCTTGTCCTGAGTGTTTTTGAATAAAGCGTCATTTGATATTATCTTTCGTTTCGAACTCTTTTCACTCGTACACCCATGGAACTGAGATTTTTGTAACAATATTATTAATATATACTTAATTGTTTCTGACACATTGGATGCGAGTAAGTTGCGGCACTTACAATTCGAGTCACTGATCGTACTAAGATCTTCAATTAACTTCAAATCTCATATTTCGTAACTCTTATCGACGGAGGGACTTGTTTAACTACTTCAATGATAATTTCTCCACATTTCTCTTCCACTTATCTCACTATTAAATACTCTGAGGTTTTATCAATGCTATCTCACCAATTCTATGCACTATACTTCAGTATTTCTATTTAATTTACATAAATTTAAATAAGCTACGATCTATCTACCAAAAGAGGCTCTCAAAAAAGATTACTATCATATGAAATATCTAAATCTTAAATGAAAGAAAATATGTGAGAGAGCCTGTTATGATTTACATGTATTAGGAACAGTAAAAAGTGAAATTATCTTCACGTAAAATTCTTATCACAACAAAGCGCGACAAGGCGTATCTCTAACATTAAATGAAGAATTTTAAAATTTCCATGGGTTAAATTACTTTTGCTTGGTTGTGAGCGGTGAATATGATTATTAATGTACTTTAGTAATGATAAATATATTATGTATATGGTAAAATTTATGCGAGATATTAATTTAAGACAAAATAAAAAATATATATTAGAGTTCAAATGCAGTTACATGTTTTAAGATCAATATTTAAGAGCTTTTCTTTCAAATAATTTTTCAACAAAATTGTCCTAGCTCTTTACTTTAATTTGTATTTCGTATCGCATATTAATTTTTTTTCTGATAAATTTGAAATTCGATTATAGCTTACGAAATATTTTGGTAAAAGATGAAACATTGGTTTTCTAAACGCAGAAATCAATTTGTTGTGATTTGATTTAATCAATTTATTTATTTTACTCTTAATTACCATCAATTAGAGCAAGACGAGAGCTACTGGTGAAGGAGCTGGATGTTTTAAAACATGTTTAAATAGTGCGAAAAACAATCATTGTTATACATTTCGGTATGTTAGGTCCATTCAATAATAATATGCACAACTACAATCTTCCTCCAAATTGCAGTTCTGCTGAATAGATTATTAACATCCTAAGATGTTTTATGTATAATAATTTCTTCTTTTATCAAACTATATGTGTTCTAGAAACTTCAACTGTTTCTTAAAGGGATTCTATTTACAAGGATTCATATTTAAAGAACTGTGGAATTAAACTGGAAAACTGTTAGTTTGTAAGAATACGCTGTCAATTATGTCCTTTGAACAAATGTTCCCTACTCAATTAATCTAGCTGAAAAATATTCAACTATGCATTAAAATTGTCTCGAGAACTTTTCTCTACTCTTTTCATTGAATAGGAAGGAGGACATTTGAAAGAATTAACTACTCCAGTAATGACTTAGTTCAGGCGGAAGTGAAATGAAATGACAGTTCTGTATTACTTGTACCTTCCGTATATTCTTTCTTTTAATTATCTTGACTATTCTGCAATGCCATATATTTTACTCCTAATTACATAAACGATTTGACATTGCAGAGATTCAGTTCGAAAGTATATTCAGTTTTAAAATCAGACACCATTTCTTGAATCGTTGTTTGACTAAATCTTAAATTATAATGAGAAAGTCTAGTTTGTATAAATAACATCTTTATTAAAAATTGAAAATTAGGACTCACAACATCGAAGACAAATGTTGTTGAATGATAGTTGAAAAGAAAGTAACCTTTCTAAAACATCTTTTTTTGATTTTAATGCAGATAACTGAAATTTTATTAAGTATAATTTTAGTAAAACACTATTAAGAAAGTTTTATAAACAGGTAATTTCGAGTAATTATGCGTAACATTCAAGAAGTGGAAGAGTTTCGATGTTACAATAGAAAAAACAAAATATTTACTATTAAGCAAATTAGTTTTTAAAAACTTTTTATTGATATGTCTTAAATAATATTGGTTTCAATTATGAAACCAAAATTTATCCACCTCTCTAATGATACTTTGTTTTGTTATAAAATCTTAATTCCATTTATGCAAGTGGAATTAATTTAAAGTTTGATATTATCGAATATTTCTTGCTAGCTTAGCTTCATTAAATTCAAAATGCGTGCTGTATTTTCTATTCGTTACAAATCATATTCCACTAAAAAAAACTTCTACATATTTTCCAGGAAAGTTACACTTTTAAATATATATTATATAAAATTTTTCATGATATTTTGTTACGCGGTCAACTAAATTTTTTTACGAATATACTCAAAACTACCCAACAGGCAGACTACTAAATGCAAATTTGTAAACATGACACATCAACTTTTGATATACTGCCAAAGTTAGTCGAATTTTTTTTATGCTCAACAGCCTGAACTCATATTCTATAAATCTTCTCCCGAAATGTCACGAATTTAAAAAGTAAAATAAGAAGTGGAAAAATTGTTATCGGAGTTAATGTCAGAGAAATTCCGTTGTTCAATCTTCCACGTATACGTTTTCTTGAAAAAGGAGGAGGAAATAGTTAAGGAGTGATATTTATGGATGGTAAAAGTAAACAAATTGCCAGTCATGCTAAATTACGGGTGTAAGCTGTAATTAGGTCTTTAGTTTCGTGCCAAACCTCCTTAATCTTCTTTTTGAGCAGAATTTGCAGTTCGGCCATCTTTTTCCGACGAAGAACTGTCGTGAGCCTGTTCTTCCGTTGGGCGATCGTTAGTTGACTAGTTAATTAAAAAGTTCTAATCACGGCTATCTGATGGAACTGCTGATTTATGTGATTGGGGTTGAAATGGCCATTTTTTCTTGCTCAGAAACCTAATGTTCTTACCATCTGTATTCTTGGAACCAAAATGTCATTTATTTTGCTCGCAAATTGCTTTAGCTCTTATTTATTAATACTTTAACTTAAGAAATAAATGCTGGCTGAGAATTCATGGACTTATATGTTCATAAATCTAGAATCAATTCATTTAAAATTTAAAAAATTACAGGTACTTGGATTTGATTATCATAAGTATTATAAGCTTTAACACTGAAATATGGAACTAAGGAATATTAAAAAACATATTATATTACTCAGTTATGACAAGACGTAAGAATCGAATCAATTTTAAGATAGCAATTTCCTTCGTTCTATTTTAATTTTCATTGAGTTTTGTAAAAATCAATGATTTTCTTATAATATGTAAGGGTATTTATTTGTTATTTTAGCAGCAAAATATATTACTGAACATCTGAATAAATATTTAATTGATATTTCATTATTTATTTAGAAACATTTATGCATAAACATTTTGCTTTTAGAAGATGGGAATTAAAATAATATCATATATAAAACTTTTGTCTTAAACAGTGAAAAATAATGGTCAAACTTCTCTGTTTCAAGTGAGATTCTTAAAATTTTGAAATATTTAAACGAGGCTGTTCTTTAATATTTCTTCCAGTATTGAATTTTCATAATATTTAATTATTTCAACACTCTCCTCCTCCCTAATGTATGGGACAAAAAATAAATTAGCTGAAGATGAACAGGGTATATATATATATATATATATATTAAAAGCATACCACAAGGAGGTCCTGCTAGTAATAGTCGCGGTAACATATATTTACACTTATGTAAACACAATTTCATGGTGATAAAAATTATACTTTGTTTAGATATATTGATGGCATAATAATTTCCGAAGTAAATACAACCCAGGAATTAAACCTAATTTATCGTTTTATTTTTCTTATTTAAAATTAAAACGAACCAATAAAATTGTTCATGAAACTAATTACTTAGATATTTTCTAAGGAACTTTGGATAGTAAGATATGTAATAATATTTACGACAAAAGGGATAGCTAAGGGTTTTTTGTGAGCAAATTACCTTTCTTTGCAAGTTAATTAGGCTTATATAATTTTTAGGAATCCATTATATAATTATAACCTACCTAATATTATATAAGTGAATACATATTTAAATATTCAACATATTTTAAATAAATTCTGTTATTCTTGTGTTTAAGTTTAATACACTTCGGCATTGCCTTATTTCCTCCAATCGGTAACTTTTTTCCCGTTTTCTTTTTTACAATATCGTTATCAAGTTCAATGCTATTTCGAACGAGTACCTGATGACCCTAAATTTTGTCAGTTCATATATAAATAATAGGTTTAAGCTAGTTGTGAACTAAAATGATTGAACATCGATCTAAAATTAAATTAGTGTTTCTGTAACCTGAACTAATGTTTCTGTAACCTTTAGTATGTAAATAAAAGTAAATTGTAATACTAATATTTTGCCATTATTTAAAAGATTTCAATTTTCACTTAAATGGTAATAATTATAACCGTTCTTTTATTTGTAAAAACAAAAATCGTGAAATTCAGTAAAATATCAATGAGTAAAACAATAATAACTAACGACTTGGAATTTAACTAGAAATTGATCATAAACTTTAAAACCATTTATTGAAATATTTACTCAAAATGTTAAATCAAACAGCTTTGAATGAGAAAATTTTTAAGAACACGTTTTTATGGCTAACTCATTTCTAAGCCGTTCTTAGAAAATTGGCAATTCTAATGCGTATTAAGTTTATTCATTGCCGAGAATCTCTTCTCGAAAACATTCTTTAATATATTTTTTATCCTCACATATTCCATAATACTTGTTCGATTTTTACAAAGCTCAATTACTTCCATAGATTTTTTTTCTCCTCATTCTTATCTTCTCTTACTCGTTTCAAAGATTACATTTTAAAATCTGCACACAATGGATCTGGAAGTAGTGTCCTTTTGTTATTAAAATCCGTTGTCGGGCCCTGAAAAGAATTTTCTAATTGCTTCTTTTTACGATGATTGAATGGCAACTGTAGCTCATTATGATTAACGTCTTATATTCGGTGGCAAAAAAAATATACATATGAAAGAAAAAACAAAGTCCAATTTCAATCAAGTAATAGTCTTAGATAATGACATGACCTTTTCTCCCCTCAGTCAACAGTTACTGATACAGTGGAGAACTTTTATTGTTCTTCGAAGAATGGTTATAAAATTCTAAGAGGAGATTGCTTTACGCATTTCATTTCCTTTAATGTTATGTAATGGGTCATGTATTAAATATCTTTCTTCATTATAATAATTCATATTAAACTTTATATAAAAAAGTTACAAAATATGTGGAAATTTCAATTCAGACCACATAAGGCGGAATAAGAATTTAAAAAATTGAAACTATTATTGTTATAAACATATTATTATATTAAAGATAGTCATTTAATTGATTCACATAAAGTTACTTGTCAAACGTTTCACATTTTAAAGCATAGAGAGCAAAACATATTAAGTTCCTAGTATCAATTTACCTGGAATCGAATCATAAAGAATTTTTATATATTCAATCACGAAAATTATTTATTCTCAGGGGCTCATCTTTAGGTAAAAATGGGAATTATGACCTCGAGGTATTCTATGAATCATTTTTTTTCCTCATACGGTTTAGTGTCTTTCACATCCATTAGTAAAAATGGGTGACGATCTCCCAGAGCGACTTTTCTCTATTTACAACCCTCTTTGTCAACCAGTTTTCCTTTTTTATTCTGTCTTTCTCAGAGTGAATTTCCCTATGTGTGGCCATTGTATTGGTCTATCGACTATGAGACATATTTTAACTGAATGTCTTACATATAACTACGTTCATTTTAAGCATTTTACATCTGTTACACTTCATTTAATGGACTTGGTAGGGGAAAATCCCCGATGAACTGTTTTTTTTTTTTAATTTTTTTTAAAATAGCATTAGTTTTACTCTTTATAATTATAGCTTAAGCTAATGTTTGCATCAGCTGAAATGAATATGGCTCTTGCGCCTAATTCTCATTGCCATAAAAATTATTGTAATACCAAATGAAAATATATTTTTGAAAGCACTGGAAATCAAAGGAAAAATGGCAAGTGATTAAAAAAAATCAAATCATGTATTTTAAATTTTGTATAAAATAGCATTCTCTTTCTTTTCCTCTTACCTAAGACATCACAGGTTAAAACTATTTTTAACTACATTCTTTTTTTTTTCCAGCAGACAGGTCTTCAATTTTCTGTGACAGGAATCCGTTATGCTTGCAGGCGATAATCGGAATTGACCACTCTCACCACGGGGTACCTTTAAAGCGAGTGACCCATTTCCAAATAAAGCCCCCCTCCATTTTTTGTGGGGGAAGCGGCTTCGGTCACTTCTTGACCCTCCCACTGCTCATTCCTTTTTAGAAGAGCAGATGCCTAAACCTTATCGCACGAATTGGAAGGTTTCGGATGGAAGCAGTGAAAAGAATTCGCTCTTTCTGGAAAACGTTTTATTTTATGGAACATGGAAAAAAGGGGGGAAATAAAGAATGAAAAAGAAGGAGCGATTTAAGGGAAAATAAACGAGAGTATGTAAGAGAAAGAGAAAAAGAAATAAAATAATAAAAAAAAATGTATATATCGATCTTGACATGTTTGGAAGGAAAGAAAAAAGGATGGTAAAAAATAAGATACAAATCTCTCTAAGGTGTTATGCATATTTTTAAGAGAAGATGTTCTTTTTCTTTTTACCTTTTTTACCTTGTCTTGAAGAACATTTTTTTTTTTTTTGGAAAGGTGGATGTAATCTAATTTATCAGGTAAAAGGAAGGGGAAAAAACATAGAAAGCCGAACAAAGGGAAGAAAAGGACATTTTAAGATACGGAAGACATTTTATCGAAGATTACTAAAAAATGTAACTCCCTTGTAAAATGTGAAATGATACTTAATTGCTCAATGTCCTCAGCTCTTCTGAAGTACGTGTTTTTCTTTCTTTACAACGTCACAAATGTTACGAATAAAATATCTCTTCAAGCGAAAATTTAACTATCAGTCATAGATTTCAGATACGTGATAATTCTGGTAAAATATATATATATATATATATATATATATATATATATATATATATATATATATAATAAGAGTACAATTATAAATACACAATAGGGAAAATTGAAAATTTAGAAATGTAACCAAATATTGAAACAATTAAGAAATTTGTTGGTAATTTTACGAGCCGTAAGAATACAAGAATTAACCATAAAATGCAAATTAGGATTTTCACTCACGGACCTCGGTTAAATAGGTTTCGCTTCAACAACAAGACACTTTAAATGAAAACGTTTGGTAAAGGCAAAAGAGAAAACGTAGTGGTCAGCATTTCCAACAGAGCCTTATGAACATAAATTTGTATTTTTTCAATTGGAAACATTTCAAAGAACAAGCGAAGGACCATGACTTATTAAGAAGTGAGTAATGAAACCTGAATTGTATTGAAATTCAAATTTGGTCTTGGAATATTGGGCTAATTCCGAATCTTTGTATTACAAGTTGACCACCAGACTTCTCTGTAAGAAAGGAGCTTATTTTTTAAAATCTTTACTGCATAAGACCGAGGGACATGGAGATTCATTTCTTCACTATCACTGACAGCGAGATTACGAATGCAAAAGTGACTGACCTCGCAATTCTGAACCTTGATCAAGTGACAAGGACAACACCAGAGCTGGCCCTTCACTCTCCTAATTTCTGTACCACGCTAATGAAGGACTTTGGGCCGTGTCAGATTTAACGTGCATCAGCTCCAGCTACATAGTGAGTCTTTAGTGACATGAAGGCTAGAATCTATGACTTGACGAAAATCGGCGGCAGTGAGTCCGCGGCCATAATCAGTAGGCTTATATGCCAAAAATACTTTTGCAACTGCATTCCGCGATTCGATTTATACTTTCAGAAAGTGCAAAACTTCTTCTCAAAATTTTTTCTCTTAGTTGCACAAATAATGCGGCAGCAGTTTTCCATGCGTGGGTGGAAAAGCTTAAAAGTGGTCACCAACGAGTACCTTATCAGGGTTCTGCTAACAGTATCGACCTTGGAGTAAGAATCTCGTATTGATTTCCTTATCCAAGAAAGTCGATGACTTACAAACTCAAAACCGAAAACTGATGTACGAATTGTTGAAAAAAGTTGAATCAGTTTTGACATAATTAATTCCATCATTCAAAACACAAACCCAACTACCACAAAACTTGTGCAAGTCGGATTCGCAGAAAGCTTACCATTCATCGCAAAGTAAGGGACTTCATTTTTATAACTGGTACAAAATTCATTCAGAGAAAATGAGGCATTATTAACAATATTTTAACCTACTATGAAACTTGGGTGTATCATTTTGAGCCGGAGTCAAAGTATCAAAGCATGCAGGAGAAACACTCTGAATCTCCTGACTGAAAGACATTCAATTCACTACTATCTACTGGAGAGGTCATGTTAACCTAATTTGGAGAGTCTATAGTCCTATTTTTTGTGATTATTGGGAGATGCAACGTATTATCAACAGTCTATGTCACTTCGACTTCAGAAGAACGTCAAGTCCACGTTGTTGAGGAAATGTCCAAGATAAAAGAGGAAAGGAGTGTGTCTTCAGCCAAACAATACTCGATATCACAATCGAAGCAGTAAAACTGGGTTGTGAGCTTTTTCCTCATCGTCCTTGTAGTCCTGACCTAGCTCTTCCAGATTTTCATTTTCTTAGTACAATGAAAGAAGTTTTCCTAGGCATCAAGTTCAATGACCTTGAAGGGGTCAGGAAGAAAGTACAAAACTGACTTCAAGATCAATGTAAAAAATTCTTAACTCAGGGGAAAAGAATGTTCCCCAAAAGATGGGACGAGTGAAGAGAGGTTGGTGGAGATTACGTGGAAAAGTAGATGAAGAATTATATTCATAAAATAAGCCATTTTTGCTGTAAAGCTATTTGTTTAAATATTAAATGGCTCTCGTATGATATAAATATTTTACCCCTAAATAAAGTTAAAAAGTCAAATAAATACATTTTTAAAATGTGTAAAAAGTGCCACTGTGATAAGAAAGCATTCTGTGAAGACGATTCAATCGAACATAAAAAAATTTGTGTACATTTGTGAAAAAAGGTTTTTATTGTTTACAGAATTCTCTTCGTAATTGGATGCAATATGGAATTAAATTATTATATTAATAGCTAAGTTAATTACTATTTAAAAATGCTTCTCATCAAGTGGTCTAATGTTTTCAGGAGTTTAATGCAAAGAAAACTCCAAATCAAACTTTAATTCGAATATAATATTTAGTATTAAGAATATTAGGGGAAAAACCCTTTCGGGGGATATATACTAACTTACTGATAGTAATTAATAAGTCTATATCATACGTAATATCTTAAGGAATTGTCTTCTTAACGGTATATATTTCTAATTAATTTTTTTCAATATATTAATAGTCCGATAGATAGTATATTTAAAATTAAGACTGATCTCGTATCTTTTTCTAGTTTCCGAATAATGTCCATTTTGATTTTGCAATTTTATGACATTAAATATTGAAATGTATAATCATTTTGATACATTACATATTTTCTCTCTCTCTCTCTCCTCACTTTTTATAAAACTGTATCTAATAATTTATTTTTCCATAATAATATTACTTCTTTCAGTTTTTTATTTCATTAGAATATGAAAAAAAATACATCAAATGAAATGAATATCTTTGTGAGATACTGAATAGAGAAAACCTGGTATCATCAAAGATTGAGATACTCATTTTATATTAGTGGACTCATTTTTGAAACTTCCATTAACTTATTCATGATAATAATATCCTTAAGAAAATCAGTCATATTGAGAAAAAAAAATTTCCAAAAATAATTTAATTAAGTTATTTAATTATCTACTACTTCATAAATAAATTATTAACATTTTATCAGCTTTATCCGATAGTGATAAGATTTCTAAAATCTATTAAAAGCTTTGTTTTGTTTATTATAAACTGCATGAAAGACTTAACAATATGGCTATTCATATAAGAATATATCAGTTTTGCACTCTAATTATCAATGGACAGCGTCAGAGAACATAGCTGTAGAGAAAACGTTAAATATTGACTTTTTTAAAGAAATTCTTTGAAATTCCCTGTCAACATTTATTTAAACTATCATTTGGATAATTTATTATTTTATTGATAAATCATGCCAAAATCCAATACTTGGATGCCTTAATGACAATAATTATACTTGTAATAATATTCTAAATGTGTTATTGACATCTTAAAAAAATGGACTCATTGTAAATCAAATATACATTCAATGCAAATAAATTGGAAAATAATGTAGCTAAAAATATCAGTTATTATTGTTAATTATCAGTTATAGGAAGTAGTCTGAAGAAAGTAATAGTAATTGTAAAAATCGGTAAGAGATGAAAACTTCCCAGAAAAAATATAAAAAAGCCACTTTCAATCCATTGTTTGTCTATAATAACAAGCAAATTGATATATTTATTCTAAATATGATAAATGATATCATTACAAGAAAAGATGTTTAAAATAGGTTCTCACATTTTATCATGAGTCCACTAGTGAACTATGAAACATGGCACTGATTATAATTTCAAAAATGCATTATGAAAAATTTCTTTGATAAAAAAAAAAAAGATTAGTTGGAAAATTAAGTAATTAGAATTTATGGATTTGCTTAATCCTGTTCCCACACATAGTATGTATAATTCTTAGTTTCTTTATCAGCTGAAAGTGTTTTTGTATTAATTAAAAAAAAAGTCTTTAATTAACACGCTGTGCGTCCGTAAAAGTGAGAAAGAACGTGATTAACAGATTCAGATCGGAGGAAAAGAAAATAAACTCGAAGCTGCGATAAAAAGTAATTAAGAATGTAAAGAAAGATAATGAGCGGAGCAAGGCCTGTTACAAATAGTTTAATAGATGTTCTACCCTACTTAGAATATCAATACAGAAATTTTCGTGGGAAAAAAAATATCCAGGCGAAACAACAAACATCTTACTCCCTTTTGTAATAAAAAAAAGGGAAAAGAAAATAAATAAATAAGCTTCCAACATTGAGATGCAATATTTTCTTTTATGGCATTTACGAAAATGAACTTCTAAAAAAATAAATAAAAATATTCGTCTTTTATTTTGCGTTCGATTTTTTTATCTTTATCTCTTTTCTTCAGTTCCTTTCTCCTCCTCCCTCTTCCCTGGGGGCCTGTTTAGGATCGGCAATTAATGCATCTGGCAATCAGATTATGAAACCGAAAATAAAACGGTAAAGATGAGAAATTAAAAAATAAAAAGGAGTAAGAAACTGTTCTTAATAAAAAATCTCTCCTGTAAGCGAGCAAAAACGGCGAAAATTAGTTTTGGGTAAACGTCACCCTCCTTACACCCCCACAATTTTCTCGTTAACGAAAAAAAAGAGCCTAACCAGAGAGCAAGGAAGAAAAAGTGAGAGGGGTGGCAGCTTATTTATGTTTCCCGAGAGGTTCGTACTCTCCCAAGGGCCAGTAATTAAGTAATTTCGCTAAATGTGCACTATGTGCAGAGCCATCAAACTCCTTTTTTTTTTCTTTCTTCCACCCTTCCGATCCCTCGATGCTTGTTAAGTTTACTCGAGCAAAAGATAACGTCCCAGGAACCGCTGCCACCTCCTTTTTCTTCTTTTTTTTTTTTTTTATCTTCCTTTGCCATTGCTCAAACAAAGTTTCTAATATCCGATACCGAATGGAGATGTTGCCCCGAAGAAAAGTTTCTCGTTAACAAGACCCCTGTGAAATGGGAGGGAAAAAAGATTTCTAACAATAATATGAAGTTTAAGTGATGAACATTCTAGGGTGCACAAAGAGCTGAAATTAATATGCAAATATAACACGTTACAGTACGCATTACATTTCAAAATACTCGGAGAAAATTGTGGCTCAAAAAGAATTTCAGTAGAAGGAAAAGTTTAAAAATAATTTGGAGTAATTATTTATTACAAAATTAAGGATTGCCTTTCAAATCTTTATCTACGAACCAAATAATGCACAAAGAAAAAAAAAACGATTAAAAATCACTTACACACGCACACAATATAAATTCGAATTTTTGTTTGTTTGCCCTTTATACAAATGCAGAGCCTTGTTCGAACGTTTTCGAAATTCTTATGGAGTTTTCGCTGATGTGTGGAAAGAAATAAAAGCATATACCCCCCCCCATTAATTTTTTTAAAATTTAATTTTAAAGTGACCGATGGGGCACACTTTGTTCTCAAGATTCTTGCGCATGTACTTGATGGACTTCATTGCTTCTAGCTATCTACTTTCATGTATTTTTTTCTTCTTCATTTGTTCATTGTAACAGAATATAGTTGTTTAGAAATTGGTAGCTTTTTAGTCAGAGTAGACAAGTTAGGTAGTTAAAGTAGATTTCACAGATTTGTTAGTACTTTTTTTTGTAGAAATACGATTCTTTCTCGACTGAATTATTTAATAGAGATATTCGATGAGTAATTCAAGAACCTATTCTTAAAAAAATTTCTAATAAAACACTCAAGTTTCTTACAGCATAGTCTGCAATATTAAAATCGTTCTACTAGCCGCAAAATCAAACGGATTCAAGATATAAAATTCTAATGCTATTAAGCTTACATTTAGTATACGTTTTCACCATTCCACTGAATGTAAGCTCCGTATTTCGAATAAATCATTGACTTTCTAACGATTGGACCTGAGTTCAAAACTATGTTTTGTTTTGCAATCGCTTTTCTTATACTGTTGTCTTATTCCGATTTATTGAAAACCTTTCTTTTCAAATAATTTTCTTGATGTTTATAATATTTATTTTTGGAGCAATTTTATTTCAGGCTTGTTAGATTTTTCTGAACTAATAATGTTGAAGGGAATTTTTATATACATTGAGGGCTGGCTCTCGAATGAAACGTTAGGAAATTATGGTTCTTGCATCATTTAATTATCCAAATTTTGGTACATTTTCGATTGTAATGTTGAAAATTTTGGATTGCTTAAAATCTTTTTTAAATATTTCATCCAAAAACTTATATATACGCAGTATTCATATGGTTTACGGAATGAATATTGGTCCTCTTTTTAAAAATAATGGAACAAACGCTGAATTACGCCAAGACATAACGAACCAAACAACAGCAACTATTCTAACTAGCCATGTTTAAAATGTTTCACATTTACAACTGAATTTCTTTGACATCAGATATGAGCTATAGAAGGAATAAAATCGTTATGGATACCAGAGGATACGATAATATCGCGATTTATTCATCTCCACATTCAACTTTCTCTGAAAATGGTTGTTTATATACTATGCGAATAGATGTTTATAAAAAACGCAATTCTCGGAATAAATTGATTTTTCCCACGTAGTTCATAGACGAAATAGTCATCACATATTCGTATATTGTTGTAATGAAATGCAATAGAATATAATAGATATATTATATATATATATATATATATATATATATATATAT
>BMAW01117270.1:97294-138282 GCA_019974015.1 Nephila pilipes | reverse complement strand
TATATATATATATATATATATATATATATATATATTCATAAGAAATAAAAATATGCAATTGATTAATAAATTTATAAGTAAAGTTAGCGTTTTAATTGTTTCGCTTATGTGTATTAAAAAGTGTATTTAATTTACAAGAAACAATAAAGAAAAATGCGTAATGAGTAATACGAAGAGGTAATAATTTTTTTTTTATATATATATTTAAAAGAGGAAGATTCTTAGTGTAGTGAAGATATATTTAAATCACAGTTATTATTAACTTTCCTTATAAGGAATTTAGGGTCACGTAGGTGCGTGAGCCACCAATTTGGCTCCCTTATTACTGGATGTCATGTTATTTGGCATAAGAGACTATATTAATGTAGATATCAAAATATGAAAGGAGAATACGATATCATACCTATACACAGGACGTATAATCCATACCTTTAATATAATAGCTTACTTTTTGTCATTCTTTTGTAGCTTTTTAGCATTCTAGATATGCTCATGTTTTGATACTTAGAAATTCTTCATTAACTTATCAATTTTGTTTTTTCCAACTGATATCTTTCATTACTAGTTGCTAATATTGAAATGCGTAAATTAATATAAAAGACTAAAAAATGCAAGTTATATTATGAAGCTACGCTGTGCTTGACATTTCACCGGCTCAGACACGCAATATTTTTATATTTTTATTACATATTTTTATATTAGGTCAACCGGAAAGTTCTGTCCATTTATGAAGTGAAAGATAGTAACACATTTTTAATACATTTAATAGTATTTGTTAGGCAATATAATTTCCGTTGTTCCTAGGATTGGTCCATAAACATTTCAAGTGGGTGTCTCATGAGTAAAGAAAGAAAAATTTACTTAATCGAATTATCATATTCACATCTCTGTTTGCTCGGTAGGAAAACAAACCCATTTTGGACGGATGATAACTGGTGATGAAAAATTGAATATTTTCGAATACATCGTATGGTAAAGAACATTTGTAGCTTGGAGTATCTGTATTTTCCCCTCTAAATGGAGATTGAGCGTGAATGAGAGAACATCCAAGAAGTGGGGGGGACGGCCAATAACCAATACAATTAGAGTTTTTTAAACCTAACAAAAGCATCAATTAGGAGAGATATTCATAGCAAATGGATGGTTTAAACAAAGCACTGAAAAAAGCAAGGCGGGCGATGTTCAATGTGGAGCATATTATATTACACTAAGATATTGAGAAACCACATGCTGCTTTGGCGATTCGTCAAAAAAATCACAGCGCTAGGCTTGGAATTTCTGTCACATCCACCGTATTCTCCATACCTAATACCTACTAATTATCACTTCTCTACTTCCTTGTAACATTTTTTGACAGGAGAAAAAATTCAAAACTGAAGCATTCGTCAACCTAATACTACTTGAATTCTTCTCTTATAACAAGACATTTTTCAAACATGGGTTTTACAAATTATTATCTCGTTTGGGGAGGAATTTATAAAAAACAACGAAAAATATATTTCAGAATAAACATAATTAATGAAAAATGTGTTATTTTCTTTCACTTCATAAACGCACAGAGCTTTTCAGTAGACCTAATATAGTTATTAAAATATTTTATTATTCTTTCTAGCAATCACATGTTTCAACAAATGAATTAAACGTCAAAGCAGACAAAAAAATATTTGTTGAAATTAAACACATTTAAAGTGCAAATATTGCTCATTTTCCGAATAAAAATATACATAATAAAATATATCAGTTATATTCTATTGCATTTTATTACAATAACTCATTGAACATATTCATCAATAAGAAAGAGGATTATTTCATTGAAAGTACATACATCAAGGGAAAAAATAATGTCAATAAATTATCCTTCATATAAAAAAGTAGGTAATAAATAAATTTATAATTAACAAAGTAATCGAGTTATAAAATCATGCATAACATACAGTGTATGTTGCGCTGTATTCACAATGTTATGAATGTTTACATATGCATATGCACATGTTATGAATGCATACATACTGTGCAAAGACTTAGGAATGCATGCATACTGTGCTTTTTGCAAATATTATTTAATTCAGACGAAATTTAAAACTTGAAAAAATAAAACTTAAGGAAACTGAAATATTAAAATGATTGAAATTTTGCATTTTTTTTAAATTCTGCGATTAAAAATTAGAATACGGTTCGCTGATTCTATAGGTGTATTATTTAGGAGAATTTGATAAATAGAACATTTAAAAATAAGTTTTAAAATTATAAATCAAACTGCTACGCTAGGGAAATAATATTTCTATTTGTTTTTTTCCTAAAATGTTTTTTTTTACGATTATGGTTCGTCATTTGACAGAAATTGAAATTGACGAGGTCGTTATATTTAGCCCTCATGTTACATCTCAATGCGACGTTAATAATCACATCACTATGCACTTTCTTCAAAAACTTCTATATCGATAGAGCTGATATCTTTCACATTATTTCCTACGCAGTGAATATTATTTTTTTCTAATGAACGCTTACATACTTTAGATGAAGTGTAGTATTTGTATGAAAATTAAGAAAAAATTGAATCACAAAATAAGAAATTGTCAAGTTTTATTAAATTTTTAATCTATAATTATGTTTATTACATAGAATGATACGTTTAGAAATAATAAATTTTCAAAGTTATAAATGTAAAGGATATGACGCGAGACGTGCCTAAAAGTAAATTCGTGATTAATGAATATAAATACAGCTACTGGTTATTGATTTCTCGTGCATAATTTTATATTCATATAAATGGGATTTTCTTTGCATAAATAGATACATAATATTACAAATATCTCAATGTCAAAATATGGTATTCATTGTTTTAAATTTAAAAACGCGAGAATTATTTAAACATGGCAAGTTCTATTTTTCCCAGTCGAAGACGTCTCACTTACCGTAACCAACAATCATCCTCCTTTTCATGGAAAACTCCAGACCTTTCCTCCAAGAAACAATTGTCTTCTAAATAACAAATCGAAGTAGATAAAGCCTGACCGTTATCCGAGTGTCATCGAGGGGGAGCCGTAAAATCTCCATACGCGTCATAAAAATCTCAACAGCAGTCCGATAAAAGATATGGGAGCCCTCTTCGGTATCTCTTTTTTTATGTTTTTATGAACAGTTCGGGAAAGAAAGGGAGCCAATTGGGGTGAAAACTCCTCGAAGGTAAAGAGAGGTTACTCAGGTCCAAATAACGACATAATTAAAAGGGATCTTTTTAAGTGGTTCGGCAATTAAGCTGGGCAGGGCTGATTGCGCACTTTACTGTTCTTCCCACCCAATTACGTGACTTTCCAATCAAGGGTCGCCCCAGGGGTAGCTCTAGTTAGGAATTGCCGATAATTAAAGACGGTTTTGCTTAGAAAGACAGTGCGCCCCGATGCAGATTTCGCATGCAACTTACACTAACATGTCGCAGAATCTTTTCGGATCAAAATGAAAAGTGGATGTTTTGTGAAGTATCCTCGTGTGGTTAACAGGTGATTGAATTACCTAAAATAACGAATAATTCTTTGTAGGCACATATCTGTGATCCTGTCTCACAAAAAGAATAATTATTTTGAAAATTCGCGGTGGAATGAAAAAATAAGTCTTTCTGATTACCTCTACCGGATTCATCTTGAAACTTTCGAGGAAGACTATTTAAATTTTTCAAGGCATAAAATTGGAGTCACAATTCAAAATTAACGGGGTAAAAAGAATCCTTAAAAGGGTAGTGTATTAAAACTTTATGGAATCAAATTAATTGCGACCAGAGTCGGTTTGGAATATCGAAATCTGAGTTACCCGGAGAATGGAAAAAAAAAGATATTAAAGGAAACATAATCGCAGCTCTTTATGTAAGAAAAATAAAGAAAGATCAGAAAAAAAACATTTACTTTGTGAACAATAGAGCTTCTGCTTAAAGTTGAGGCGGTTCTCCATCATTATTCGGTTCTTGTGCCATATACCTCAGTCTAATATATTGATTAAAAACAACTTAACTCCATTTGAAGTCACGCAAGAATAAAACAGATTTTTTTTTATTTGTTATCACTGTAGAATCTCAACCAAACTCAAAATCTTAATTTATGATTTAAATAAGAAAGCTATCTTATCAGTTCCCTCGCCCTTAATATTCCAGAACTCTCTTCGATAGTAACTATGTTGCTTAATAATTTGAGTGGAACTCTCTTTCATCCACAAAACTGACAGAAGAATTTCAATCTGAATAAATAAGAATTATCTGACAGCAAGTCGTTATCTTTTATCCCCCTACGCTTTCTATGGACTACAAATCATTCATCAAAATCATATATATAAAATATTTATCATTATTTTTTACATGACTGCATATCATTTATCTAAATCATATATATATATATATATATAAATGTGTGTGTGCGTGTGCGTTTGTGCATCATTTATCTAAATCTTCATATAAAATTATTTCTAAATCACTTCACTTCAATTCTATCCTCAGCTTATTTACCTAATCGAGTTTCATTTTGGTTGAGAAGAAATTGCAATTTCATGCAAATCAAGTTAGTATAAAAACTCCGAGGTTAATGGGGACAAATCGCGATAGGCCAACATCGCAAAGTTATTTTATTGTATTTTCCATTTTGACGACATTTCTGTTAAGAAGTGTAACAAAGTATTTGTTGACTTCGCACAAATATTTTTTTATGTTCATCTTCCTTCTAATTCCTTTCAAACATTCATAGTAAAAAGAATACAGTACAAGAATACAATATTTTTTCAAAATGCAGGGATGGAACAAATAAATGTGAATATGGAAATTTGCAAATCGCTTTTTAAATTATGGTATACGATTACTTTCGAAAAAACTTTTTTTAAAAAAATATTTATACTTTCACCATATTTTTATATTTCAAAATGATAATATGATATGATAGTACATATGTCTCAAAATTATTCAAAAAGACCAAAAATACACTACATTTATTGAACACAGTTTAATAAAAATTAATAATTTTAAAGAGACATTTGGTGAAATTTGTTTCAAATGGAAAACACTCCATACAAAATTTTGCTGTATTAGTTTAAATTTAATTTTTGTAATACACATTTATGACATAGATGAATACAATAAAATAATACTAAAGAACTATGTTTGAATGCGAAATGTTATAGCTCATCTCGTGATGATTTCAGTTAATTTTTTAATTAAATTTATCTATACCATCGTACGAAACACCATTAAATTAAAAAGCGGCATTTTTAAAACTAAATTATTAGTTCACAGGTTTAACAATAGTGAAAATAATATACAATTCAAATTTTACATAGATATTTCAGGAACCTTTTATAAAATCCTGTTTTGATAGAGCAAAAAGTTTTAAATCTCGTTTTCTAAGAAAAGCATTTAAATCGGTACTTCCTGATTGGTTCACCGCTATGACGTAATTTTTAAATCGTTATAATTTCGTTCTGATTATGATAAAAACTAAAGCAGTTTTGAAAAGTGAATGAGTAGGATTTTTAAATAATTTCATGAATAAATTGTAAATTTTGGCCAAAAGTTATGTTTTAAACATTGTTTGTAACGTTCATGTGGAGAAGGGGTTGTTTGGAGACCCAAGTTATTGGGAACTGATTTTCAACGGGTTGTGTTTGATTTTAATAGATTCCTTTAGCGCATTATAATCAGTGAAATTAAATATGCTGAAGAACTTGAAAATAGAAACAGGTTTATTAATAAATAAAAGAGGTATAGGAGGGGATGGCCTTCATATGGCCTTTTAGAACATCAAATATATCCCATTACATAGTTCCAAATTTCACAAAAAAATATTTTGTAATTTTTATCATTATATTACTTTTATATAAATTTTAGAGTTTATGTAATGTTTTGTGCATATTTCCAGCTGCAATGAATTCTTTAACGCAACAGATATGCCTTAAAAAAGAAAAAAATAATTAATGCCAAGTTTAGATCATCTTCACTTTTTTTCAAATTAAGGGGACTCAGTACCATAAACTGGCATATTTTTTTAAATTTTATTTAGTAATATCTTTGAATAAGTAATTTTCTATTGCTCTGTCACTTTTTTGTATATATGAACTAGAAGTTGGAAGGATTGAAATCGAAAAATATAAACAAATAAATTTTAAGACATGATCAGGCCACTTTTTTAGAGATGTCAGTAATTTCAAGATTTTTTTTTATCGAAAACTAATTTTATATACTTTTTAAATCTTAATTGTATAATTTTCTGTTTGTCACTCATTACTTTTCCTTTTATCGACAAAAACTTTCATTACGAGTGATTTGCTGATGTCCCGTGTTTTGTTCACGGTGTATTTCTCGAGTTAATTCTAAATGCCAAAAATCTGGAATATCACCCTCTTCATACTATTAGTTTTTTTTTCAGAAAGTAATAATGGAATTGAGATTTGCATGTGAAGTTACGAAACTAGTTTCGTAGTTCTTTTGAAAATGTTTTTGAATAAACCATCTCTATTGTTCTAGCAACCGACTTGATTATTTTCTGTTTTGGTAACATTTTCGTTAACAAGTGTTAAATTTATCCCTCAGACACAAGATTTTTCAGTTTTTAATACTCTGGCAGTATAAGTGAATGATGTCTTTATTGAAAGAATGATATTAATTATATTTTCTATTAATAATTTCATAATTTGACTTCGCATTCATCATATATTTTCTTTTGATATTACATAAAGCAAAAAAAAATTAAAAATAGTTTTATTATAATTTTTATATATTTATTTTTACAATTTTCTTATTAGTCAGTTACATTAGTTTTTACAATTTTCTTATCAGTCTCATTACTAGTCAGAAAATATATAGACAAATTTTTAAAATGGCTTTTATAGACAAATATATTCTCAGTTTGTGTGTGTGTTTTTCAATATATCATTGCATTAAAAATCAATCCCATAGCATGAATATTTACCAATCACTTCGATTTTTTTCTGTGTGTTATATATATAAGGCATACAACTGAAATAGAATTTCATTTTTTTATTAAAATAAAATAAATACTTTGTTTCTTTAAAAAAATTAATATATCAGATATCGGGGTTTTACTTAAATTTAGGATGCACTTCAACTAACTTATTTTTTTTCCAAATTAAATAAGGTATTTAAAAGTTGATTCCTAATTTTGCTTAATACATCATTAAAAATTTTATAAAAAAAATTCACGGTAATGACAGTAGGAATAAAATTTTGAAATTTTCCTCTTTTTTTCCTTCTTTTGAAAATTTTAGTTTTAAAGTTGCACCAAGTATGTGTCCAAAATTTCATCTCAAACCATCTTCTGAAATAGAAATACATTATAGCGTGTTAAGATATAATTTTTACATGCGTAAGTAGAGTAATTTGCTAAAAGCGCACCGAATTACTTTAAAAGCAACATATTCAGATTTCAACAATGAAATATCAGAACACTTATGTATCGATTTATCTTAGGGTAAAAAAATCACATTTGTGAACATAAATAATGACGTCTGAGCAATCAATAATTAATAGCAAAGTCAGTATTCACATTTGAAAACCATTTACTTTCTTTTAGATACATCTTGTAAAAAAACCTTTTTATAACTTCAAAATTCTAAAGGGTACATATAAACACATCAATCTATATACTGAGCATTATTATGATCTTAAAAAAATAAATTTAAAAAATTTAGTTTTTATAAAATTTTATTAAAATTTCTTAAAACCTTTAGGTAAATATTAAGTAGTACTTAAAATGTTTGAGTGTTTATGATAATATTCTCATTGTACAGGAAATAGCTACGTTTTCATAATGGTCAAAATATCAGCGAAAAATATAAAGTAGGTTTCGCGCGAGGAATGAACTAGAATCTTAAAAAACAAATTTTGAGAAAACAGCAAAGGCATATATTTTTCTCAACGATGTGGTATTTTAAAATTCAACGTCCTCGGATCCTGAACTCGACGGAAGCAACGCCGGCTTTGAGTTTGCGACCATGTACAATCAGTTACTGCGGCCAACTTATTTTTTAAACGATTGACAGAGACCAAAAGAGTCAGCAATCTATGTTCTGAGTAACATTCTTTCAAACCGAATAAATATTTCGTAATTATAAACATTCACTTTTTTTTCAATCAAAATATGCATCATTAATTACATTTTTTTTCTAGCATTCCTGCCATGTATATGTTGAATTAGAATTTCAGAATTTTTAAATTACGTACGTAAAATAGGAATGAGTAGAAAATTATCTTTACTCTTGAAAAGAGCATACTTGAAGTTTAATGAATGTAATCACGGTAAATTTAAAATGAGTTATTCAGATTTCATAGGAACACAGTGAAAGGGTTAAAAACTTCAACGTTAAAAACAAATCCCCGTTATGGGCAAGTGCTTATGGGAAACACAGTTGCAACAAAGAGATATCGTTCTATTTTAGAATCGTGAAGTGACAGTTCTAATAAATTTAAATTCGATGTATAGTAATGTGCACATCGATAGCCACTTTCAAATTGCTTAATATGAAACTTTTATTTACATTTTATACATTTATGATTTGAAAAAACTAAACATTAACTGGACTCCAAATCTTAGTAATTTAATTTCTAGTAAAAGTTCTTTTGTTCTTCTTATCAAATATATTGAAGATATTTATAATCCGTCTTAGTTTTTGTTTGTACATTGTTTAGTCACATGTTTTTTGTTGTTGTTGTTTTTCTTTACTGTAATATACTGTTTTATACTTACTTCTGTAAGCCCTGTATGATACTTAGTGGTACACAGGTACATTGTTTATTGTTCAGTAAAAGAAAAAAATCAAACAAAAGGGAGATAGCTCCACCCGGCCATACCATCTAGCTTCAAAACCTGCCTACTAGATGTTTTTGTTTACCAGTTTCTTTTCAAGTAGGGGTGCTGCTATCGATCTATGACGTCATTTATTCACAACAGTATCAAATAATCACTAATGTGGTGTGAGGTTCTATCAACAAGTTTTAAAAATTTGCGAAACAGGATTAAAAATGTGTTCGTTATGTCAGTAATTGTTCATTAGAGACTATTTCCGATCGCCTCTAAACATTTCCGATTGTCACTGATTGTTTGAACCAAACAATATCAAGGTGCAAACAGTGATAAGTACAGTGACAAGTCCCAGGACTAAAAAAAGTAATAATCTAATTCGTTATAGAAATTTCTGTGAGTATGCATGAAAATTGAAATGGTGGTACGGTTATATGAAACAAACTGTGAAAAGAAGACTGCTCCCCAAATACCTGACAGTTGATTTTTATGATATTTTGAACTTAATGTGTAGTGAAAGAAATTAATGTTTAAATATGATATTGGTAACTAAAATGTTAGTTTAGTGACAGTCATTTATATACTAATTTTAATAAATTTCATGTTATTTTTTGATACAACAGATTTTAGTTTCACCCTGATATTTATTCTAACATGTCCCATGTAATATATTAAAAAATATAAGTAGATATTTCGAAAAATTATTAATACGCTTGAATTGTAGACGTGAAATGTAAGCATATAGCTTAGAAAAGTGTGATAGTACTGCAATTTAAATTGGGAAAGCATCAAATATACTTATGACATATTACACACTCATTTAGCGATACATTTATGTCCCCATAAGTTCAAGAAACAAATTTAGCGCACAGAAAGTGTACAATTTATTTTCTACATTTCTACTCTGGCTGCTTTTCTTTTCATTTATTTTTTTCAATATCTACATCTCTCAAAATTGCTTCTGAAACAGAAAATTGAAAACACAATCTTCATTTTATTTTTTTCACTTTCAAAGATTTACACTCTGAAAATTTTCTACTTTGTGACGGATCACGAGAAAATTATATTTCCCACCTTTTCATTTTTTCCAGCACCCCTTCCTTCTCTTCAAACGATATATGTTTCGACAGTCGTCTGCAGCTTTTCCACGAGACGGATCAACGATCCAATGAGATCCTTTGAATACGAACCCATCAATGTGACGACCAGGCACTTTGGGTGACGACACATTTACGAGGTGATTCGATAGCACACCCTTCTACGCCCCCTTTGACCCTTTAAAGAAAGTATGTTACTCTCCCCGTCCTTTCTTCAGATGGGAGGGGGGGGGAGAAGGATTTTATATATCTAAGCCCCCTTACCGTATCTTTTTTATGTATTAAAGTCTCACCTCTACAAACCACTATCGACAAGGCTTATCCTCCCCCTCCCATTTCATTTTCGAATGTCTCTTTGACATCTTATGGGGAGGGGGATAGAAATATATCGAACTCTAAATGGATCATAAAGAAAGTGGGTGGTGGGATTATATTAAAGAGTTAGAACGTGAATCTTTTATACCGATGGGAAAATTGTACGTGTATCGAAGAAAAATACATAAAAAAAATGTCTTTCTTTTGATAAATATTTCGCCATGATGATGCATTAATCTTTTAAATGGACCTTGACATTCCTAAATACGAGATACGTAACGAGTAGTTGGTTTTGAATCTAGAAGCACGTTATTGATTACTTGGAAAATTTCAAATGTGGAAAACTGTTCGAGAGGTAAAATGTGTTGAATAAAACAGGATCATTTGTCAAACATTCTTTTCACCATTACGTAAGAAGTTTGATGACAAATCATTGAAAACTTTCATTAAATTCGCTTAAATTCCTATTCACACATTCTTTACAAAATACTAGAGTATATTGTATTGCTTCAGATGTTCATGAAAAATGGTTATCAGTTTGGTATTTCAAATATCTTTGCTTCATAATAAATAAGATGAGAATAAAAATAAATATTTGTTAATGTAGATTGTTTTATAAATAAAAATTCTACATTGCAAAAGAATATTTTTAAAATTTATTTAAAAAAGTTATGCGCGTGTGTGAATAATGATTTATATTTTGTTAAGTTTGTAATTTATCTGTTGAATTTAAAATAAGTACAAAAGATTTTCGCAATTATAAATGTAAAACTGATTTCAAACGTTAAGTCTATATTTCGCAAAAACAACCCCAAAAGACTGATAAATGTACTTGAAATTAGGCACTGAACACAGCAGCGAAACACATTCAGTTTTTTTAAAATAAGACAGTGAGAAACAAAGCAGATAAATTAATACATGCCATCAGTTAACAGAAAAGTGTCAAAAAATATTTTTTGTCTGTATTTTTCAAAAGAAATAAGAATAAATTAATTTTTTATAAGCAACAACCATTAGGTAAGAAAATTGTTTCGTTTCCCATTTTGTCTCTGTGTAACTTTTACATAATACTTATTCATACAAAACAAATCAATTTAACTGATATAATATTAGCCATATTTATTAAATTTTTAATAATTTAAAACAGTTATGTCAAATGGGGGCTGAAACCAAACTAAATTTTCCTTAAGTTTTATTTTTAAAAAAAATTAAATGTTTATTTGCATGCCCATTCCTTTTAAGTAAGCAATTCCTTTCGTCATAGTATAGAAAACGTCGATTGTCGTAGTCATGTACATTAGTTTAATTCTTGTATACATACTTTTCGAAAGTTGTATATAGTTTTCTTATTTTTGGAAAGTAGTATTTAGTCTTCCTCGCGATTTCTCTTTAAAAAAAATATTGAATATTTTTGTTAAAAAAATAGCATTGTTTCTAATTCCTCGTGTCCCAAACAAGATTAGACAAAGTTCATCATATTACTCTCTCCCTCATAAACTCCAGCTCTTTTTAAGAGTGTACATACAAATATGATTTGTCCAGTCACATTCAAGCCAAAATATGATCCAGTGACTTGTTTTTTTAATGCGTCTGATGATAAATTGGCTAAAAAGGAGCACCGCAGATCTTACTAATTCTGTTGGTGTACTCACAATCGGCGAAATCGCTACTCAAGTTAAGATGTCAAGAATTACATTAAGGCGCTTGCCTGATTGGAACAGGAGGAACAGCCGAGGGGCATTGTTAGATTTCCATGGAAGCGGAGACGAACAGACTACTCTTGGCAGATAAATTAGTGGCCATATAAAATCACTAACATTCCTTCTCAGCTCTAAGATTTACACAATTTTTTCTAAAAGTATGTAAAAAAAATCATAAACATAGTTTAATCAGCATATGCGTAGCAGCTTGAAATGTTATATTTTCTAATTATCTTACAACAGCATAAATAACATTTAATAAAACAATAAAAAGTATTTTTAAGTGAAATTTCACTCGCGGTTTATTGGGGAGTTCTTATCTGTTTCTTTTAATAAACGCAACTATTCCTAATGATGTTTTTCGATGAATTTTTTTTTTTGACCACCCAACGGTAATAAATTAAATTCCCAATCTTTCAAACACTTTTTTTTTCTTTTGCCTGAAGAATTTTTTAATTGCCAAGTGGGTAGATCCCTCAAACATACCTAGAAGCCAGTAGCATCACATTTCGGCAAATTCAGGATTTACAGCTTTAAAAAAAAAAAGCAACCGTGGCTAATTCCCTCGAAGAAACCCCTTCTTGACGAGTTTCCAGTCAGCATCGAAACAGCGACGATATGCACTCTGTTCTGAACAATTAAAAAGAGGCGTGGAGAAAGCCAGACTTCGCAGTGAAATCCTCTCTCCACGTATGAACCGACCGCAAACCGCGGAACACTGCTTAATTACGGAAGAATAATTAGCATTTCCCCCTTCTGCAAAACTTGGGCTCGCTGTTAGGCGGCTTCCAGTCATAATTTTAATTAGGATTTTCCGCACCACCCTCTCCGGAGGCCCTTTCGAATTTCTACTTTACTCTACCCCCTTTAACGTTTCTTTCGTCAAGGGGTTGTAAGACACAACTTTGTATCAAAAATTTCGAATCCAACAAAGCGGTTAATTTAGAGGGAGAACTTGAAAAATCTCTCCAGTCTCTCTAATATCAAATGTTGCACATTTGGCTTTCGAATAAAGAGGAAAAAAAAAGTACTTTAGATGATGTTTATGCTTCGCCATTAAAATACTTCGCATGTCTCTGAGAAAGAAGGCGCCGTGGGATTTATCATTCGAGAATGAACTTAGATAAGGATTAAGACGAGAGAGTATTCTAGAATCTGCTTCGAACGAAGCGTAATAAGACAGAGTCTTCTCTGTGAAAAGAAACGGAAATCCTGTTCATACAAGAGCAAAGCGAATAGTATATTCTTTTTATCTTCTAACAGCGCAATTTCCTTAAACACTACAGTAAAAAGTATGTTTCAATGCCTGCCACATTATTCTTATCAAATGTGTTGATTATTCCTCAAATAAATGAGTAGCATTACCTCCTAGTGTAGTTTGTAACATGATAATTACTTGGGGAAAGATTACTGATCATGATGAAAAAACAATTACGCAAAGGAAAAAATCATTTTGTGCATCACTGGAATGTACACATTGAATACTTTTGAATAACATTCATTCTATAGCATCATGTAAGCTTCGGTTGACGATTCTCATTAAAACCAAGACTCGAACCCTCGATTTCACCTGAATAGCGAGTCATGGATATCGCGACAATTAACTCTAGGATACAAGTTACATTACATAAAATTGTATTAAAAGAAGGAAAAATAGCATTTAAATATTTGTGGTTTTGAGAAAAAAAATCTTTAAACGCTTATTGTGACAAATGTATACTTTTCTCTATCAGGTTTGCTTTTATCCTAATAAAAATTGTTCTCTAGCTGTAAGGCGGCAATTAGCAAAGAATCATATAACTTTCAAGCAAAGACAGGTACTGTGAAGAACACTTGAATTGGTTTTTTTTATTTTCTTCATTTTCATATAAATCACCCTTAAGGATATTGAGGTTTAGTGAACATTCTCATCTTTCATTCTTGTAAACTAATATGGAAACATGGAGTTCACAAGGCAAGTCAGACACCGAGCATTCAAGTAAGTGAGTGAGATTGAGTGTATAGGTTATTGGCTCAAGGGCCAGATGTGGCTATGCTGCGCCCAAACAAGATTTAACTGTGTTCTAGAAGTGAAAAAATTGAAGAAGAGTCAAAAATTAGTTGGCAAGAAGGAGAGTTGAGACGGATCTCTAAGGTATTCCGGGAGAACGTAACCCGTGTTTGCCAAAGACAGTAAACCCTATAGGAAACCCTTAGTGTAAGGGATGGTTGCAATGGTGTAGTGATTAGCGAATCTGACTGCGAGCAGTGCTGATCCAGATTCGATTCCTGACGGCTACGGCTTGGATAGCTGGTCATGGATCCACTGAGCCTTTCAACGCTGAAAGTGGACAAATGAGTGCCAAGTTCACTTAAAATGCTAATTGAGGATCTAGTGCCATGTTAGCCATTTGGCCTAGGCACTAACTAGTAATTAGTGCCCCAATCCAAAAGCTACTGAATGAAGATGGTTGCACCCTGATGGGTCTTCTTAGGCCCGGGCTGACAGTAACGGACCCGTGTCTATTTACGTCGGTCATCGGAGCTCTTGGACAATATTTCCCAGGATTATCTACTGGTCTATTCTCCTTAAATTGTCACCAGAAGTTGCACACAATGTTGACTCTACATTGCAGTTTCTAACAATATGCACCTGAAACTACTCTATTTCCTACCTCCCAACAATACCCCCCCTTATTCCGTTTCCAAACGCTGGGGAGAGGGGGGGGTATTGACTTTAAATATTTGCTTTTGAACTTCACCGATTATTGCAGAAAGCCTCACGAAAACAGCTTTTGCGCGTGAATGCAAGTAACGCGGAAATTGGCATGTGTGCTGAAAAAATAACATCTACTTAATATTGCATTAACTTAAATGTTATTGACTCCATTTTATAATATTATAACCAATTATAATGTTATAAAAAGGAATGATTATAATTGAATTGACATTGTTTGTAAAACTAATAAAAAAACTGATTCAAAATACAAAATTATAGCAGTTTAAATTGTAAATCCGTATATAATTGTTACAGCATAATTACGTATGTGATAAATAAAAAAGTATTTATACATGAAGGATACCATATTTTAAAAGTGCTTGGTTACGATTCAACTATTCATATTATTTTCAGATAATTTAGAATAACTACAATATTAGAATAAATATTGGGCCTCTATTTTTACATATTAGAATCTAGGAATGGACGCATAACAATATTTATAAAACAAAAATCTTCTATATTTTGAAATACAAAATAAGTTTAATCAAAACATAAAGGAAAAAACAACTCAAATCGTTCACAATTTAAAAGTATATCTTTAAAGAGCAAAAAATAGTCTTAAAGTTACATCACAAGAATACAAACAAACATCAGAAATAAGCGAATTACATTTTATCAACACAATTAAACGAGGAATAGACAAAAGATACATGAAAATATAATAAAGATTACTTCTTGCCTAATGTACATAATTGAATAATGTATAAGAAATATGCTATTAATAAATATATTAAACGATGTACGAGATGCACTTATAAAATATTTACAAGATGCACACAGCTACCATATAAGCAAATCAGTAGAGAACACGTGGTCTGTTTTGATCAATGAGATTCAATCGTCTAATGCAGGTTAGGAAACTCGCAGTTAAGTAACCAGAGTTTAAAACACGATGGTTATATGAAGTTGAAACAGGCGGTTTACTTTTTTATAACCTCGGTTTTATAGTCCGGTCCAGTAAATGTTGAATGCAATCGTTAATATACAGTCCACACGCGCGAGCACGATTATAAAATTTACACTAAAACGCTGCATTTTTGTTGGAAAGTATTACTTTTTTCTTTCGTTCAGTAGATTTCGAGACATTTGTATAACACGTTGACTGCCACGGTTAATTTTCGAGATTCCGGCGGAAAAGGCCAATTTAATTTAATCATATTACATTATTAAAAAATACAGTTACCAAAACATTGCACATAATATTCATCAAAAAGCATAGAGAATGTGTAGAATCATTATTTACAGAGAATCCCACCTACCGAAAACTAAACAGCGTCAGACAAAGCCATGCCCATTTGTACCCAAACAGAAAAATGCAGAGAAGCGCCTTATTTCTGTCCAATCTGTGAAGAGCAGACAATCCTTCATTTATATATTTTTGTGTATGTGTGTGTGTGTATGTTCATTTATTCATGAATTATATGTTTACGTACTCCATCCTTATTTTTGTTGTTCTCTTCCCAGATAGTATATATTAATATATTCACTAATATTCTTTCAAATTTAATCGTAGCTGCGTGAATATGACAAGTAAACAAACTACGAGATAAATCATAGATGGTGTCCTAGCTAAGAACGTAAACTATGAATTGTCTCGTAGTTGGCAGAGAACGAGTTAAATATGCAAATTGACTTAATTTTGAGTTCTGATGTACATGCTAATAAATGTTTGCAAAATTTGAAATATTGATTTGTTTTAAAAAGCTCCGTTAAAAAGAATATTTTTTTTATTATAGGTTTGAATGCCATGTCCGGCATTTTGAATCTTAATGCGATGCTGGTTGGTTTCATTTGTTGAACATTATTCAAGAAATATTGTGGAAATTTTCATAGAAAAGGCTACATGACTTTTCAACCATAATAATTTTCAAGATAGTTTATCCTTTTATTCCATCAGAGCAGCAGCTGGAATATTTCGTTTTCGAAACGATAAAGAAGGATTTTTGAATTTAAACTTCTGATGAATAATGTGAATGATTTAGTCTTGCTGGGAGTTTTTTCGGAGCAAATCAAAAGGAGAAAAAAAGGAAGCCACCGAAGAATGTTTGAGAGGAAGCGTCTTTGTAAGAATACGAATTGCTCAACTTGAAATACTGACATTTTCTTATTTACGTTTGTCTGTGTGGCATTAAAAAGAAAATTTTTAGAATAAAATTTTAAAATAGGGAGGAAGATAAAACTTTGGGCTTGTATATGGAACTATTACATATATCCTTCCTAGGTTTATTTATATTTCTTTCACATGTATTATTCAAGCAGGATAACACAAAAGTACACCAAAATAAACTTTCCGGGCTGTTAAGCAATCAATTAGAACACAAAAAAAGTTTGATTTTAATGATATTCACATATATACACAAATAATTTAAAAGCCATATTACTTAAGTATATATACTCAAAAATTCACAAATTATTTATAGAAATTTCTGTAGAAGACCAGGAAGTTTCCTGGAAAGACTGCAATATCTCAGTAATTACTTTTTTCCAGATTCGAAATCTGAGGTATTTAAGTTCCTGCGACTCTCTTCTATAACAACGCCAGAAGTTCATGTGCCTTACTGAACAAGCCAGGCATTTTTTCGTCTAGTTGGTAGGAGCGCATCAAAAAGCGACCGGACAACTTTCCTTCAGATCCACTGGACCAGGGTTTGAAATAACAGATCCCAACAACTAAGGTCATTATCCTCCACGGGATAAGGGTAGAGTAATAACATTACTCGATGTTTCGGAGAAAATATCCAGCGCTGAAGTCGTAACTCAGGACTTAAACACTAGATGGTAGCACAGATGGTATAACTAAGACAACTGCACATAAATCACGACAAGACATATTCCGGCTCTGACGCACGTGTCAACGAGATCCGCCACTCTACACGAGACAGCCGATGACTCAAATGGAAACTGCCCCAAGAAAATCTCAATTCAACAAGGTGGGGATGTTTTTCATTTTCAGTAATGGCTAAAAAAGAAACAAAAACAAATGTTTCTCATCGCATCATCATAATGATAATGGAAGGGGAGTATGCAGCGGCTCTCTGCAACAATAGAGCCAGAAGTTAAAATGCCTTATTAACTACCCTGAACAGGGCATCCTTTTTAGCCTTGTTGGTAAAGGCATAACAAAAAGTGACCTATCAACATCCTTCGTACCCATTGAACCAGGGTTCGAAACACCACTGCCGTATCAAGGTCACCAATTCTCCTACTTTCACGGGGAAGAAAACATTCCCTGATGCTTCGCCGAAAATGCCCTACGTCGAAAAGTCAAGACCCTATTACAGATCCAGTTAGCAAAAGAACCCTCATGTGAAGTACGAGAGTGATCTGAAAAGTTTCCGACCTAACAAAGATACAAGAATTTTTTTCTTTAAATTTATTTTTATTTTTCTGCATAGTCTCCTTGTAAGACTACACACTTCTCCCAGCGATGCTGCCATTTCTTTTACCCGTCCAAATAGTACTCGGCTTCTTTGTCTACAAAATAATTATTTTCAAAGGTGATGACCTCCTTATTTGACCAAAATCTCTGTCCTCCGAGAGGAATTTTTAGATTAGGGAACAAAAAGAATCGCTTGGGGCTAGATCTGATGAGTAAGGAGGGTGGTCAAGCAGTTCAAACCGTAATTCGCGTATTTTCGCCATGGCAAACGCTGAGGTAGGACATGGTGCATTGTCTTGGGGAAAACAGAATTCTTTTTTTCTGTAAATGTGGTCGTTATTCTGCGATTTCCGGTTCCAGTATGTCAAGTAATGATGCAGAGTGTGCTCTTGTAATGCTTTTGTAATGCATGCTATGTAATAATCGCCATCACTTTTCCCACCCTAGAAAAAAGTTTTTCCTTTTTTTTTAGCCAATTTCCCCTTCGCATTTCACTGTTTTGACAATATATTTGTTTCGAGCATGTAATGGTGTATCCAAATTTCATCTACAGTAGTTAATCGGTGCCAAAACTCTGATTTATTATGCCTAAACGGTGTGAACAGAGTGTTGGTGTATTCGAACACGTTTTTGGTCTAATGTGAGCAAACACAGCACCTAACGCGCGGTCAGCTTACTCAGGCCTCAATCTTGAATCAATATGTGACAAATACGTTCTTTGGACTTATTCATATCCTCTGCAGTCTATTTCACTTTAATTCGACTGTCATCTAGCACAATTTGGTGAACTTGAGCGTTGATATCGTCACTGGTTGCAGTTTTCAAACGTTCCTAACTTTCGTCGTTTCCAAGCGATTGTCAAACAACAACTGAGAATCAAAAATGGCTTAAATTCGGGTGAGTATCTATCAAAAGATGTGCAACCTATTACCTAAGTTTTAATGACGAGTGCTACTATTTTCAAGTTAAGGTCGGAAACTTTTCCGACAACCTTTGAATTGGGGCTGGTTGCACGTAAAACGAATTCAGTCTGAAGTCTGGTGGTAGAAAGAGGAAATTTCAGTGAATGAGATACGGGGGTTGTACAAAGAGTAAGAGTGTTCAATTTCTTAAAAAGTGAAAGTCTTGTATATTTTTGAAAAATTTACAGATTCATATGCGAACATCAAACACTATTTTTCAACATTGTCATTTTTCTACACTTTGTGAGCCACAGAATGAGCTTTCTTATATTTTTCCTCCGCTTATTTGGCCTATTGCTTCATGCCATTCTAGACCGCAGCAATGATCGATAATTTTTTTCTACCTTAAAATGATTTCAGAGAAATGAAAAGAGGGAATTTGGAAGATGCCAAATCAGAGCTGTAAGAGGGATGGTTGAGTATGTCCCGGTCAAATGAGTAGAAGATTGTTTTGGGGCATTGACTGCGTGAGACGATATTGTTCTTGAAGCAAAAACTTTCTCTTCGTTCATATTCTCCTTCTTTTGCTCTGTACCATTCAACATAATTATTTAAGAATTTCTCAGCACCAGAAGGCATTGATTGTTTCCTTCGGGCAAAAAAATCAATGAGAAGAGAATCCTTTTACGAACCCAAATAACCAAATGTTAAGATACGACTTCTGCTGCTTTTAATTTACAAAAAGTAATGATCATTTAAACTTGATATATAAAATAAACTCGTGTTTCCTTGTAGAAGTCGTCTCTATATCCTTAACACGTCATGAAAAGGAATTTTCAGCCTATGGAGACAAATGAAAGTGCATTCAATTCCCAAGACTTAGATCTATAACGCGGTGCAGCCGACTCTTGAATTATTTTTTTTTTTAATTTTTCTGTATCAGATACTCAGTGCTCTTATTTTCTGGATATACCCTGGTATCTGATGAATTGTCATCATATGATGGATATTTGAAATTACAAAATCATTCATCAATAACTCTTATACAGTTTTTAAATGGATGTTAACTTTAACCTACCATATAACATCGTTTATAAAATGTTTAATTTTGATGTGTGCGCGATTGGGATGTGATTGTTTATTAACGTTGTTGTGAGAAGCGACACGAAGGCTTTTGATTACGGAACTTGTCATTTTGTAGACTTGGGACCTCGACCAGATTTAATGTGCGTGAGCCCCACCACATAGTAGATCTTTAATAGCATAGGTATCGAACTCTCGACTCGACGAAAATTACGCTGCCTGCGAGCTCACCACTATAGCCACTTAACTACTACTGCCATGTTTTATTTCAAAATTACACAAAGGTACGAGAAATGCGAAGCTTAAAGGCGACTTATTTTTAATCCACGTTTAAGTGACTTGGAGACTTATTTCCATTTCATGTGAAGCAGAATGCAATGCTTCATATCATTGAATTTCTTTTCAGAATTAGGACTATAAAACATTATTTCTATTTGGACATCATTGGCAAAAAGCTTGTGATCATGACAACCTTGCTAACAAAACCGAATACAAATATCTATTCGAATGGATTATAAATTTAACTCTTTATTTTTACATACACTCTTTTATTGAAAATCAGAAATAGTATACATTAAATCTAACAAACTGTGGTTATTTCCAAATGGTCTGAATTCATGCTAAACTTGCACACAACCCTCGCTAGTTGGCGAGATTTAGATTTTATCCACCATGGTTTTCGGCAACTTCGCTGGAATATGACATCCACAAAAATGAACACACAGAGAGAAAGAGAGCTCGAGTTCCAACATTCAAACCTATTATGCAAAAAAATATCAATTAAATTTTTCGAAAATTTCGAAATAATCGATCCCTTCAGAAAGTAGAAAATTGTAATCTTGGACCAAATATTATGACCACAAAACATCCTTAAAAGCAGTGAACTCTTATTTCGCACTCAAAACTTTATACCATATCTGGTAGAAATTGTAGTGGGGAAACTTCTCCAATAAAAGGAGACCTGTAAGCTATTCAAAAAGCGAGCTATCATGTTTACATTTCTAAATGAAAATTCTACTCACACACAGAAAATTTTCCAAAATCGACTTTTCCACCATTCCAATGCATAGCTCCCCAACTTGTTGCTAGTGCCAGTTGCCTGATATGTGTCCAATCACTCCCACAACAGTAAGCCACCAATGTTGTGCTGGTTGAGGCTCTGAAATTAAGCGATTTGGTGCAGAAAGTGAAAACTTGATAGTTTTGAATTCGATGACTTAACGAGAATTTTCTTAAAAATTAAATAACCTGTAATTTTAATTTATAAAAAAAGCTAGCACTTAAAACTTAATATTTCATTGTTTGAACTTAAATTCTGGACAAAATAAGGACAGAAATCATGTTGAACAGCCTAGAATGATACGAAGATTAAATACGTCCGACTCAAGTGCTCCAGCCAAGCTGTCAAACCATCAGAGGAAGCATCAGCCTTTTCTTAAAGTACTCTTACTTCTTAAAATCCTTTTTTCTTTTTAATTTACATTTTTTTTTCTTTGTTAAACTTTATCTTTTATTTTCTCAAAATAACTCTTAAATTTTTATTAAAAAAATTTTGTGTAACACTAAGGTTCCGGGCTACTCAAATTTGTGTGCTCTGTTTCTTACCATGCTGTTGTATTGCGATATTCAGGCTCCTGAAGGGTCAAGACTGTCATAAACTGTGTAAAAGTGTTAAACATCAACGCATTCTCTGATTTTCTACGAATTCAACTAAGTTGGTGCGAGCCACTATGTTTTTACTGAGTTATGTTTAGTTGATTAAGAAATTGTTATATTATTTGTAGGATATCATGCGTGGTGATTGTTTATAACCCCGTCATCTATGCAAGAAGTTGTACAATCTTTAATGCATTCCATATGAGGAACTTTGGAGTCAAGCTCCAGTGTTGAAAGTTAAGAATAAGGAGAATGTCAGTGCAGCCACCTGTTGCATAACGTTGATGCAAATTTAATATAACAACCGCTCAATCCCAGTAGTTTGGACCCAGGGTTACTAAATCTAGAGTTAATTGAATAACGAGTTAGAGTAAAAATCAAATTGAACGATATAATTTTCTGCAAAATATTTGCACTCTTTTGATATCATTTTTAATTATTACGGAAATCACTTACTTAAGAAATACATTCTTAAAGATTTCTTCAATCATATTGGTTGAGCGTACAGTTAATCTAACTATCTTGAAATAATAACTTAACAAAAAAATCAAAACTGAAACAACCGCTTGACTAGAAATGGTGATTCATATCCAATACAAACATTATTATCCAAAAAAAGAAAAAGAAAATGTATTAAAAGGGTGGACTCTCTATTAGCCCAAAATTTTCAATGGATGCCCCTTAAACAGAATCTTTTGTTCAAATAATTTTAGTCGCATTTTTATATTTATCTTTTGTAACGAAAGTCACTGTCTACACTTTATAATCAGGGGAGTTGTGGTTTCATGAAAGATTGTTACTCAGCCCCCTCCCCAAACTTCTGATTTGATCGTTTTCAGGTGCTCGAACTCTATTTGATTTATTTCTCTTTCTCATTCAGAGTATAAGTCTGTTATTATAAATAGAAATTCAAAGCCATGTTCATCCCTAGTAAATATAATTGAAAAACAGGTATTAATATCTGGTTTTAACAGTAGATCTTGATATCATCTGATAATATAATAATTTGAATCTCATAAAAAAAAGAAGCCGCTGTAAAAACGCCAGTTAAAGGGGTCTAACAGTATTTCTTAAGCTGAAATGTGTTCCATTATTATTGCCGTATATTTCCATGGATGAACTTCAGATAAGATGAGGTATAAGTTTTTGTCAAAGTCTTATAGTTTTAGTACATATGTGCCCTAGAAGACGATCCCGAAACTGTCAAAGGCATATGAATTTAGTTTAGATCAGTGATTCTCATCTGGGACAAATTTTATTTTTTTGCTCCTAACAGCACTGCTTATAGAAGCACGAGCCGATTCACAGACTCACATGTAATTCTTATAACTTTACTAGCCACTGTAGCCTATAGGTCATCGTCACAAACTCGTGGTCGATGTTGTTTCATCGAGTCGTCTGAGATTCCTGAAACCACTAATCATCTGAAGTGTAGCGAGACTGATGCACGTTAAGTCTGTGGAGGCCCCAAGTCCTCCCGTTGGTGGAAGTAAGTAGATGGATGTGTCATCTCAGGCCTTCTCTTCGTGACTTGATCGGGGTTCAAAATTACAAGGTCCGTCTCCAATAGACCTCATGTTGTGACATTAGTAAAACAATCAATCAATCCTCCTAACAGGCTCATTTACTTGCCTCTGGCAGCACTGCTTTTCGAAGCATTTGATGAAACACGTGACGAACGAATCAAACTCACTTGTACCTCTAACATATATGTAACATATCCTCCCAAAAGAGGGTAGTATGTTTAATGCATGGATAGCACTGCGAGTGATTTGTTGTAGAATACTAATGACGAAATAGAAATCGACTCGCTAGGTAGAGAATAGGACATATATGTGACGAGCTTCTCAACAACGAAAGTGAGGATGAACTCTTTGTTATAAATAATAAATAGGATGGTTTTGCAGTATTTTAAATACATTAGGGACAGGTTTCTTTTATTATGCAATAGTTTTAGTTTATATAAATTTAAATAAAACTTTGTTTTTATTTTTATCCCTATAAAATGACCTTGGATTTTGGGGGAACCTATTTTATGATTCAGCTATCGCCATATCTCCGGAAAATATGCGATAATTGCCATTGTCAACAAGGCTTTATGCTGTTTTACATTTGAACTTTTCGTAAGTTATCTCCATGAATTGTCTCACGAAATAACTTTTTTAAATAATCTCGCACGATCAGTTCCCTCGAATGATAAAGAATTAAAATTTCCTTTCCATTTTTATCCCTCCTTCAGCGTCGAAACTTCAATCTTGTTATGATCCATAATGCTCGTTGTGTGAATGGTTTTTGCTTCCCTTCTAGGAAGCATACGAAATGACTCATTTGCGTTTCGCGAACGCCGAAACTATAACATTAGCATACGCGATTTGAATAAAGATATTAAATGTGTCGGTCGCTTCGCCCACAGCGCTTCTGGGTTGGAAAAGATTTTCATTATCACTTGACACCTCTCGCGAGAGAACAGATTTCAGACAAATTTTTTGATTAGGAGATTTTTCACAAATAAAACATTCCGCATCTTGCCTGGCTCTAAAAGTTATCTCTTTTGCATATGTAAGTTGGCTATGATCCTTTTAGTCTCAAATAGAAAATACATAAATAACGCCGTTCCAGTTTGAAGGTAACGGAGGCAAGGAAAAATGATCTGATTTCATGACAAGTAATTCTCGTTTTTTATAAGAAATTAAAAGAAACGTGAGTTTCATATTTTCACATTGAGATATCTGCCTATTTATATGAAAAAACCAGTTCGAATAAATAAATAATTATGTGTGAGCTATTAAAATAACCAATATCTGCATTTACATTGTTAAACTGTGTACATACATTCAGGTCCGTATTGCATAAATTACATTGAATTTATAACTTAAAAATTTGAAGAGTTCTTATAAATATACCGATGTATACATATAACACGCAATTATGATTTCAAGATTTGGATTTAATTAAACTTTAAAATTTCAAATTTTTTAATTCCAGCTTCCCTGAACTTTTACGCAAACATTTTTGTCTATAAGATACAGAAAATTACAATATTTTGAGTTTAAACTGTAAGAGCTAAAATAACTGGGCAAATATTTTTTTGGACCTTTGATAGATGGATTATCATAGTTTCTCGTAGACTGTTAGTAATTTTGAGTAACAGTACCAATTTTTTATTTTTTTATTTTATGGACCGTCATATCTTCTAACACAATATTTACTGGCGTTGTTAGTGCAAAATCTTCGAGCGCCATTTTGTGCTACTACTTTGACTACTATTACTAGAATTGAATACTACTACTTCTACTAGAATTGACTTCTACTACTTCTACTAGAGTTGACATCTACTACTTCTACTAGAATTGACATCTAATACTTCTACTAGAATTGACATCTAATACTTCTACTAGAATTGACTTCTACTACTACTAGAATAAACTACTACTACTACTACTAGAATAGACTACTACTACTACTACTACTAGAATGGACTACTACTAGAATGGACTACTACTACTACTACTAGAATAGACTACTACTACTACTGGAATAAACTACTACAACTAGAATTGACTGCTACTACTACTAGAATTGTTTCGTATATTATTATGTTGCTTGCTTTTCTTTTTTGTCAAGACAACTTATTTTAGTACTGTACTATTTAATCTGATATGCCGAACCTGATTTCTAAAACAAAATATTTTAAATTGCCGGGTACTTTTACTATAAGTATTTTTGTCCTTAGTCTTCAAGTGTCGTCAGTTCTCAAGATTTGAGAAGGTTTCGCTCACGACTCTCTTTGTAGATACGCCAGGGAATTCAGTTAAAGAATTCATTGAAATAACAAGAAACGTATTTTGTTCTTAAAACATTTATTTTAATTTCTTTAAATATATATATATACATATATATATATATATATATATATATATATATAAGAATAAAATTTTTTCTTTAATTTGTAAATACATAATTTCAAACATTTCAAACTTAATTCTTTGTAGCCATAGCTCAAGAGGTAAACTGTAATTCACTGAGTTAAGAATTTATTTCATATTAGACTTAAGAGTTGAGGCAAAGACATTAGGAAAGCAGCGGACGTAAATCCACCAAAACAAGCAAATAAGAACAAATGACAAAAATGTTCTCTGTTTGGGAAATTAAATAAGGTATTATTCAGATCAAGAGGTCATAGATGTAAGGATCTTTAAGTATTTTCTCTGTAGATTAAATGTCTTCTAGAGATTATTTTTACTGGTTCGTAACGTGGGAAAACTAACACATTTACAGTATTAGAAATCACATGATTCAATGAATTAAAATATTAAATGGAATTGTATCAGGAAATAAAGATGAACTCCTTATTGTGATGCTTAAGTACGGGACAAATTAAAAAATTAAATTAAAAATCAACGAAATCATTATTTATATATATATTCAAATTTTTCTTCCCTCAAAATCTCAATTTTACTTCAAAAAGATGTGTCATCTATCAGCTGACTATGAGAAATATCTAAATTAAATTTCTTACATTTAAAGAGCATTATCAATTTTATTCATTATTACAATCTCATTTGTCTACCGTAACATTCTTAAAATAGAAAAGCTTTATCTAAAATCAACTCTTCATTTACTGGCAATTCCAGAAACGAGGATTTAAACAAAAATCCTTATTATTATCATCAGAAAAGAGTTCTTACCTAAATGACAGTCTCAAAAATTAATCTTTTACAACAAAAACAAAACATTCGAGTCCATTTACGCATCGGAAAAAAGAAAGGAAGGAAGGATTAGAATCTAACGACGCAACTTTCTCTCTGTTCAATTTTCGAGCTTTTAGTTTTCTCCCTCCCAAACCGAAGAAGACAGACGAACGGGAATCATAAAAGACATCGTTTTCGAAAAGTCCCCTTTGAAGTGAACAAAGAATAAAATACCTGCCAAAGACACGCAGCGAGGGCTAATAGAAGACGAAAGGGAAAAAGAAGGAAGTCGGAGGTTCAGCTGCAAATGGCGCATAATTTCTATCGACTGCTAAAAGCCATTTCTTCTTCTTCGTCCCGCATTAAAACATTAAAAATATCTAACGTTAAAATCATAATGTAAGTTTCCTAGTAGAGAATTTTATAAGGAATGAAATCTGCTGAAATCTCTCTTTTTTTTTTATCGAAGAAAATAATTATTTCCCTTTCAGGAGACAGGAAAATGGTCGCTTGAAAGAAACGAATTGGTTAAAATTTATTTTTAAAATGTACTCGTTAATCTCTGAAATGTGCAGAAATGTTTGAAATTTTATTGACAAGAGGCTCCAGCTGTTCGAGATCAGAAAAGGAATGGAATTTGATAAGGTTTAAATCCCCTAGTATCCCATTTGAAGAAAAACAGTTTCAGTAATATATTTTTGAATTAATTGGTTTGGAGAAATGTCTCGAATCATAAAAAATAAGCAATTAATTTGATGTCAGAATATATCCCGAAAGGTATCTTAATACAATACTGCTGCGATAAAAAGTTTTAAGTAGGACTAAAATACCATGGAAAATAAAACAGTGTTTCAGATTTATCAAATGTGATAAAAGAAAACTTCTGAAATCGGTTGAATAATTATCTTGAATTCTGTATAGAATAATTATTTAATTTCTACTTTCTACAGTTACCAAAACTAATACAAAATAACAATAACTAATTACAAACGCTAGAAGATAATATTTGTTTTCTGATAAAATATGATTTTTATTTGGCTATTTTTGCCTTCTGATTCTGCGCCAAATGACTCTTGGTCCAGTGTTAGAACGTGTATGCGTTTACCTTTGTAACTGAAGTAGTAGCATGAGCAATAGCGTTCTTCTCTCTTGTCGTTCTGTGTAATATAACAGATCAATTGAAAAGTCCCCGGTCTATCATATTAAAACGCATTTTTTTTGGCAAAATTAGTTTTTTTTATTCAACATAATTCCCTTAAAGGGTGATACACTGATTATAGCGACCCTCCAACATTTCGATACCATTTTTGTAGTACGATTTGTCCTTTGCTTCAAAATAGGCCTCAGTTTCGGCGATCACCTCTTCATTCGACGAAAATTTCTTCCCAGTGAGCATTCTTTTGAGATCTGAGAACAGGAAATAGTCGCTGGGGGCCAGATCTGGAGAATACGGTGGATGAGGAAGCAATTCGAAGCCCAATTCATGGATTTTCGCCATCGTTTTCACTGACATGGTGCATTGTCTTGGTGAAGCAGCACTTTCTTTTTCTTCAAATGCGACCGTTTTTCGGCGATTTCGTCCTTCAAACGGTCCAATAACGCTATGTAATAGTCGCTGTTGAGGGTCCTTCTTTTTTCAAGGTAGTTAATGAAAATTATTCCATGCGTATCCCAAAATACAGACGCCATAACCTTGCCAGGCAACTGTTGCGTTTTCCCACGCTTTGGAGCGGGTTCATCGTGTGCAGTCCACTCGGATGACTGTCGATTGGACTTCGGAGTGAAATGATGCAGCCATGTTTCATCCATTGTCACATATCGACGCAAAAACTCGGGTTTATTACGCTCGATCATCTTCAAACACTGCTCCGAATCATCAACTCGTCGTTGTTTTTGGTCAAAAGTGAGCTAGCGCGGCACCCACTTTGCATAGCGCTTTCTCATACCCAAATATTCGTGAATGATATGATGTACACGTTCAGTTGATATCTTTAGAGTGTCTGCTATTTCATTCAATTTCAATTTACGGTCATTCAAAATCATTTTGTGGATTTTTTTAATGTTTTCGTCGGTAACAACCTCTTTTGGGCGTCCACTGAGTTCACCGTCTTCGGTTCTCATTTCACCACGTCTAAACTTAGCATAACAATCCTTGATGGTTGATATTCCTGGGGCAGTGTCCGGAAACTCGGCATCAAGCCAAGTTTTTGCTTCAACTGTATTTTTTCCCTTCAAAAATCAATATTTTATCAATACGCGGAATTCCTTTTTATCCATTTTTTTCACAATAACAAAAGTTGCTTCACTCAAAATGCTATAATTCACAAACTAATGATCCGACAGCTGTCAAATTTATACACGCATCTTTTGAGGGTTAGGGCTAACTAAAAAAATCATATGGGTTTAATTCTAGTAGCGCCATCTATGTGTCAGGCCGGGGACTTTTGAATTGACCTGTTATAATACAATTCATGCAACACAGATTACCGCTTACTATCACTACCCATAGGTGGACGAGTAATTGTGAAATTCGGTAAATGAACTTCATCGGTACACTAACCAATTAAACTGCTCACCCTATTTATTCATTATTACATCTGAGCTATTACATTAATTAGATAAAAAATTACATTATTACATTTTTATAAATTAGATAAAATTTGCGAAAGCTACCATAATCGTTTGCTTAAAAATATGAGATCAAATATATCATATATCAATTACCATCGTCTGAAACAATTTACTGGTCAATATTTATTGCTACAATTGTATTTTAAAATGCAAAAAAAAAGTTTAAAAACATCTTTCGATTGTTTCATTCGGTGCATTCTTTGTGAGTTAAATACACTTTAAATATGCAGTCATTTACATTGATTCTAAAATTATGACACAGATTTTTAATTGAAAACAAAGACAAAGCTCACACATTAAATACAATTCTAAAGAAACTAAACTGGGTACACTTTGAGTAAAGGTAATTTTCAGATCCTCTTCCACACAAAACACATTCATCAGTTGTGGATTATTTTCATAGGCTTTGCTCAATGTAATTATATACCCACAGGAAAACGTCATAAAATGCTCAGATCAGGGGATCGAGGTGACCCGAGATGAGTCGATAGACAAAAAATATCCTGAAGCTTGCCCATGATTTCATTACTCGCATGACACACCATGATACCGTCTTCTGTGAACTAAGAACCTCGTCTCCCTGAAATGAGTGCTTTTTTTTGTCTTCATTTACAGGTATGTGTGAAGGACAAAGTTTAGAAAAAAATCCCCAAACTACACCCGTTGATGATAAGAAAATTGAAATTACTTAAGAGAAACGAGGAGTCACTATCCTTATCTTCCTTTGGAATCTTACATTCTTTAGGTAAACACAAGCATCATGGCTATGATGTACCGCAATGTTCTTTTTCTTTCCCGTGGAATTCACCGTTTTTGGTAAGCACTATTGACGTGTCCTGAGCTACCTTAGCGATCCTTCTCTGATTTTGGATCCTTCATCTTCTCATCTGTTTTTTTTTTTTATTTTATTTTTTCTCCCTTTTTGTTCTTCTTCTCTCTGTCTAGACAACAGCTTAAGCAAATGTTTAACCCAACAATGCCAGATTTGGTTCTTGCGCCATAAAAACCAACATTCACTCACAAACCATTAGTATCTCGAAACAAGTTTCTCGAAATATACGCAGAAGTGTTCGTCTTTGCCTCTTAGAAAGGGACGAATGTTTTCAGCATTCGTTGTAAATGTCAGTTGAAAACTGCTTTCCTCATAATTTTTCTACTGTTTGCTTAAAAATAATTGTTTTAAAGTTTTTTTTTTTTATTTTGTATAAGGAATTCACAAATCCTCAATTCGAGAATTTTTATTACACTCGGAATTATAGCCAAAAATAATAGAGCAAGGTTCAAATTCGGGGATTTACTCAAGGAGTAATATCCCTATACTAAAATAATTATTGTGGATATAACACTTATATATCCATTTATCATACTATGTGTTTGCTATTTGTAAATATTTTACCAACACGTGTCATTTTTTTCCATTCGAGCAGGAAAAATTTTACATCAGTTTAGCATTACAGTATTGGAGACGAAGTATGGAATGGATTTCATACAGGAAAAAAAGAGTATTTATTGAAACGGGAATTAAAATAGGCTTCTTTTTGTAGAGGAGTGAAGATAAAATCTAATTCTGATGTCCTAACAATTATCAATCTAAAAGTTTTCAGGTGGCATAGAGAGAATTCGAAGAGAAAAATATTAGTTTAAGTATTCGTATTTTATTCTTCAATATTTGAGTATAAAAGTCTAAGGTTTCTTATTTCATCTGCACGCCATTTAATTAAGGTTCAAAATTCAATTTTCTTAGTAAACAGATTAATGTTTAACATGATAAATGATGCTTTTACAATGAAATCTAGTATGATAGCCGTGATAGCCAAGGGTCCTGAGCTCGTGGCTGTGTTATTTCCATTGGACCACGTATTCGAGGCTTTATAATCCTAATAACTCGTCATATAGGGGGACTCAGCATGTTAAAACTGCACGTTAAATCTGTGATTTTCTATCCCATCATTGTAGAAGTGTGGAAGCTTGGAGACTAACATATACTAATTAAAAAGTCTTTCCTGTCTATATTATGTCATTCATAATTAGTGGCTTAGTTTCATGGTCGAGAATTTGCGATTAAAGTTGTTTCTGTCGAGTTGTGGGAAGGAACCTTGATACTATAAAACACCAATCATATAGTAGGATCAATACACATTAAATATGACGAGGCTTCAAATCCTCCGGTTGGCGTGGTGTGGTAGTTTGGAGAAGGAGGTATCAGCTTAAGTGGGGTTCTTGACACTGCTTAAAATAACGTGGTCCTTCACCGATAGTCCTCGTGTTGTTTCTACGACACCAATAAGCGATCAATCAATCAATCGCGGTTCAGAACTGAAATTTACGGCATCATTAGCCCTGTGTAGCTTTAAGGCGAGACTTAATTAATCAATAAACCAGCAAAATCTAAATACACAGTCTTTAATTAATAATTTGAAATGAAATTATTCCAATGTTTTCGCATTCGATTATTTTCAACGATGAAAGTCCGGGAATTAAGACCAAGGATGAAAAATTGAATTTAAATGACTGCAGTATTGTTTATCATTTTGGTCATAATTACAGTTAAATCTTTAAAGAGCGAGAGTTCCTAACAAGACGGCATTTATCGAAGAAATTAATCCCGTGCACTCAAAACAGGCTCCCCCGTATCGGAATCACAACACATCAAAACGCGCTCTTAAAACATGATCGATCCCAAAGACAATAGATTACACCAATAAACGCAATCTCGCATCAGAAGCTATTATGCGAGTCCATTTTTCCACGTAAAATCGAAGCCGTGTTTCTGATTTCCGTACTTAGGCTAATTATTCTTACGTCTTCCCGCCTTGAGAAAAAGAATCAACCGATATTAGAATTTCAAAACGCACCGTTGCCATGGGAACGACAAGCATTTTCACAATCGATTAGAAATAAGGCACACTCCCCACGGTCCGCAATAAGACACCGTATCTATGATTACACGGAGGATTCTAATTAATATCGTTAGTCCGAGGCCCCTCTCCCCTCGAGGCCTTCGTCGATGCCCCCCTATCGATTGAAGGTTTGTAAGAATCGGAATCAACAATTACCCCTAACTGTAGCCCGTGGCTCTGTCTTCCATTCAAATTGGGAAGGAGATGCAAACATGTATCGATTGGCCCTGTAACAATTGAGAAATTTAAGAAAATTGAATAAGTGTTTTGGCAATAGAAACGTTCCTGTGGAGTAACCTCTCCTGTCTCACTTAATTTAAAATGCGAATTATCAAAGTGGGGGAGCCTTTAAATTGAAATAAATCATTAACTTGCGAAAGACATGTCTGTAATGAATCGTCAGCAACTTATGCAATTACATCAATACGCAACTTCTGAAACCTAGGGCCAGCAGATGGATTAGCTTGAGAGGAAATGCTAGTTCATTCCACATTAATAACAGATTTATCTTTTCTGGCTATAAATGTAACATCCGGTAGGACAAAAAGCATAAGAGAGGAAATACTCTCGAATCATCAGCGAAATGGTTATAACTCCGATGCGTTTACGCAGTTTCAATTAAAATGAAAACGCAATGCGTAGTACCTGCAACACTATCAATGGTCTGTTCTTTTGATTTGGAGAAAATATGCTTTCAATAGAAACTGTCTTACGAAACTATAACCAGGAAACCTAGCCGGCAGTTGCAGAGAAGCGAACCGGTTGAATGTGAACGGACAAGTGTAATGAAGTGAATTCAAGTCCTTCCGCGTCAGATATTTAGAGACCAGTTTTGACCTCGATCGAAACTACTTTCTGAACGCCGATTCATAATTCGTACTTTTACTGTCAGCTGTAACTTTTTTAAATTTTAATTTCTTTCGAATGTTCCTTTGTTAATAAATTATTATTTATATTAAATATTATTATTTATATTAACGTTTGGTCATTTTAAAATTCGGCTATATTAACTTTCTACCAGATCGCCTCTCGAATGTACTAGAGACAGACACACAGTACAATATTACTTTCAACAAGCTTTTGGTCAATGCGATAGGGAATTCACAAATATTCCGAACATTCTTTCAGAAGGTGAACTATTTCGATATCTATTAAATTAAAAGAATATTTTAAAAGGAATAATAGCCTTTGTTGCTCTTTGTATTCCACAAAACCAAACCAACAGTCTTTTCTAGGAATGAGCGAGTAAAAGATTTGAACGAAATTTGAAAAATAAGAACATTAAAAGTTATTTACATTTAAGTTCTTCAATGCAATTCGTATATTACAATTTCTTATGCATCGAATATTAATGGATGCATATGTTAACCATTTCCCTAATTTTGTGAATTATTTCATCCTTTGACGAGTTTAATTGACATTTTAACGCTAAAAATATTACAGTTCTATCAATATACTTCAAGATATAATATACAAATGAAAAATATAATGAATATTTTCTCCTCGTAACTTTTTGATGTGACCCAGTGAAATGATTATAATATATTTAGGAGGAAATATATTCCCTATTTGATCAAATTTAAATAAAAATTTAACACGACAGTCACAGTAATTTTCAGGATTTCGATCTGAAAAACCAATTTAATTTAATTACATTATGTTACTAAAACATTCTACAGTAAATAGTAATCACAAAAATGCGCAGAGAATGTGTAGCCTCATTCTTTTCTCAGAGTAATCCATACCCTTTTACCAATATATATATATATATATATATATATGCACCCTATAACAAAAATTTAGAATAAAAACATTGTCCTGAGGGTAATAATTTTGAAATTATGATTTCTCGTTTTATCTTAAATATAGTCACTTTTGGGACTATGTTAGTAATAATATATTTTTACGCCAAGATGTAGTTCCTTTTCTTATTTCTAAAATTAACGTTTTGTGTATCGACTTTATTTCACCGTTATTGTATGTTATAGTGAAAAATACAAGTGAGATGTGTTCCTTATTCACTTTATTATACCTTATATTACTTCTCTTTTCTTTTGTATAACCCTCCTTCTATGATATGCTGCCAATTTCAACTAGCATAACTTCCTCTGATAATCGAACTATAAAAAAACGCATCTCTATCTCTTCCTTCCTCCGCTTCTGTACCTCATTGCAAAACATTTATTCCGGTTATAAGGGGGGAAATTTCCTTGAAAATTGTGAAACTTTTTTTATTGATTATTTAACTTTTCTCACAAGAACTGAATACAATTTATATCACGAAGTTTTCTGACTTTCAATAAGTTAAGAACTTTTATTTGGAATTTTTAGAAGCAGCACGTGTCTTGGATGGACATAACACTTTAAACTATTTTAACGGTTTTATTGCCCGAATTGAATTTTTCGCGAAATCAACCAAAAAATATGTTTTAGTAAGGGAGTCTCATAAAGCTTTATTTTGAATTTTAAACAGAGTACAGGTAAAGAGACTATTTTACAGAAATGTAATACATGAAATTTACTATCCGTTGTCATCGGACTTAAGAAAAATATTTTAGTTCTCTGACGTTGAGCTATTCGCGGTTTTCTTATCCCTAACCTTGAGGACTTTTTGTAAGATTAAGCTAATTAAATAAACATAAGAAGTGTAATAAGATGAATCGGGATTAGTCATATATAAATGAAATAGAACTGAAAGGAGAAAACGATAACAACAGACTGCTAGATGTTTGCAAATTTGAGTGAATTATTATAATTAATTGTTTGCAACAAAGTTAATTAGAAGTGACTCCTGGTTAGATTAATAGGAGTCGGATCTGCTGTATTCAAGAACTGTTTCAATCGATATGAGTGAGTAGTAAGTTAAGAATTTATAGTTTATTTATAAGCTAGGATTAAAATGAGTTATTCGAGGGAGAGAGGGACCTTATATATTCTGTGGATATTATTAATAAACAGTGTTGTCCTCTCTCTGACGTATTTTCATTGGATTTTTGTACTTATTGACTATTCGATTAAACTTTATAGCGTCTACGGAGTCTAACAACGATGTCTAGACGCTACAGCTCAGATAATTCATAATTTTAAATGAAATGCAGCTATAGTTTATACTTCCAGTTTTTTTTTTTTTTTTAATTATTTAATATATTATTTTTCAAAAGCTGAATACAAAGAAGGAAACATGAAAAGATTTAACGGAAACTGAGACGTCTTCGTTAAGGAAAAAAAATAGCATATTTTGCACCAAAATTAATTAATTCTCATTTCCGAAAAATTAAATGTAATGAAAACCATAATTTAACATTGAGATGTATGCATATTTAAGTATTTGTTTTTATGAAGAAAATTTTAATCATGCACATAAATAATTATATATAAGCAATTAATAGTCAAAAGCTGCCATTATTTTAGTAAGTCATGTACTTACGTTTACATGCACCATGCATATAATACATTATAATTATCACTTTAAAAATTTGCAAGAACTTATAAACATAATATTGTTCTCCGGTGTCCGAAAGTTAAAAGTAATTTGTAATTATATGAATAATGAGGTAAGTCTAAGTTTGAATGGTGGAAAACATGATGTGGGAGTGTAAAGCGGTAGTATAATAATAAAAAAAAAAAAAACTCAATGCGGAAGCAAAATCATAATTACTTCTATATTCTAAAGAAATAGTTTAAAATATAACTAGGCATAAGAAGAGTTTACTCTCAAATAAAAAACAAAAATAAAAAGTTGAGGCGGCAGTTTAATAAGGCGCGGGGTCACTTCCGGCTGAGAAGCACGCTGCATAATGATTTCCCATATTATCGATGAGTCGTAGGTTCAAAATGCTCCACACCTCATGAAGAGCTTTTTTCAGTTCTGGAATGGATCTTGGTGGGCGCTGAAGGAAACAAGTTGTCACTGGAACATATCTTACTCCCGTTCTGTAGGATTCAGATTAGGTGAGAGAACACACCCCAGCATATATTGGAATATTTTCCGATTCAAAGAAGTCATCTACTAGATTCGCATCGTGATAAGGTGCATTATCCTCCTTAAACATGAAGTCAGGATCAACAGCAGCTCAAGAAATGGAGATCTGTTCAGTCTTCCAGCATGATGCCTGCCCCAACCATGACTCTCCTTGACAGAAAATGGTGTCTTTCCATGGTGTTACCCATGTGAAAACGAGTTCCACGTTCTAGCCAGATAGTTGATGAGAATTCGTTTTCAGACTAAAGCAAGATTCGTCGTTGAGCCTCACATTGGTCCACTGTCCCAAACTCCAATGATGATTTCCAAACTCAATTTAAAACGAGCGCGTTTAGGTATAGATATGAGGGGAATACAAACTGCAGGTCGTTTGGTAGGAAAACTTATTTCATCGAGTCTCCTGTAAACAGTTTGTCTAGAAACTCGTATTCCTTTGCGGCTGTGAATGCTGAACTCTAGAACAACTATATCTTTGACGTCGGGCAGTTATTGAAAGATATCGTTCTTAGCGAATAGTAGCGATTCTTGACCGGCCTGATACAGATCGTTGGTTAACACTGCCTCCACTCTAAATCCTCTGCCACAGTTTTGAGATCCCACAATCAGAATTCAAGCCACTTCTGTTTGTCACCGACTGGAATTAATCATTATTCCTTTTGCAAACAGGTCCAGTAGTCGCCTTTGTGCCTTTATTCCTTCTATTCAATTTAACAATATTCTTTCGCTCGTGAATTTCACCAAACCTGTCTGAATTGCTTATGTGTCTGGTCATTCACAGTTGTTTCGAGCATGAAGACGTCAACCAAAATCTTTTTTGATTCAGAGAAAGTTTCACCCTTAAACGACAATTACCTAAAAGTTATCTCGAACAAACTCATTAACAGTTACTCATATTTTATCACATTTTATGAATTGTGCTTAACTTTTGGACACCAGTGTACACATTGAAGATGACATTCATTTGAAAATTAGAAATTTAATAAAATTTACTAATTTTTTAATCTTATGATTCAAATTTTCTCTCATTTTTATATAGATACTATGCAATTTCTATAATTAGGGATGGTTTATTAGAATATATATATATACATTTCTTCTATAACAAATAACTTTATTTCATAATGAGCTATATATCCGCACTGAGGCTGAACAAAGAATCAGAATTAAAAAAACACATTTTGAGAAAAAAGAAAAAAGTAAATACATATATTTTTTCTTTACAAAGATTCCTTTAAGATGGTACATTTGTTTACAATTTGAAAATTTCCGCAAGAGCTGTATTTATATGTACTAATTCTTATAAATATTGTACCTGTTGAATAAACAAAGAACTAAGCATATCTTAGCAGCAGCTTTTTTAAATACACCAAATTTTAGCATAATAATGTTTGAGTTAACTGGAATATTCTTCTATGTATGAAAATCAAGAAATATAAAATAAGAAACACTCGGAATTCATTACTTCGTAAAAACAGTTGAGTAGGATAGCTCCTACCTGTGCTTAAATTCCTTGAGTTTTTCTGTACATTCGAGTTTCCAAATAAAATTGTCAAAATAAATCAGAGACGCACATTGATCAAGAGGTCTCGTTCCAACGTCCCCCAGACCGTGTCTGTGCGGGATGTTATTCACCGCGTATATTTTGTTGCCATTTCTTACAGAGTTAGACTAGGGACATGTATTTGGTCTCCTTCCACTAAACTACTCAGATATTGAGTAGATAGTTGTATCAGGTATTTTATAGATTTAAGAGTTAATAAAATATATATGTGTATATAGGAGTGTGCAGAAACGATTATAGCGCCCAAACAATAGAAATAATGACACGAAAAAAAGACTTAATTATAAATAATCTGATGTGGTAATTATGTAATTGAGTATATGTACCTTGTTACTATATATTCTCATAATTTTGAAAATTTTATTCGGTAAATAAAATGATGTATTATATGTAATAACATGTAACATATTGTTTGCTTTTTTACTTAAAAATTAACTTTTATATGTTATTTAAAAATTTATCACTGAAATTTTATACCATATTTTATCTATTTATCTCATTTAAACAATTGCTTGGTGCATTCTTGCTAGTTTTGGCTTTTGCGCCCTCAATCTCAGTTGTTAGTCCTTACTCAACCCTTCCCTGAACTAACTTATCCCTATGATGCACCCAATATACAGTAATGTTCAAAATGATTTGTTTGATTTCAAAATTCCGCATTTTCAAAAATAACTGATACAGAATGATCAATAATACATGAATACAAATTAAAAACATAGAAGTGTTTTTACAAGTGTTCGATATAGCTTCCTTTAGTTACACATATAATGTCATTTCAATATGTAAATCTCCGCTAAGCAGTATATGTAAAGTATCAGGGGTGATGGATTGCATAGTATTCGTAACAGAAATCGTTGTTTAAGTTCACATACGTTTGTGGGTAATGCTGGCGCCGACACTTTATCTTTCACAAACTCGAAAGGAAAAACATTACATAGGGTATCAGGTGAATTAGAATCACATTTCAGGTGATCCAGGAGGCCAGCTGTGTAACATCAAGAGATTTAGTCTACTGCAACCATTCTGACAGCGAGATAACACCCTCAAACTTCTAAAATAACTTTCGTGAAATAGTTTCACGAACACGCGAGGGCCTTTATTTTTCGTAATATAAAAGTTTCACAGTTTTCCATTGTATTCGTGCATTGTTTATCATTCTGTGACGCTTATTTTTTGAAAATTTGGAATTCTGGAATCGAATGAATCCATTTGAATAACCGTGTGTCGAATCTACTTTTAAACTGTATCTAAAAACAATTCCTGCGCTCCTCCACCTTCAGCTCCGCAACACACCCAGAGAGACAGTTTATTCCATTGGTGTTCTCTGCATGCCAAGAAGCGCATGAAAAAGATTATCTCCCTCTCGTAAAGTGGGGTGCAACTTGCAGCCAACCATCGACACTCCTCGGGACAGGATAATAATGATGTATCTGGGGCTCGCGTGCCTCCGCCCCATTTACTGCAGAGCAGTGAAAGCATTCTTCCGCAAAAGTTTCCGACTTTATTGTCTCGACACACGCGATTTCGGTTTCTTTGCGCTTCTTTTTTTAAATGCCCCGTTTGCATTCGTTTGCGAAGAAATTGCCCCGGTGTGGATCGCAAATCTGAAAGAGGTAGTTTTATGACCCAAATGGAAAATTCAACGTGCATTACGTACACGAAGTGGCTATTTCATTCCGGGGCATTCATGTTTAACAATCGGTATTCGAGCAGAAACTATTGAAGCGATGATTTTTGTGACTGAAGCGTTTGGGATTTTTCTGCAAATGACTGGCGATGTCTTAGATTTATAAATAGTGTTCGGAAAATGAATTGTTTCAGCTAAGGTTGTATGATAATGGGGTAAAATAAATTTTTAAGTTTCTAAATGGGACAATATGAGGACGCATAACTACCCAAGATCGCCATTAAGAAATAAATTATAGAAAAAAAAAATGTAAGTCACGGAAGCTTATAATAGCTAGTTTTATGAAGCAGATTCTCAGATTCTACGATCTCAACTGCATATGCTGAAGTCAATATCTTGAGGGAGAGTGCTTCAAACATCTTTTTCATTAAAATACTTTTAATTTAACGTGTTTTAAGCGCGTTTTAATCAAATTTCATCGTGATCCGACCAATAGCATTCACCAACATTCTCATCGGAGTGATTCAGATCACAATTATAACATACGTAGTAATTATTTAATTTATATTCATGTTTAATAATCGTTATTCGAGCGGAAACTATTGAAGCGATGATTTTTGTGACTGTAGCACTTTTTTTGAAAATTATTGGCGATGTCTTAGTCTTATGAAATGCATTAAAATGAATTGCTTCAGGCAAGGCTTTCTGATAATGCGGCGAAATAAATACCGAAACTATTCACTTGGTAATACAGTGTTAAAGTTTCGTAACAATCCAATAAGTATGGTTCCCTAGGATCTGCATAAATAAATGAATAATAGAAAAGTACATCCGATCACTATAATATCTACAGAGCAATCAATTTAATATATATATATATATATATATATATAAATGTATGTGTGGGTGGGTGGGAAAAATGCAGCACTAAGTAGGAGAATCAGGCAAATTTCAGAGAAGACGCACGTCACAGAATTATGTGAGTGACGTGGAATGCGCAGCTCTCCAGCAGCACACTTTGAAGAAAATATAAGGGAAAGAAACTATAGATTGCTCAGTTTTTATGCCTTTTTTTCTTCTACATAAATCATGGGGAAGAAAATCTGTTCTTTTCTCGGAAGACGCGTGTAATAGCAGAGAATGCCCGGCTATCATCAACGGAGGCAATTCCGGCAGATAGACGATTTTACGAGACTTTGTGATGGGACTGAGAAAGGCCGGTTGGTTGGAAATGTTGCATTTTGGGCCGGAGGGGTGCCAGTGCTGCCAGAGTGACGTTAGCACGTGTGGATGGACACATCCACCGACAAGCGGTGGCGGGTCAGGCAGCCACTTCTACCTTAATTCTGCACCATGTTCAAGAAACCCTGAATGTTCCCATATCGACCAGAGCCATTTTCCATCGATTGGTTGTTAGTGCCTTGCGCTCACGATGTCTATTAAGAAGACTGCCATTGTTCTCACAGCATAGATGCCAACGGTGGCTATGGCGCCGGACTCGAGCAATGTGGATGACGGAATGGCACAGGGTCGTGTCCTCAGATGAGTCACGCTAATGTTTCTGTGTTTAAGTCGCCACGTACGAGAGTGTCTTCGACTTGGAAACAGTTCCAATCGGGCAGCAATTGTGGAGCGCCTCCCCTGACGACCATGATGCATCATAGTATGAGGCCCAATTGCGTAAGATTCCAAGCCCCCCTATTTCGAATTCTTGGAACTATGACAGCCTAAAGATATGGGGATAATGTGCTGCGACCAGTGACACTCCCCTACCTTCAGGGTTACCAAATGCCCTTTATCAGCAGAACAACGCCCGACCATACTGCTCTCATCAACCAACGTACTCTGTAATGTGTACAAATGTTTCCTGGCACCGTTCTGTCCTGATCACTCACCAATTGAACACATTTGAGA